>JAPJBO010000438.1:0-184497 GCA_030068145.1 Diplonema papillatum | reverse complement strand
TTTTCAACCTTTCCAACACCTTCAAGCTAAACCATTATACAACGACCCCCCCCCCCTCCCCCTGCTGCTGAGCCTCCGCTGCTGAGACCCAGCCGCTGCCGTTCAATTGCGTTCAGCTGCGGGTCGGCAGCCACTGTGCTTACCGGGCCAAGGTCCTGTTTGACAGTTGGTATCACACACGAGCTAAGAGTTGCCCACACATGATAAAGGGGGGCGGAGTTATTTTTGCCCAAATTTTCCGCCGCGCCTTCGGCGCGATGTTGCTAAAAATAACGCTAAAAATGTTGTTGTAAGCACGGCGGTGCACACCCAAAACCGTGGACCAATCATCATAAAATCATAGGAAAATAGGTCCCCAGGTCGCCCCCCTTCAGCTGCTGACGAGACTGTCTGTTTACGATTTTGACTGTTTTTGGAGCGCGTCCCCCACAGGGAACCCAGAAGCATTCGCAGATTTAGACCGTTACTATGTGGTGGTTTTGGGCGGTGTTTCAGTGCCGTTTTCGCGCGATGTACGGCGTCTTGGGCAGAGCCGACACATCTCCACAACTTCGTTCGGCAAAAGAGGGGTCTTCATGGGTCCTTCATGGGTCAATTATGGTCACCCCGTCAGTAATTTCTGCGGGCGTTTTTTCAACGTACACCAGCCTGGATCAAGCTTTTCGGGGTTTTCCAAATCCCGGAAGCCTTCAAACTAATACCCTGAGTTGTCGCAGTGGCTTATATATGGGTCTGGTGCTCGGACCAAGTCCGAGCCAGTGGCTTATATATGGGTCTGGTGCTCGGACCAAGTCCGAGCAGGGATTTATACGCCGGTCTAGATGGGCGGGTCACCCGTCCATCCTCAAAAAAAAAAAAAAAAAAAACCCACGGGCTGGCGGTAGGCTACCACAGCAGTCATAGGGGGTCATGGGGGGGGTCCCAGGGGGGTCATAGGGGGGGGGTCATGGAGGCGAGCAAGCGGCCCAACCCGGCGAGACACAGCCGAACTTCCAACCGCAGTGGTGGATTCTATCACGCCCAACTCAGGATGGGGCCGGGACAATCCCCCTTCCGTGGACGCCAGAATTTCTTGACCAGCTGATGAGAGAGTATCTCATGCTGGATCCGACAGTCAGGAAAAATGACAAAGACGATGCGTCAGAAAGCGAGGACTCAGAGCCCGAGCCCGAAGCCGAGGACCCGTTGCGGTACACGAACGTACGCCGAACATTATTGAAGTTCGCAAAGGCTTCGGTGTACTTCGATGCCGTGTCGGCGGTCCTCGCAAAGAGAGAGCAGTTGGCACGACGCCCCATGCCCTTATTCTCCAACTCTTCCTTGTAATCCAACTGCTGTGTTTTCCCCCTCACGCGCCCTTTGCCGGACAACTGCTGGTTCTCCCACCTCTCTGCTGCACCCTCCACCCTCTGGAACATCTGGCTCGGAATCTATACACGGTGCGCAGTGATGCACGGTGATGCACAGTGATCCACGCTAGTGCGGTGTGCACAGTGACACGATAGCGCATGGTGGTACATAGTGATCCACAGTGGAGGACAGTGGTGGCACTAATTTTCGGGCCCTCAACGACTTTGCAGGGCTGGCTGGGGTGGCTGGACAGGCTGGACCACCACTGGGGGGGGGTCTGGGGGGTCGACAAACACGTGCTCGGCACCCCGGTGCAAAAGACGGGTACCCGTCCATCTACATGGACTATTGCTCTAGGCCGAAATCCCCTTATAAATCCCTGCCTGGAGCCAGGGATTTATACGCCGGTCTAGATGGGCGGGTCACCCGTCCATCCTCAAAAAAAAAAAAAAAAAAAAAAAACCCACGGGCTGGCGGGTGTGGGTAGGCTACCACAGCAGTCATAGGGGGTCATGGGGGGGCCCATAGGGGGTCCATAGGGGGGTCAGGGGGGTCATAGGGGGGGGGGGGGGGGGTCATGGAGGCGAGCAAGCGGCCCAACCCGGCGAGACACAGCCGAACTTCCAACCGCAGTGGTGGATTCTATCACGCCCAACTCAGGATGGGGCCGGGACAATGCCGGGGAAAAGGAAGGACATGCTAGGGCAACATACGTTGTTCAGCTCCTGGAAGAAGTGATGCACGGTGATGCACAGTGATCCACGCTAGTGCGGTGTGCACAGTGACACGATAGCGCATGGTGGTGCATAGTGATCCACAGTGGAGGACAGTGGTGGCACTAATTTTCGGGCCCTCAACGACTTTGCAGGGCTGGCTGGGGTGGCTGGACAGGCTGGACCACCACTGGGGGGGGGGGGTCTGGGGGGTCGACAAACACGTGCTCGGCACCCCGGTGCAAAAGACGGGTACCCGTCCATCTACATGGACTATTGCTCTAGGCCGAAATCCCCTTATAAATCCCTGCCTGGAGCAACCAAAAAAAAAAAAAAAAAAGGACAGAATGCCCCGGCTGAGGGGCCCAGTAGTAGTGCTACAGCACAGCAGTCACACTAGCAGTACACAGCACCGGTTACTGCACCTTTGGATCATCGTTGAAGCAACGTACAGCCTCAATTTCGGAACCTGCGACTGGCCCAATAGCCTGAAAAAGTTTTCGGCGCCTGCGGCGCTGGTATTTCTGGCTTGTGTATTGTTTCATGACGTGTTGCCAAGAAAGGGAAGACCGCGGCTGTCCGCCCTGCTGTTGCAGATTACTGCCAAGTGTTCTTGAATGATCCCGGCACACTGCTACAGTACCCCAACACTCGCTTTCTTCGCATGGCTCTTTTGCTTCCGAAGGTGATGGACAGTAGTGCCAACCACAAAAAGGTGCACCCTGTCGGATACATAAACGTGGAGTTGTGCCGCAACTGGGATTTTTAGTAACTCCGAGCAACTTGTGGACAGTTACGTGGGAGGAATTTTTATATATAAGGCCCTGAGTTGTCGTCGGGAAAAAAAAAAAAAAAAAAACTTTTCCTGATTTAGGCTTCCTCCGGCATTTCGGAGGTAAGCGGGAGCACTGCTTATAAGTTTTAAAAAACAACACTCGTACAATTTACCTAAATAGTACGACTGCCTAAATAGTACGAGGGAGGGGGGGCCAGTGCTGATACTAAGCCTGAGACCCAAAACGAAGTTGCTAACCCTGGGTGGGGGTGGGTACCCCCCCCTCCTGGTGTGGACCTACTGTGGGACCCACCTTAGCTAAATTCTGTAAGGTGAAATGGTGGAAAAAGTGGGTCAAATTTTTTTTTTTCGAGTGCTTTTTTGGGAGGATTTGGGCCAAAAAAAAATTTTTTTTTTCTTGGTCGCTGCTGAGGAAACCACCTTAGAGCGGTCACCACCCTGCTGCACACAGGCCCTGCAGGAGGGGGGGGGGGGGGGGGGGGGGTAGGGGGGGTCAAAAGGTCTTTTTTTGCGTCAAAATGGTGACATTTTCAGCCTGTAGACCTAACGGCAGTTTAAGGCTACAAAAACATGCAACCCGCCTCAGAAATGCCCGGAAACGTGTTTTTTGGGAAAGTTTCATGGAAAATGGCCCAGGGGGGGGTGTATTAGTTGATGGTTTTAGGGTGGACACCGTTTGGTACCGGCTAGCTGCCTGTGTGTGTGCTTCACTGTTCATACCATGCAAAGATGAGGCTACAATCACGTGCAGGCAGCCACAAATGGAAGCAACAAAAGGGCAAACGACACCCAGGAGGAAGGCAGCTATGAACGTTGCTCGTCTGGATGGTTAACAACGTCCCAAAAGGCTCTCTGAGTCTTGCGCAAGCTGAGGTGTTGTTGACACCGCAGGCAGCAGCTCTTCCCCGAACTGCTGCTGGGGCGATATTCACAAAGTTCGATGTCTTTCCGAGAAAAACAATGAGATGCTCTCATCCGTAGTGGGATTTTCCAGATCCCAACGTTTTTGTTGAAGGGATGCACGCGACAGTGTCTTTTATTCAAGTTCGCCTTTCGTACACCACCCCGAAAGGGTCGCATTGCACACGCACGGAAGACAATACTGGTCACCGGGGTGTATCTGGTACCTAACCCCAACGCACGTTGAGCTTGAACAAAAATAGAAAACTGGACTTGAACGAAAAGGTTCGGCGGTGGATTCATAGGGCTGCCACGACATAGCAGCTCAGGGCAGGGTATCTGCAGCTTGCGGTAGCACGCTACACGACACAGGCCACTACGAAAGCTGGCCCTGACGTCAAGGACTCGAGGGGGCGGCACGTTACGAAGCCGTACCTCATTGAGTCGCTTGTCGATGCCTCCTACGAAGCCCCACCATCCCCAACTCTCAGGAAAGTCTTTTGAGTAAAAATACATAGGTTTGGGCAGTGTTGTTTTCCTTCTTCGGTTCATGCTGTCACTATTTTTGGGGTTGTCACCTAAAAAGAAGAACACCGGTACCAAACGGTGTCCACCCTGAGTCCAAAAATTGGGCACTCGTAAAAAGGCCTTTTCGGGGCACTTCAGCAGCCAAAAAGCATGTTTTAGGCATTTCTATACGGTTCTGGGGCGGTTTACCAAATTTTATTGCCTTTTAGGAGCCCCTATGTGGTTCCCAAAAAAATGACCTATTTTGACAGCTTTTGACCCCCCCTAGGGCTAAGTTGGATGGAAACGCCGTTTCTTTTAGTTTTTTCGAAATATGGAAACGGAAACGGAAACGGAAACGGAAACGTTTCCGTTTCTTTTAAAAGAAACGCCGGAAGGTCATGCTGAGGGGTCCTATAGGATACCACTTCGCGGGTCCTTCTGTGTGTCCGTCAGGTGTCCGTTTCCAGCCAAATTTTGGCTTTCCTTTCAGAGGGCGGGATCACCTTCTTCTTTTGATCTACTAGCGGGCACTTCTCTTCCTCCGTCTTCTGGCGGGCTCTCTGACTCTTCAGGGCCCTTCCTGGGCTGTTCTTCGACTTGGCTCGGCCCCTTCTTGTGTGTCGTCGCGGTCTCGTTTGTGCAGAGCAGTCGCTGATGCTCACCGCTTTCTTTCATCGGCGATCTGACACGAGCAAATAGGTAACCACAAGCTAATGATGCAGAATGTCGTCACATGCGGATGCTGAGGTTTTCTGACACCAGATTCCACTCTTCTGTGCCTACCACTTCGTCCTCTGCTGCTTCCAACCCACGTTCTCATGTTTACTTGTATCGGCAGCCGTGCCGAGTGGGGCTTTTTGAATCTGCCGTCCTCTTCTGCATTGTCGGTGGGGTTCTTCCTGCCGTCGCTGTCTATGCTCCGACAACACCGCCCGATGGTGCCCCTTCCGGTGACGGTTGCCACCCGTCGTCGTATGCAAGGTGCACTGTGGCAAGCGATGTTTAGCGCACACGTTACTGCGTGGCCATCGCTTTTCTGGCGGGTTCAACATTGCCCCGGCATACGTGTGCCCTTCTCACCTCCTGATGCTGATTGCACTCCCTCTTTGTCTTACGCCGCCGAAAAACCCCGGTCTTGTAGCCTGTGGCGCGGCGGTGCTCCCGCTGTCCTGAACGACCGTATCTGTATAGCCTATTATTGGAAGCGGATGTGCTTTCCCGATCGTCTTCAGCGCGTTGGCCAACGGCCTCGCATAACAGAGCATCGTCGCTACAACAGCCATTGGTATAAAGAGCTGCAGACCTCAAAGTCATCACAACCGGATGCGTGTGGTTGCGTCTGCTCCACGCGGTCGCAACTCTTATGCTTCTTTCCTCCCTCTTTTTCGGAGCCTCCTTGTCCATGGTTTCCCACTGGATTGCGGGGTCCGCCGTTCGACACACATTTCCGGTCGGACCTTCAGCCAGTATACTAGTGGCATACCAGCCGTTTCTTTTGAAAAGAAACGGCGTTTCCATCCACCGCCAAAAAGAAGGAAACGGAAACGGAAACGGAAACGTTTCCAACGTTTCCATCCTACATAGCCCTAGGGGGGGGGGGGGGTGTTTAGGGGGGGGGTACCCACCCACCCCTCGTTGCCGTCCGGCTGACAACGATGCCGAGTTTAGGGGCCTTAGCATCAGCACTGGGGGGGGCTTTATACGAAATCTTACACTCATTTCGCCTTGTAGAAGACGAACTGTCCTGCCAAACCAACATGTGTTGCTCCTCTGACCGGTCCCAGCTTGCGATCGATGGACTGTGGGCAGGGCCTACTTACGGCTTCAAAGCAGATTGGACAATAGTTATTTAACTGACCGGTCGTTGTGTGTTCTTCTCGTTCCCACCACTGCACTGTTCCGTTGAGCCCTTTCCTGTACATAGCATGGCCAGTGACTTGTTGCTTTTTTGGTGTAAGTGTGTTATCAGCCGGCCAGTTTTCCAAGACTTGTTCTTCCGGCTGAAATCAGCCGCCTTTTTCCTTAGCGAACACTGCCCAGGACGACACTGCTTTCAAGAAAGCAAAAATGGCGCTTGTCGCAGTTGCTCTTGTAATGGCACGGGCAGCTCTCGAGCTTCGCCTATCCGGTGCGAACACCGATGCTGGTAGAGTTGAGGTGCGATACAACAACTTGTGGGGGGCCGTCTGTGCTGATGACTGGGGGATGGCGGAAGCTCGCGAAGTTTGTTTGCAGCTTGGCTTCTTTGCGGCCGTTGCAGCCGGCACGTGGCACGGGGAGCACGGACTTCCCTATTTCGTAACCGGAGCGAAGTGTGATCTCACTGGTTCAGATTGTCTTCATGGTTCCTCACCGTGGCCTCCACCGTCAGAAGGATACACTTGTCGCACTCTAAAAGCTGCGTCAGTTGCCTGTGTGTCGACGCATACCGCAATGCCTGAACCCGTTTCCCACTTGAGCAAAGCTATCGCTGCCGCAGCTGCAGTTGAAATGCAGCAGCGCATAGCGGATGAAGAAGTATGTTCGAGCTTGCAGGTACTCACCGCATGCGATTTGCCGGCCTCTTACGCGCTACCCGATTTAGGTGCAGCTATCGACAAGGTACACCTTTAAGTTTATCTTTACACCCGTATGAGAGCCTGTCCTCTCCATTTTGGTAGTGTTGGGCACCGAACCGGTCGTCGCTCTTCGTCAATGAAATCATCTAACAGGCCTACGTGTATCCGGATCTAGTCCGTGCGGATCTTGATCGTGTCGCTTCGAACCTGAATAAGCTCTTGTGCGCAAACCACACGCTCCTCAAGGAGATAGAGACGCTAGCTCAGTTTAGCGCAAATGCTGCTGGTGTAACGTACAATAGGCAGAAGTTTATCGAAGGCTGGAGTGACGTGGGCGAAGCCAACCCATGGACAGTTCTAGAAGCTCGTTTGGAGGCGTCGAGCGTAGTCAGAATTTTCATGGAGACCAACACCCATCTACCCATTCACTGGAATCTTGATGAACCTTGGCGTTTAGTAAGACCTGGAGAAATTGATGATACGACGAGTTCTCGGCCACTCCACACGGACGGGATCCTACCGACTCATGACTGGGGGCTCACCTCTGAAGAACTCGCCGAATTGAACAAAATTGCCGAGGCCGAGCTCAAGGGCGTCGCTTTCGGCACTGGGAATTTGACGCACACTTCTATTATCAGTGGAGGTGCTGTAGGGACGGCGCGAGTTGCGTTGCCGCCTATCGAACGGCTCTTGAAGAACGACACTCTTGTATCGATCATATCCGGATACCTCGGTATGTAAAGCCCCCCCCCCCACCAACCAAAGTGGACGACTTCCCCTGTAGCACCTGTAGCAAAAGGACCGTTGGATTTACGAAGGAGTATTACACATTTCCAAAGCAAATGGATGTAACACTGCAACGAGCACAGCTATCGAAAAAAACACGCGAAGAAATAAAAATACCAGCCCGCATCCCGATCCGACAAACCATACTGATCGGTGAAGACTCCTACACGGTAAAAGGCTTCATTATCCACACCGGAAGAGCAACGGCAGGTCATTACTATACCGTGTTAAAGGAAGACGATGAATGGGTGTGCTACGACGACCAGCAAGTATTCGTACTCTCATGGGAGGAATGTGCCAGGAGATTCACAACCAATGGCTACGTCATCTCTCTCGAGAAAGCGTAAACACTTTCACCTGGTGGAAGTAGTGCCCCGTGGCGGTTGGTTACGAGCCACAACCCAATTTGTAAACCCCCTTTTTTAAAGAAAAACGGACGAAGGGAGGAGGAAGGGAAGCCATAGCACATGGCTTCAAACCACGAAGTCCTGGACTCCTTTCCCACACTTCAGCAAGGCAGACGCACAAAAGGACGGTGCCACGGCATGATTCGGCAGCCGCTGCTAAACGAAACGTGCATGCTAATCCATGTGGTTCATGTACTTAAAAGAACTCAATGCTAAACGAACATCGACGTGGGCGGCATAGAGAAAGAAGAACTACTCTACGGCACCAGAAAGTCCAAAAATACCATGGTAAAGAAAATTAAAATTAAAATTAAAAGTAAAAGGAGAAAAAAGAAATTGTCGACAACGAAAGAAAGAACAGAAAAAACAGAAAACGGGAAAAAAGAAGAAAAAAAGATTCTGCATTCCGCGAAGAAGACTTGATGCTAGCATCAAACACTTAGAGGCAAGTAGCGCCTGAACACGAAACTAAGACCCCCCCCCCCCTCGTACTATTTAGGTGAAAAACATCAGATACCTCCTGAAAAAGCTAAAATTACACCCCCCAAAGTTTCAGAGTGACTCGTACTATTTAGCCACTATTTAGCCACTATTTAACCACTGTTCAACTACCATTCAACCAGTGGCATGTAGAGTGAGCCTCATGAGGTCTCACTCTAAGTGATGCAACCGCATTTTTCTTGGTTGTCGCTAAAACTGAACTGGGGGGTTTCCGTCGAAATCTTCCGTTTTTCTAATTCTAAGTGACGCTGAAACCGCACTTTTCAGTCACAGTGGACAAAAGTGCATGGGTGTCACTAGAGTGAGGCTCACTCTAAGTGGCCAGTGACTGTCTAATGGGCTCAGAAGGACTAAACACACACTGTGCTCGCAGCAGCTCTCGCATTGCTGATGCAGTAGCGGTGGTGAACCTTGACGAATCAGTGATGATGGGCCTGGACACGCTCTCGTCGTCTTGTCCTTCACCTGCATCAAAGATAAAACGGGGAAGGGACCTGTCCAGCGAGCGCTCTTAGCCGGACCTAAAACTTAAGTCGTTGCGACTGGGGGCACCCCTTAAAACTTTTTAAAAACAACACTCGTACTATTTACCTAAATAGTACGACTGCCTAAATAGTGCGAGGGGGGGGGCTTTATTGTCACTGCCTGCTTTTTGAACAAACCAAAACTAGCCGTTTCTTTGGGGCGATGGATAGTGATCCACTTCCAAAAAGGCGTTAGAAAAGGACCGCTTCGAGGCAGTAAGAGACCCTGTCCTAGAGAGGTGGGGTCGGTCTTTCCGCCGACAAACAGGATCATGACCTGTTGCGCGTCCACAGTCCACATGTGGTCCAATCGAACCCGTTGATGAATCGGCAAGCCGTAGACCACTGGAAGCGCAAGGCCATGGTGTGTAGGTTGGCGCGCCGTGAGACCACTTGCTGGATCTCCTCTTTGGTCGGAGTGCGCCCGGCATCGCGGGTGCGTCGGTCCTCGAACTTGTCCATGGAAAGTCTGACCCAAATTTCCGACCCAAATTCCAGCCCAATTGTATCCCTAAAGAGTTTCTCTTATATCCCTAATGCCATTCCCTTATATCCCTAATTATATAAGGGACAACTTTTTCAACCCTAGGGATATTAGGTATTTACACCTAATAAAATACTTTCAGTTCTAAAGAACTGAAAGTTTCCTTTTTTTTTCCCCCGGCCAAGTCCGGTTGGCAGATTTGGACCGACAGTCTAAATCTGCAACGGAAACTAATCCCCTGACCACAGGTGATGACGTTACTGTAGCTGGCTACAAGATTACGAAGCTATCGTCCGTCTTGGACTCTGACGAACAGTACATTGCAGCCAAGTGGCATCATGATCGCGTCGGGCGGCGACTCAAGATGTTTATTTTTCTTCACGACGTGGACTGCGAAGACGGACGACCGACACAAGTTGCTCTCGGGACTCACGAACTTCTCTATTACAAGACCGAGTCATTCGCGCATTCCCGATTTAAGGACGAATGGGTCAGGAGTACATACAGAGTCGCCAAGGGCTGTGGTCCTGCCGGTGGAGGCTTCTTATTTGACACCCACGCCCTACATAGAGGCACTGAAAAGGGCACTCGTGAGAGAACAACGATAATAATCGAGTTCCACAATACGGCGAAGTGTCCATTTGTTGTCGAACACGGCCTTGGCCTGCCGTGCCCATCCGGAGACGCGTACATGCTGAATCAAAGAATGAGTCTCAGCAGGCTAAGGCTTCCGAGTTGGAACGAGAATGCAGAAATGCGGGCGAAGGCCTTAGGTCGGGTGTCAGCAGCTCAGGGCGGGGGTGCTCTCTTTTCCGATAGCTGGGGAAGGTATGTTCCAAACAGCAGTTCCCTTCGTTGGCGATTTCTAGGATATGATGTAATACCGCCGATCCCACCGGCTGCGCTCTTGTGGAATCCTAGTTCAGGAAACGGAGCTACCATACCAGCCATGGGTGTCTGCTATCGAAAAGGGTTGCTCGGCGTCATAGAGTTCGACGGAATTCGAGGCGGCGGATGCGTTCTTCCAGTAGAGAAGCTGGACGGTACCGTAAAGCCTGAGCGCTCTCTCTTTTCTCTCGACAGAGATGAGATTGCGCGCCTGCACGACGGAAGCCGTGTCATATACGGAGACTTCTACATCCTTTTGAACCGCGGTCTCCCAACGACGCCTTCGGCCGACTTTTCACAGAAGGACAAAGAAATTAGGTTATCCCGCTTCCGCAAGCTTATCAACCAGTACGTGTCCCGTGCCGACGCAGCACTGTTTCACGAAGTAACCGGCTTCACCACGGAAGAGACAGTGCTCTCGGTTCAAGACGAAGCTTCCCTGATGGACACACTGACGGCGTGTCACTTTCTGGACGAAGTCTTAGGCCCTGCCCGATTCCATCCAGCAGAATCCAACGCGAAAGGTTTGCACTTGCTCCGGGTCCTTCTCGGTGAGCGCATGACCGACCACAGGCGTCAGAGTTTAATGAATTCACATGGAGCTTCTTTCAGCTCAGAAGTCATACGGTCTTTCGCAACGTTCCACGATCAGGGTTACGTCCTTCTGGATTACCACAGAGCCATATCCAACAATGGAACATTCCTCCGGTCTTTTCTCCAACTTGTGAGTGCTGGTGATCCAGTACAGGACGACTTGTCCTTCGTCCCTCGTGTGATCACGCATCTGGCCGGTGACACGCAGTGTCAATCTCATGTCGACACATTCCACTCGACTTTCAAAATGTGGGTGTACCCTCAGAATGTTAGTGCTGCCGACGGCCCTCTACACTTTCTGCCCACAACTCACCGCGCGACCCCGGCGAAGCTGCGGTGGATGTGGGCGGTAACAAAGGCGAACTTGACAGCGTTCGATGTGGCTGAGCCGTCGCTTCGCCTTTGGGATGCACCGGCCACCTACGGCTTGCCTGAGCCGGTTCCTGTGATACCGTTGCCCAACTACGAGTGGACCTTGATTGTCGCCGACACCAGTGGAATCCACTTTCGGGGCATCGCTGCTCCGGGTTCCGAGCGAATTGCGCTGCGACCCATCGGCGGTCAGAATGACGGAGGCCTTACGTATGCCGCGGTTTTGCTTTCTTTCTGGAAGTTGCGTGAGATAGGAATGCTTACTAGCCCTCGTCTTATTATCGCGTATCAAAAGGTTCCTCCCGAGTTCGTAGTTCTGCTGTAACTTCTGCAAATAGACAGCTTTGCTACCATTTTGGTCTTTCCCCTTCCTTAGTTAGAGTAAACCCCCCCGCAGCTGCTTCTTGCTCGGCCCAGACAACGAATACTCTGGCCCGTGATGCCAGTCCCTCGAAGGCGTCTTCACCTTCTCCAGTGTCTTCGTCCGATACGATGGAGCTTGCACACGAGCACTTGGGGTTGCTATGGTGAGATTTCGGGGTTTGTAAATAAGTCTCATAATTTTACAATGCTCATAATATTTACAAAAAGTACGTGCGCTCGGCTAAAGGCCGGCGCGGGGCGAGACTGGAGGCAGCTGTTAAGTTCGGGAAACAGTAAAGTTCGGGCGCAGCTAAGTTTGGGTGATGCAAATTTCTGGTGAACCAAAGTTCGGGCGAAGCAAAGTTCGGGCGCAGCTGAGTTCGGGCGAAGCAAAGTTCGGTGAAGATAAGTTCGGGTGAAGCACGGCTGAGTTCGGGCGAAGAAAGTTTCGGGCGAAGCCAAGTTCCAGTGAACCAAAGTTCGGGCAGCTGAGTCCGGGCAAAGCAAAGTTCGGGCGAAGCAAAGTTCGGGTTCTGGTGATGCTGAGTTCGGCGTGTGGTAGCAAGTTTAGCCTGTGACGGCAAGTTCGGCGCCAGTACCCGGGGGGGTAGACCCCCCCGGACCCCCCCCGACTCCGTTCCCGTGGAGACCCAAATACCGCGAGATACTGAGAAACTCCGCAAAAATCGCAAGTTCCAGGCACATTGGACCCCGAAACACAACAAAACTCGAAACCAATCACCGGAAAAGTGTCATGGGCGGGGTCCGAACCCGGGCCTACCGGCCTGAAGGCCGACACCCGGTCACTCTGCCACCCGCATACCTTTTGGAAGGAAAAAAAAAGCTAGCTCAGCGCTTTCCAGAAACAATACACTTTTTGCACCAAGAAAAGCCGGGTTGGCTCGAATAGAGGCTATTCACGTTGCATGTTCATAGGACCTCCAGTCTCGAAAAATGTAAAATATTAAGCGAGGGGGGGGTTTAGCTCCCATTCAGCCTCTGACAATAATCGGTGCGTGTTTGGAGAGCTGTTTCTCGCGAGGTAAGCTCAGCCAATCTTAATTCAACAGGCGGCGAACGCCGTTCCGCGAAGTGCCGGACACGCAATGACTATTCGGTTGGGTTGCTCTTGCCATAATGACCTTTTCAGTCTGAACTGCAGCAACTTTGCGGCGAACGACGCTGGTGAGCAAATGAGTGCCTCAGCTTTGCCTCTCGGTTCAGGGCATCTTGGCTGACACCCGCCTCAGTAGAAGGAGTGCCATGCTTTGTCCGAAACCCCACGATCCCTGCGCTCTCCCTCTCCCCTCTCCATCTCCTCCATCTCCATTTCTCAAGTTCCTACTCGAGGAAATACTTCCGGAACAAAGTCCCGTATGTCCAACACGGGAAGTAGCTGCACACGCCCTGGATAGTTCGCCGGAAGAACTTTGTGTCGTTCTTTCGCGTTCTGTGCCTACAGTAGCGAAACAGCGCAAGACGTGCTCACGTAGATTGCAGCTCCTTTACAGTGCACCTGATTGTTTCCACAGCTACCACCTTTTGGGCGCAGCAGCATACCCGCCCGAGACTTCGCGTCCCCGGACTCGCTGCACACAAGCCACTTCCTCCCTTTTTTACGAAGACTCAGCGAGTAATGCAGTCCGCCAACGACAACTGCGGGTGTGGTACCGTTTCCACAGTGGGACGGCGTTTGCTTTCCTTCACAATTGTCGGTCCGAGGACGAACCGGCTAAAGCAAGCGTATCTAATAGGCGAGGAGGAGTTGAGGAAACGAAATAAAGGATCGTTCACTGTTTCAAGGAAAGCACAATCCATTCTAACCGACCGAATCTTGGGGAGCAATTCCATTCCCAATCTCGCATCGCATGCGTTCTCTCTCTTTCGCTCATTGGACGTGACCGCGCCTGTGAACCTGATCATGCACCAAGAAATCCCGGATCCCGAGATTACGCATTATGCGGTTTAAGTCGACGAGCCGGTTGCGTTTCCATCGAGTTAGTCCTGGGTGCTGAGGGGCTGGAGCCCGGCAGCGTTACATTTACTTCCACATATTATATCCAAAGGAGCACCGGTTCCGTACGGGTCACATCCTCTTTTCAGGCATGTTGTGTCCAAGTGCTCGCCGCCGGAAATGATTCGACCTGCGGACATCTTCCATCCGACATTGACCTGACTATCCACTCCTCTTCCGACTTCAAGGGGTAAGGCAAGGCGGCGGGGTAGGGAAGATGCTTCCTAAGATGAATGTTAGATACGCTCTCGCATTCCTCACCTTGCTCGTGGTGATTGCGATGCCGTTCATTGTGTTTCAGGTGAACCAGCAACAGCAGCTGTCTCCTTCTAAAAGGCGAACTTTGGAACAGCAGCTCGCGAGGATGAAGACGGTTCAGGAGACGCAGCAGAAGGTGATCGAGACACTACGGGAAGAGCTGCGCCACACGAAAGCCGCTGATGTGGCGAAGGAAGAGCTGCACGAGACAAAAGCGGATACTCAGGGGAAAGACATCAACGCGAAGCAAGACGCCGAGTCGTGCGTGGACAGCAACGAGAACTGCCCTGGGTGGGTAGACTGCTGCCCGAATGGAACCGGGGAAGGGTCACAGTGCGGCGATACTGATTGCTCGCGGCCGGGAGATGCTCCGTGCGAGGGCCTTTGGATGCGCGGAGCATGCAAACTGACGTGCGGGATTTGTCCTGGTATGGTGCCCGTTCACGCTGGGAAAACGTTCGAAAAGAAAGAACCCGTTCTGGCGCCTTGGGAACGCGAGCCTGCTCAGTCACGCAATGTCTCCATCAACCCGCCTGCCATGTGGGAAATGTTCCACGAAAAAAACCCTCGGGTCGTACGGATGACCGAAATCATAACCGAGGAAGAAGCCGCCGAGATGAGACGACTCGCGGAGCCTCACCTCCGTCGTTCGCAGGTCGTCGACCCTCACAACTCCTCTGAACTAGTTGACAAGGTACGAACCAGTCAGGGAATGTGGATGCACGGCCCCAAGTTCGAATGCGCTGGGCGGCGCAAAATAATCGACACCGTGTCCGAGGTAGTGGGGTACCCCCCCTCACATTTTGAACAAATGCAGATTCTGCGATACCACCCGGGCGAGTACTACATTCATCACAGTGACTACTTCGAATCGCACATGCTAAAGTACGTCGGGGCTGGCAATCGCGTTGCC
Organism: Diplonema papillatum; assembly: GCA_030068145.1. Taxonomy (NCBI): domain Eukaryota; phylum Euglenozoa; class Diplonemea; order Diplonemida; family Diplonemidae; genus Diplonema; species Diplonema papillatum. The sequence continues at coordinate 169,566 of JAPJBO010000438.1, read as the reverse complement.
ACGTCTATCGTGTTTCTGAACAATCTTCACGAGGGTGAAGGCGGGGGAACGAAACTGGTCTACGCGAAGCCAGAACCGGTGCTGGTGACACCGAAGACCGGAACAGGGATTCTCTTCTACAACGTCAAGCGCAATCAGATGGTCGACCGAAGTAGCGAACACGAAGCCATCCCCCCAAAGGAGGGTTTCGAAAAGTGGGTTGCCATCCTTTGGATTCGTTTGCGCCCGTGGTCGTGATATCAGCTCTCTTCTGGCTGTTCTGCAGCCGTCAGCACTGATTGCTTCACCAGCTCCGACCGAATCAGCGCAAGATGAACTTCACCTCGCAATGATTTATGCGCGCGTTGTTGGCCAACGACGCGGTTCTTTCTACTCAGCGCTATTACCGCAATCACAATTTGCGGGTGCTACGCATGTTGATGCGCAAAGGGAAATCACTCCAGCTCGATAAACCAACGAGCGGTCAGCTCCCTTTGCGCTTCCTCCGACTCGGGTCTCGCACCTGCCTTGCCCGCGATGCCGCTCCTGAATTGTCCTATCCACTATACTTCGTTGCAGTCCAACCACCATCTAACCCCCAACCGTTTCCGATGCCACTGGCATGCTCCTTGTTTTTATCGTTGTGTGCCGCAGGGATCTATAGGTCGGGAATCCGGCATGAAGCTTAGGAAAACGTTGAAAACCAGGTACACATAGAGTTTTCTTGCTCTGTCCGGGAGATGTCTAGGAGAACGAGGGGTTTGGATAGAAACTAGGCGCCATGCCACGAGAGGAAAATGTAGACCGACGAACGTCTGGTATGGACCGTCACTCTCTAGTCGGTTCATTCTCCTTTCGCACCAATGGGGGCGCACGTGAAACGGCTGAGCGAGAAAGGAACTGAGTGTGCCCTGTTGGGCGTCATACCAGTCTATTCTCTGGTGATACGAGTTGCTTCCTTTTCTACCTTACCTTGTAGGGTACTCCAAACGTGTAGTACAAGGCTCTCAGCGCAACTGAACGTGGTCTGATGGGCCCAATTTGCGGCTCGCTCACGTCCAGCCCTGTGTGCTCCAGTCCCCCTGTTCAACCTGTGGGCAGACGACGCGACTGCGCCCTTCAGACTCGCGGTGCAACCAGGCGCAACAAGGCGGGTTCTTCAACCGCCGACGAACTGTGAAGCACCGTGTTCGAGTACCCGAACTTGCGCTTGCCGAGTCCGCGCTCCAGTCGACCCAAAGCGTACTCGGATAGCATGACTCAGGCGGGAATTGCAGCCTCTGTGACTTCGGTCTTCGACTGTTTAGGGCTCTTTGTGTCAACCTTTCGCGGTCGAGTTTCTCAGTTTGGTGAGCATCTCCATACAAGACAAACGGTGGAACCAAACTGGGAAGAAGAACATGACTGCTCGCTGGTACGAAGTCACGCCTCCAGCCCCCTCGAAGAAAGCCTTTACCGCATGTAATAGCAGTTGTCTGTCCTCATCCAACAAAAGAAGTGCGCAGTTTTGTTTATTCTTTACTTGTTTGTTGTCGACAACGTATTGTGGAAGGACCGCATGCTGGGCAAGGCATTGGATGGTGCAGTTGAGCGCGTTGACCCGTCTACGGGTGTTGAGATGTTTCTGGTCCATCTCGGGTATCAGCCATCAGTACGAGAGTGGCCCTCGCTGCCGATGCCTTGCTTCGTCCCGTCCACTGTCGTTGTGCCGGAAACGCGTTCGCGTCTGCTTTCCAGGCGGCCCCGGAGGGATTCCAGGTCGCCGGCAGTTGGTCTGCTCAAATCGACCGCCCGAATTTTTTCAATGCAAGGCGAGCCGCAACAGGTCGAACGAGACCCCCAGGCAATAATAGCGTCGTATCCTCGTTGGCTGGACCGTGCCGTATGACACCTGACCATGCGCTTTGACTGTTTATTACCTACTCGGCTGAGTTTCTCGTTTCTCTATCCAACGAGGGACTAGGTCTACCGTAGGAGCGGCTCAGGACCCCCTTTACACTACAGCAGCTCATCTTAATGTTCTAAACCGTCCAGAACGAAGAGGTGGAGGGCGTGGGGGAGGAACGCTAGAAGGGTCGGATTACTAGACAAAATGGCGGGCATGGCGATGGAACTGAAGTTTGACTCTTCCCTTGAAAAAGAGTTCAACGCCACTAAGGAAGAGAAGGACATGAGGTGGTTCAGAATTATTATAAAGAACGAGCAACTGATCGGCGACGGCAGCGGCAAGGCTTCTAGCGATGCGAAAGCGGACGTGAAAAGTCTTCAGGCCAGCATGTCTTCAGACAACGAATGCTTTTACGGCGTTGTTCGGGCGAACGACGACGGAGAATGGATTGTAATCGCGTGCATCCCAGACTCTAGCAAAGTATGTATAAACACGTCTGTTCCTGATTCTTACGTATCATGAACTTGACCACCTCTTGCAACAGTCACAGATCCCACCATGCGTGCCAGATTGACCGAAACCGGCACAGTGAGGTGTCGCGCAACAAGACAACTCGAAAAGTTGAGAACAGGCTTCTACCCAAATAAAAAGACCGTCTGAAAACTGTCCAAAGTATGAACGTTAGCGCGAGCACTGCACGCAGGAGGGAATCCGTTTCTGAGCTTCATTGTACTTACCCGGGTGAGTCCGGACAGCACGGGCCCTTGTATTTTAGCGCACGTTGCAACGGCAGTGTTTCAAGAGATAGCGGGTTTTAAGTTCCCCCCCCCCCCCCCCCGTTCAGGTAAAGGAGCGAATGCAGTACGCGAGCACGCTGCTTCACTTGAAAAAGACGCTGGGCAGCTGCTGCATTGGTGACACGCGAGTGAGCGAGAAGGACGAGGTATTGTTTGATTTCCTTCCGCCGTCACCTTCGGCGATGAATTCTCTCGGAGGACGCGGCAGTGCTAGACAGGCCCTTCAAATGGGCCAGCGTATCCTTCCGGACGAGTATGGTGCTGGGTCACACTTAGAGAATTGTTCCTTACTATTATGTGCGCAGGATTCTGGAATGTGAACTTTCTGACCATCCGTGGAATTGTTTTTGGAAAGAGGGGGTCTGAAATTCTCGCCCACTTCCAACAAAACAGATCTCCTGGGAAACGGTTGAGGAGTGCGTTGCCAAGAAGAAGGGGAAAGTGGACAACAGCGACTGCATGACGGACAGCGAGCGAGTGAAGAAGTCAGTCCTCGAGGCGGAAGCGCAGGAGAGGAAGGAGCAGGTGACAGCAGCCGTCACGGGAAGCTCCGGCGGCGCGCACACGATCAAGTTTCCCATGGACGCTGCTGCGAAGGAAGCGCTCGAGAAGGTCGGCAAGAAGGATATCAAAGCGTGCACCATAGGCACCGAAGGGGAGAAGTTGATGCTGATCGAGAAGTTCGAGTCGGGCAGCCTCGCGGACGTGGTTAAGACGCTGGAGAAGGAGTCGCGGTTCATCGCCTACAACCACGAGCACGAAGGGGAACGAAAGACCGTCTTCATTTACTTCGCATCTGACACATGCCCCGTCAAGAAGCGCATGCTTTACGCCTCTTCCAAGGCGGCGGTGGTGCAATATGCGACAGACGCCGGGTGCGACATTGCGAAGACCTGCGAGTTTGCAGACGCTTCCGACATCACGGCCGCAGCCGTCGACGAAGCCCTGAAACCCTCCGCGGCCGAAGAAGACGAGCCTGTCGAGAAGAAAACGAAGCCGAAGCCGCCCGGCGCAGCTCGCGGCCACCGCATGCTTATTTAAAAGAGGATCGCATATTTGGACTTTCAAAATTGGAGGCGCGGCACTGCTTGTTTGCGCGTTGCCCTTGTTCGATTAATCGGCCAGCACGCACTTTCTGTCTCGTCACGAGAACGGACTCGACAAGGCGCGTCTCTTAACGGGCGGAGAAAGGTTGGACTACCCAAACATAAAAATATTATGGCTTCTCTCCCAGTCATGTTGTGTCGTCGTGCACCCTCCGACTCGGGTTTGGCAGCCTGCCGTTACTTGTCGCGTTCCTGCTCTTCGTACAAAACCACAATAAACGCTAAAACTAACTAACTAAGTAAGCACTTCTCCCGGGCGGGTTTGCTGCACGCACTGCCCCCAGGCTGACACAAAACCACCGTCTCTTTCTCCGCTCAATGGGCAGTGTACTCAATTTTCGTTTCTCACTGCGGGCCACAGTATAGTGTTGCTTGCCGAACCACCGGCTTCGTCGAGAAATTCTTTTCTTTCCTCACACATCCAGCGCAAGACGCTACCCCTCCCCCTCCCCTCGATGCCGTCGAACGTTCCTCCCCCTGCTTCGTTGCCTCACCCCCTTGCGCACCTTGCTGTTTCGTCTCATCTTTTTCCGTGTGGATAAGATCGGGTCGAGGTGCACTTGTCACTGCACGGTTGACAAGCCGCGTGCATCGTGAACATGGCAAACCTTCGACGGGAAAAGCGGTGACCCATTGGAAGGAAGAATCATTGCTAATTTGATGGGCGCGAAGCGACCAGCTCGGATCAGCACTGCTGGTGTATTCTGTGGGGCCTCAAAACTGCTGCCTCTAGTCTCAAATTCAATTGCACAAATACATGGTATGCGTGTTGCATTGTTTTCTTGTATAAGCACCTGCTTTGTAGGAAATGCTTGAGGAGACTGCCAGTCGCGATAGATCAAAGGAGGTAAATGTGCTGTAGCCCACACGAAACACAGGTAAATCTGGGTTTAGTGGCGGGCGTAAGCGTTCAACAAAAAAGACCCACTTTGTAGTTGTATTGTTTTCTCCCCTCTAGCCTCCTTCGAAATGAGCACAAGGCAGTCCCTCGAGTATTTTGATCCGGGCGTGCGTTCCACGTGCGTAAGCCGCAGCTGGTATTCGTGATACCTCTACCGCAAGAGGATTAGCTGAGTATACGTGAATAATCATTGGATCTGAGCAATTACTATCGGCGAGTATGTAAGTGTAAAATACGGGTGGCCGAGGAGCAAGCTATGCTCAAGTGGCACCTGCATCAGTGATATCTTCCGAGGCCGTGATCATTACATTACCTATGCGGCACTTGCTACTCCAGGACGGACACTTCACATTTTTCACCCCTTTTCCTCCTTTCTCCGTCTTTCGCAGCAGGATAGGAAACACAGTAGCGAAGCTGAGCACTCCTCTGGGCACCCCTGTTCTAAATAATAAGGCAAAAATAAGCTACATATAAAACAAAAGTAGGCCCACGGTAAAAGAAAGAAATACAAACGTACGGTCGCGGAAAACGTGGGGGAAGAACCGTCGTTTTTCTTTAAACAGCCGACCCTCGAAATGCTGCATTTCTGCACAGCTTCTTCAGCCCTTTCTACTTCGTGGCGCATTCCCGCAAGCATTCCCAAACATTGCGTCTCGAGATAGGTTGCAGTCATAGCGTGCATTCATGGCTCCATAGCTCGTTATGCGGTGACCCGTTCACGGAATCCTGTCGGAACATCGCGCCCCCGCGGAAGCATGTGGGAGACCTCTAGGTTGCAGTATGTGTATGCCGGGTTTGATGCGATGACTCGCATCAAAACGTCGCGACAGCACCCGAAGCTGCGTGTCTTGTGCTAGTTTCAGGTTTGAATCAATATGGAACAAAACGAACGTGCAGCTTGCATCATCGGCGCAATTCTCGGTCTGGCCACGTGTTACCGCCCCGTGTTTTGTTGTGTCTAACAAATGCAATTTCTCAAGAACAAAAACAGATCGATGACAGCGTACCATCCTCACTCCCGTTAGATGAACAAAACAGGTTTGAAGGAAGTGCGCACAAACAAACACCACCGTGTGTTGTTTTCTCACTCAGGACTTTGACTGTCGTGTTTGTGTGATTTGTCGTGTAGCGGTAGATCCGCATGACCTCACGTCCGTTCAACACGTGGTTCGGTAGTTACAGCACTTGGGATCCCTTCTGTTCCAAAATACCGTCACTAAAAGGCATGCAAAGACGCTGGACGTAAATAACGTTGTCGACAACGAAAAGCAACAGAATAAACCAAAACTACGCAGTTCTTTGTCGGGCAGCATCGTCGAGCATTTCCTTTCAAGCTGGCGCTTATGTAAAACAAAAAGGTCATCCCTACCAAAAAGGAAGTCAACAAGAAACGCGTCAGAGAAAACGACATCCACGACAAAAAAAGAACAAAACGATCGGAAACGCGCTTGCACGAAAGAAGGACGCAGAAAAGGGCGTTTTTCGCGCCGAACACGAACCTCAAAAGAAGCGCGGGAAGCAGCCGGAAGGGCGGCAGGAGCACGCAGCCGATGCAGTGCATCGCAGACCGCCGCGCTGCCCGCCTGCCGGGTGTCTCGAAACCGGTGACCCGCGTGGTTTTCGGCACTTTGTTCCTTCACGTCACCCCCGACGCGTTTGACCTTCTTGATGAGGCGTGGGACTTCGGGATCCGAACCTTTGACTGCGCTGCCATCTACGGCCGCGGAGAGTGCGAGACGATCCTCGGCGCGTGGATCGCACAGCGAGGCTACGGGTCTGAAGCGGTTGTCATAACCAAAGGCGGCTGCTTAGGGCAAGGCGACCTGTGGTCACCGTGTCTGGATGACGTGTCTATCAGACGGGATCTCGAAGGCTCTTTGTCGAGGTTGCAGTTGCAGAAGGTCGATGTGTACATGCTGCACCGCGACGATCCGAGCATGCCCGTTGATGACATAGTCGACAGCATGAACCTGTTGTTAAAGGAGGGCCTTTTCGACTCTTGGGGCGTCTCGAATTGGACCCCTTCTCGCCTTGAAGCGGCACGCGTCTACGCGCGGTGCAAGAGGCTCGCACTTCCAAATTGTAACTCCATCCAAGTGTCGCTCGCGTCCCCTAAGCACGAAGTGTGGCCTGGCACCCTGTACATGCGCTCCTCCGATTTGGAGTACTACTGCAGCTCTGGTGTACCCGTTCTCGGTTGGGAGTGTCTTGCGAAGGGATTCCTAGCGGGCTGCTGGGACATTGCAAGCATGTCGCGCCGTCCCGCCTCGACGAAACTATCTGATGAAAACGCAGCCTGCTGGCGCAACTGGCAGCTTGCAAAGGCCTACATCACCGACGACAACCTCGGTCGCCTCTCCCGAACGCGACAGCTCGCGGACGAACTCAAGTGCACACCAGCAGTGGTGGCACTGGCTTGGGTGCTTTCTCAGGTGTGTACCGCTGTGTAGATTACCCCCTCTGCTCAACGTTGGCAGGCTTCGTGGTGCGTGCCGCACTTTACATAGATTTGCTACGCCACCCCATCTTAAAATGAGGCAACTAACGATTTGCCTGCGTCTCAAGCGTGTCACAACGAACAAACCACCTGACAGCCTTACAACGCCTTCGCTCTCGTCGGAACGACAAAGAAGGAGCACTTGCAACAAGCTGGCCAGGCATCAGCGCTGCACCTCACCGACGACCAGTGCTTGTGGCTGCAGACGGGGCGGTTTCCGGACAGCGACTGATTACCCCGCGTGCCCTTCAGCCTGCTGAAGGACACAGTCTAGTCATAAGGCAGCGCACGACAACACGAAGAACAACACGTAGAAATCCTCGGTGCCTGATGGAGACCTGGCGCTGGGAACGGATGCTGGTCTGAGTCGTGTAGTGTAGCACTGCACCAACTTTCCATTGGACCCGGTTAGTTAGCAGCAGGGCTGCCGGAAATACTTACACTCTATATAACCCTAGTGTGAACTCAACTCCTGAGAAGCGTCCCGTTTTTTTTGTTGCCGGGGCGTGAAACTGAGGAGCTTTGTTGTTCCGGGGTTTGAGCCATGTGGTCGGTTCTCGTGGGCTTCCCCATTTCGCCTCTCCGAGGGGCGAAGTTGTCGTCGTTTGTACTCTGTGTTCGGTTTCGCGCGCGAAAAGTCGTTCTATCATCAATCTCCGAGAAAGCCAGAAGCTTCGTCAGGTCATCGTCTCGTGTCGTTTCGTGTGCACTGTGACAATGCGACTTTCCGATGAGCACTACTTTTGGTCCTGCTCGTGTGATCCGTGGCTGTACCGCGTCTCAAGTTGTTACTGTGCTGAAGTGAAGAGAGGTTGTGCACAAAAGCTTACTTTTAGCCCTCACAGGTCGCACCCGCTCCTCCCTGGGAGTTAGGATTCTTTGAATCATCGGGAATGAAAGTCTCTCAGAAAGCACCGTCAGCACGTTTTTCCTCTTTTGCATACAGTCAGTGCTAGCGTCAAACCGAGTTCTGCAGGTAGCTCGCCCACGGTTTGCATAGGCGTACCAACGTTACTCGAAAGTCACCTTTTCGAGAAGTGGAGTACTGTCCACAAATCTGCTGACTGAATGCCGCCGGTAGTTCACACCGTGGGTCGTACTTTGGACAAACATTTGCGGCATTTGCGCAGCACGCCTCACCGCCTGGCTGCACAACGGAGCCGTCAACGACACAGATAATTCGTCCGTCCAGGTCCGAATGCATTTCGTGTCTGGCTCGTTGGGGGCCAGAGACTTGCTCCCGGCGTTCGACTGTCGCCCTTTCCACTACGAGCCTCTTTGAGTGCGGCCTTTTCTTACCTTCTTTTAGCTATCCGGTGTGTCAGACTCTCGTATTGGACAGTACCTCCGTGGCCGACATGTATTTCTTAGCTGTAGGTAATCGACCCGTACCCGGTGTTAACATGCAATGTGACGTACATGCGTTCCACTCCTGCCACACCCTCACCTGCGCAAGCGTCTCATGGAATCCTAACTACTTCTCATCAAGACAACCCGCATGGGCATTGGCAGGCGCTTTCCCCAAAGCCCGAAGCCCGCCTGACCAGAAGACCGACGTACATAGCTGCCGGTCACGACACTTCTTAATCATTACGCAAGTATTCTGCGGCAAGAATCCGCATTCCTTAACATCTTTTGCGTCGTGGCGGTCTAAGCGTCGGGTTGAGTGTACATGCGATAGTGCCCGAATTCGGGCGCTTCTTTGTATTCACCCCCCTTGTTAGCTTGCAGCCAGGGTTCCATATTCACTGCTTGCTGCTTCGAAGCGGGATGCCTTGTTTCAGCTGCGTACTGAACCGACGGCTTGCAGCCTGTCGCGCCTGCCGTTGATTACTGCCAATAACTAAAAATAAAACGTGTAACAACCGGCGAAGTGAGGACGTTGGTCAAGGATCGTGGCAGGAATTAAGAGAGCACTTCGAAAGCAGACTCCACTCTCGCCAGCCCGGAATCTCGGAGGGGGTGCACTTGATGCTCACCGCTTGTTGAAACGATTTGGACGTTCCATCGTGTTACCCGGAACCAACAAGCTTTACGTGGTGCGGTTGACCTCTGGTGTGCCTTTCGCTTGAACCAGTATGCGAGCCCATGTCGAAACACAGTGAGCACCCTTGTCTGAGAGCTACTATGGGCGTGCATCGTTCCACACGACACTCTTGCGAAGTTGTACTTGTTTCTCTTCCGGTAGCCTCTGTCTAAATATCCACTGGGCGGCACTTCCGACTCTTTTAGGGGAACAAGCGCGCTGGCGGTTGGAAGCGTATTGCGTTGTAACTAGTTTCAACCTGGGCACCACACGCACGTGGCCACAACCTTATCCGAAACGACTTTTGCTATGGTGTTTCTCACCGCTGAAAAAGTCGCCATCACCGTGTCGTCTCTTTGTGCTGTCCACAACGAACGAAACTAGGTGAATGCAGTCTACTACCAGCAAGGGTCCGCTACCTTGGTATCCCAGTTGTCGAAGGCTCAGCCAATTTCTAGTGCCACTACATAGCTTGCCGTCTACGTCGTTTTGTCTCTTTCTGCATGAGACAGGTGTTTGGACTTCGCCTTAAACCGCAGGCAAGTATGAGTAAGTGAGTTTGCAGGAGAAGGTCAGATCCCTCAAAACCGCAAATCCAGAATAAACCCCGACGAGAATCAAATTCTATATCATCGAAAGGGGGTCGCCCCTTTCTTTTTAGACAACCTGTCATTCTCCTTTCCTTTATCTGTGATCGTAGGTGTCACGGCAAGCTTTGGCAGCCCTGCTTAACAAGTGCATGCGAATTCATATGTGGTTCATGTACTCAAAATCTCTCAATGCTTAACTAGTAGTGCTTGCCTGCCTACCCTCACTGTACAGCACTCAGTGCTTAACAGTTTTTATGACGCGGGCGGCTTTAGATTTACATCCGAATGATACCTCAACTCATTTTTTTGTTGTCGACAACGAACAAGTAAAAGAATAAGCCAAAACTTCGCATTTCTTTCCACACGAACCCGCGTTGTTGTACAGCACCCCCCGCACGGGGTGTGCACAATCCTCTAAGCAAGCGCGCGTATTGCTTCCTTCGTTCACTTCACACACGACATCGTTACTCACAAGGGCTTTCTTCCATGGTTGCCCACCATGTGAAAGAAGGTAAACAGAAGTCGAGGACAAGACAAGACCGCTCTGGCGCATATTCATCCTGCTTACTTGCTCAAACAACTCCTGCTTGTCGTTCACACGACTGCAAGCTGCTGATGGCGCTCAGTTTTATTGCCCATTAGGTATCGGAGGTAGTCTTGAGGCAAGGATGCAAAACAATTAACTCTAAACCTCTATCTGTGACGATAGTGCATCACTGAGCCGGTTCGCCCTTGTCCCGATTGTTCTATGTTCGATCACGGTCGCAGGTAATGCGACTTGGCGTGTTCGAAAAGGTCATCGACAGACCCATTTTGCGCCCAGTTTAACGTTCGAAGACGGAGAAGCGCTTGCACGTACACATGCGTCGCCCTTGAAGTGTGTACCTTGGTGTTGCTGGTGACCATAAACGATCGAATGTAGACGGCGGCTCCTGTCTGCTAAAATATGGCTGTCTCATTTCAATCTCGCTTCCTCCCGCCCCTCCGCTCACAACGCATCGTTTCGCTTCCTCGTTCCACCGCCGAGTCGGAATGACGATGGGCGAAGATCATCAATCCCCGTGTTTGAAGGTTAACAGTTCTCGTTTGCCGTGTTTTAGCAGTATTTGGACCGAGTGGAGGTACCGGGTTAGTCGCGTTTTGAGGGCTTTGACGCGCACCCCCCGTGCTCCGCAAATCCAGACCGTCAAAGCCCACACGGGTTTGCAAGCTAGCCTTTTGACCTTTTCGCGTGTTCCGCGAATCTGGTCGTCTACCCTGAAATCCCAAGATGCATCTGTTCCTAGCTCATACGTCCCCTCCGATGTACTTCTGTCGGTCCAGTTCTTCGAAATACGGCATTTTCTTTCGTTGATGTTGAGACTGACAGGGCCTTACTCCGTCCCGTTGGGAAACTGTTTTGTTTCTGTCTTTAGTTGTGTGTGAGAATCGACATTGCCCAGTAAAAAGGTGTGTCGGGGAAGCGCACACTTTCGAAATGCGCTCTTCTTTTTCGACAAAGAAGCGCCCCCCAAGCATTTGCCGAAAGAAGTACCGGGGGCAGGCATTCGTTAACCCCGATTGCTTCCCACGACGAAGCCGTACGGGAATAGACCTGTCTGTACTCGTACTGATTCATCAAGCAACACCAGTGCTCTCGCTCAGCAATTGTGTGTCATTACGGGTTTTATATATGAGTAGAGGACAAGAAGAGGGCGAGGTGGTTGATCGCAGTGTTTTTCGGCTGCAAAAACGTAAACTCTGATCTTGTTTCTCCTGGTAAGTAGCCGCGCTAAAGCAAGCATCCGCCCCTGTTCCTTGTGGTCGTGCTCCACTTCGAGACTCAAAAGGCGATGTCCGCCGCAGACAGGCGGAAAAAGGCCCCATGAAGTTTGAAGATAGTGTGAGTTGCAGTGAAACCACGATGAATCACAAGGGCTGACAGCGGAGAGAGCATGGGACCCAAGTATTTGCTCCCATCGCACGCAGCGGGTAGTTTTGCTGGAGAGAAAGGCAGGATTCGTTTGTATTCGACATCCACCGTTCTTTCCACCGTGGTCGTAGCCAGCCTGACTAAGATGCCCGACTGGACACGACCACCGCGAGTGATCGAAGTCAGGCGAATAGACGCAAACGCCGCCACTCTCTTCGTTGGCTCGCCCCTCATGTTACAGAGCCTAGGTGCCAACAGGCAGGAATCTTCGCCATTACGCATGCCGATGAACGGTGAAGGTGTTCCACACGTCTGAGGTTCTCTCAGATGTTGAGTCCCTGTTTAAGGAGGCGAGAACCTGTTGCGCACCTGAGCACGCAAACAACAAAGGAGGCGGCAGGATCGTTGAGAGCCACTCGACATTTGTTCCTGCCACCCGGCGGAGTACTATCCTCTCACGATCCATCAGCCATGTGCCCACCCTTTCAAGAAAGAAAGAGGAACACAGTAGAGGCCACCTTTCCATTCGCCCAACGCCCTTTCATTCCTTCGGTCCTTCACGGACAACGAACCACAATTTCATTCTCTTCAGACGTTTAAGCCTCTGGAGTGTCTCAGCAAGAAATACTGTGCACGAAGCGAGTGAATTCACAAACCAGGCAATGTAGAACAAAGTCAAAAGCTTCGGAAGTGTGGCAATTGTTTGTTCTTCAATGCATGTCATTCACAGGGTAGAGTACAGGCACGGCAACCCGACGTCAGTATTTTCACGACGAAAAGGGCTTGACGGAGCAGTAGACCAAGCCAAGGGACAAATATACAGAACCGGGCGAGCTGGCGGAACCACTTGACCCAGCCACTTGTTGCTGGTTCAGAGTCAAGGGGGTGTCGTTGCGCTGCCGCCTTCTTCTGCACTGCTGCCGGGGAGACGTTCGCCCGAACGCTGGCGCCGCTGCTGCCCTCCTCAGGGTGCTACGACCCTTTGTTATCCGGAGCTGCGAAGAAAAGCAGGGGCGCCCAAGTTCGGGGGTTCAGCAAAGGGCGGAGGGGAGGGAGAAACCTGTGAAGCCGGCCAAAAGGAACATGGCGACGTCGCTGCGGGGCCGAGATTTCACCGCGGCGTCCGTCCCGGGGAAAGTGCTCGTCTGCGGAGGGTACCTTGTTGTCGATCGACCGAACCCGGGCTTGAGCATTGCCTTGGACGCGAGGTTTCACTGCATCGGGACGTGGCTCACGGGACCCGCTGCAGCCACGGAGGGGAATGCAGTGTGCTTCAAAGTCTGCGTAAAGTCACCGCAGCTGGCCTGCGGTGAGGAGACGAGCGAGTTTCGTTTGGTTTGCCCGGAACCGCACGTCGCCATCCGAATTGAAGACGGGCCGACGCGGAATGCCTTCGTGCGCTCTGCCGTCGCGTTCTCTCTGCTGCACCTTCTGTCCTGCGAACGTCGGCGGCGAAAAGTCGCGCAGTCGGGTGGGATCTCACTCGCCCTTTTGGGCGACAACGCGTACTACAGCCAAACCCGGTACCTGCAGTCGAAAGGACTGGCGGTCACGAACGAGAACCTCGCGGCGCTCCCCCGTTTCAACAAGATTGTTCCGCAATCGGGCAAGACGGGCATCGGCAGCTCGGCGGGCGTAGTCACAAGCATCGTCGGCTGTCTCTTCGCGCTGTTCGGCCTCGGCGAGGCGACGGGGGAGATCCACGCCGTCGCGCAAGTGGCGCACTGCGGCGCGCAGGGAAAGGTGGGAAGCGGGTTCGACGTCGCCACAGCGGTCGCCGGGACTAACGAGTACACGAGGTACTCGCCGGGCATCGTCAAGGAAGCCCTGGAGAAATGCTCGCTGGCCGGGCCGGCTGCTGCGTTGTTGCCGTTTACGGGCCTCTCGGGCATTTTCCCTGCCGAGGCCTGGGACCACCGCGTGGCGGCCTGCGCCCTGCCGCCGGGGTTCTGCCTGTCTTTGGCGGACGTGAACAAAGGCAGCGAGACCCCTTCTATGGTGTCCGCGGTGTTCAAGTGGAAGGCGGCGGGGGGAAAGCGGGCCGAAGAGCTGTGGGCGGCCGCTGCGGAGGCCAACCGGCGCATCATCAGCGCCCTCCGGGCTCTGTGCAGCTTCGCGGGTGCGCACGGCGACGTGTTTGAGACCGCACGCCGCGCGTTCGAATCCGTGCCTTGCCATGCGTGGGGTGCGAACTCGCAGGCAGCCGGCCCTGCCGCGGCCGAAGCCGCGGCGTTGCTTGTGGCGGCGCGCGACGCGTTCTCGGAGGCGCGCAAGTGCTTGCGGGCCATCGGGCGCGAGGCTTCGGTGCCGGTCGAGCCCGCGCAGCAGACCGAGCTGTTGGATCGGACTATCCGCGGCGTCCCGGGAACCCTGGCGGTGGGCTGCCCGGGGGCTGGCGGTTTCGATGCTGTCTTTGCAGTCTCGGTCTCCCCGGACGCCGCCTCGCGGCTGCCGCTCTTTTGGTCTGCGTACAGTGCGCCCGACCACGACATCGCGGCTGGCGACGTCTGCGCCCTGGCCGTGCAGCAAGACAAGGCTGCCGGTCTTGACGTTCGATCGTTCCCGTCGCATGAGGCCCTCGCCGCAGTTTACCCTCCTTTAACAGACTGGGATTGTTAGCAGACGAGTCTGTGACACCGAGGCGCTTCAATACGTGGATTATCTTCTTCGTGTCAACGTGATGCTCAATACAAAGTGGAGACAAAGTCCCGTCACTCATCCGCATATGCGCCATGGTGCGATCCCTGTCTGCTCCTGATCCCACTTCTCAGATTCCCTTCCGGGCAAAGTCTTTAGATGCTGTCTTGTTCCTCGGCCAAACCATCCATCGCATTGCCGTTCATCGTCTCGCTTCACACCGAGGAAAAGCTCGCGTGTCTTGCCCAGTTGCTTCCTAAACCCTTCGAGGACTGCGAAATCCGAGCACTGCGCCCTCTGGGAAGAAACGTCAGAAAGGATCAATAGCTGATGTAGGGGGTAGGTCACACAAAGCCTTCCCAGCTCGCACCTATCGGACTCATAGAATTTCTTGGGTACTAGAGTTTCAGACTTTTTGCAACACTGCAACTCTTCCACCGTCAGGAGGGGGACTACATGATCTTGCAGTACTGTCCTAGAAGAAACCTCGATCCACCTGTATCCAAATGCACCGCATAGATCATATGGTACGATGCCAAAACTCCCCCCCCCCCTTTGCACTAATAAAAAAAAAATTGATGTCACCCCATACTGGCCCCGAAACCCCACTTGTGTGGCCCAAAACGGTTCCCAAACGGTTTTTGGCGGGCTGAGTCGAGGTAAAGGGGTCTCTGAAGGCCCACGAATAGGCCCAGGTGGGCCCAGGTGGGCCCCGGAGCGGGCACTAAGTGCGAGGGGGGGTGCCCCCAAAATGGGGTCATTTTCAAAGCCTCGCCACTTCTCAAGCTAGTCAAACACCTTCTGGCCTCCAGCGGGAAACCCAGACTACACAACGACAAGATCGGCTGTGTTCCGCTGTAGATAGCCACCAGCGGGTCCTCTTGAAGCCGAAGAATGTTCTCAGGGGTCTCAGATAGCCCTACTTGGCCACCCCGCCTGCAGCGCCTGCGGTGGGCAGGCACACCTTGTAAATAGAGTGGGTGCAGCAGGTGCACCCTGCCTAGAATCCGGCTTTACCAGCAATACGAATTAAGAATACAGGTTGACCCAGGAAAACGGAAACTAAGAGAGGGAAAATGCCAAAGATCACGGGTCTGGAGTTCGTGGAGTCATCGGTGAGAGCAATGCAGAAGTTGTCGCCGTTTCATGAGGAAACGAGACGTGGTCAGTCCATGCAGAGACGACTCGTAGCCAGCAGGACCTTTTGCGAAAAGGTCTCTGGTGAGGACCTGATCGGTTTCTTTCTCGCCCTAATGACAGAGGAGGAGAACGTTGACATCTGGAAGCGCCTTTCTGGTAGGCTTTCAGAAGCCTTCAACAGCCTTGACGACGAGGCGAGCCGGCGACGCATCGTGAGCGGTTTGGACTGGGCACGTGCCCGGTACAGGGCTGTTGGAATGGTCGTGGGTGACAATCTCTGAAAGAACCGGGGAAAGGCTGCCGAGATTGGCGTTGGCGGGGGAGTCCTCATCTTGGTTCTTTTGCATTTTTCCACCTTATATTCTGCGTTTTCCTTGTAAGCACTGTGTTCTCAAAAGCGGGTGAAGCCGGATTCTAGGCAGGGTGCACTTGCATACCACACATTCTAAGCGTGTGCCTGCCCACTGCTGGCGCTGCACACATGGGGCTAACTGTGACCCCCGAGAGCATTCTTCGGCTTCAAGAGGACCCGCTGGTGGCTATCTACGGCTGAACACAGCCGATCTTGTCGTTTTGAAGTCTGGGTTTCCCGCTGGAGGCCAGAAAGTGTTTGACTAGCTTGAGTAGTGGCGAGGCCCGAAAATGACCCCATTTTGGGGGGCTCTCCCCCTCGCGCTGAGTGCCCGCTCCGGGGCCCACCTGGGCCCACCTGGGCCTATTCGTGGGCCTTCAGAGACCCCTTTACCTCGACTCAGCCCGCCAAAAACCGTTTGGGAACCGTTTTGGGCCACACAAGTGGGGTTTCGGGGCCAGTATGGGGTGACATCAAATTTTTTTTATTAGTGCAAAGGGGGCAGGACCTTATGCAGCCCATTTTCTCCTTCAGACTAGACACCAAGCCCATTTTCTCTGGTGAGTCTTAATGCAGGGGGGGTCCGGGGGGCACCGCCCCCCGGGAGACGGTACGGTACATGGCACTTCAGATTCTGTCTTGTTCGGAACCTGTAACAGAAACTGATGCCTGGTAACAGGCGAAAATTCGAAATCTTGTAGATAGTTTATGGGGGGTCCAGGGGGCACCGCCCCCTGGGAGACGGTATGGTACATGGTGCCTCAGAATCTGATGTCCTGGCTAAGGCAGGACCTTCTGCAGCGTGTCCTCCAGAAGACACCTAGCCTACTGATGATTGTTCTGATGAAAGGTCTCGCCCCTCTTCAGTAGCACAGCCAGAATAGGAGAAATAATTCCCACTACCGACACCCAAAACCTCTGCCTAACCCAAGATTACAGACACCAAACTCCTGCCCAACCCAATCCGAGGTAGTGTAAATCAACCCAACCTCCCACCTGATTTTCGATTTTTTTTTTTTTTGGGTGAGTTACCTCACCCAACCGCTGCAGTGCATAACCCCCTGAAAGGGGGGGGGGGGGGGGGGGTTTGGCATCGTCTCATATATAACTGAGCTGAGCTTGTAACGCAGGAGCTAAACTGCCTTAGGGGCTATACTGCCTTAGGGGTTAAACTGCCTTTGTGCGCATTAGCAGAGCCCTCGCCTGCTTTCGCAAGTTTCATGCAGTGCGTTGCCAACTATTAATTCTTAGCGCAGCAATATGAACTGTCGACACAAAGGACTACTCCAAAAAAGGAGAGAGGAAGCTCGTGCCAACCTGGGTTCGAACGCCTTACATTGGCCAGAGCCCGAACATGGCTGCAGTCGAATCACGGCGCTCCGGAAGCTCCGTCCAGCGCAGGAAGTACCGCGCTACGCAACGAGCCGAATGCAGCAGCTGGCTGGAGGCGGCAGCGGCGATCAAAAGTCGTTCCGCCGCAGCTGAGCGAGAAATAGTCGCGTATTGGGACAAGCTGGCCATCAACATGGAAGACGTAAGCGACGCACTCGTCGAGGTCTACGCCGATCGTAAGCAGTTTCAGCAAGAATACGATCGTGTTATGGCAAAGAAACTGCGTTTGCACCAGGCCGTAACGTCTGTGAGCAGTCACCTCGTGGCTTCTACGAAGGCGACACCGCACTGGATTCAAGAAGCGCAGCGAACACTGAAAACAATCGATGTCCAGCTATCAGCTTCGCGCCATTCTCACGCCGAAGCACTTCGGATCCTGGATACCGAACAGGTTCAGTTGGAACAAGAGCTTGCGCGAACGGCCGTCGTGATCAGCGCAGACAGCACAGACCCGATCCCAATGGTATGGGAATCAGTTTAGTTAAAATTCCGGAATCTCAAGCAAACCTTAACTCTAAAAGCTGACTGCATTGGGGCTTCTCTCCCTCGAAGCGCTTTTGCTCCTTTGCTCTCGCTTACACAACCCGCCGATTGCTTATTGCGTCCTCGTCATGGAATTGTGCGAAATTCATGAGTGGGTTCAAGCTACCGACCCTTTCTGCAAAGACCGAAGGAGATGGATTCAAAACACGCAACAAGGAGGAGAGACTTGTTGGGAAAAAATTGCCCAGGGACATTGAAGTTGCGGAGTTTCAAGCGAACGTTCACATCAATCATTCAGGAGCGGAGCTATAGCAGCCAGCACAGTCAGAATCGGGAACAGCCGAAAGAGGTCGCGGCTTTAGACGCATTCCTTTCGAAGTATGGCACGACGGGTGGCTGGCCGAGCGAAGATCACAACACATTCCTGCGCCTCCAAAGCCAGGCGGTCGACGACCAAGAAATGTTGATTTCGCAAATGCAGCTGGAAACCGGAAGAAGTCGTGAGAATGTGGCCGAGCACGCACTTTTCCACGCAACCTACACAAGGTCTGTTTGCCTCCGTTCAACGTGATATCAACCAGTTGCCCTCACCAACCCGTACACAGTACCACATCTCTGTTTCTAAGTTTCCCTTTCTGGAATCGAACCGCCACTCCCCGTAGCCCGTTGCAGGTCTTCTAGGCTGAAGGCTCCACCTGGCAGAACGACTTTGGTAAAAAAAGGTTGACAGACTGATTCGCTATTCTTTCTATAAAGCATTGACTCTGACGGGATGCAGTGCGGATTTGCGGCATGGTTGTGCAGCCTACCTGCTCAGAGGACGGCCTTGACGTTGCACAAGTCCGAACAAGACCGATTCAAAAGACGTGTGCCATCGTTTGGCCGACTTGTTTTACCAGTTGCCCGTGTTTTTCGGCGAGTGACTCAAACACCATGGGGAGGGCGAGCCTGCGGATCCGAGTGCTTGCACGCCCCGCAAGCTCTCCGTCCGAGTCGAAGGGCGGCGGCTCCATCGATTTCTTCGACGAGCTGGTCCGGCTCCTGAAGCCGTGGCGTCCTAGATTCGATGTCGCCTACGCGCGCGCGCGTAGTATATATATGGTACGATGCCAAAAGGGGGGGGGGGGGGGTTTGGGCAGATGTTTTCTGGCATAGTAAGATACTGGGCAAGTGGGGTATAGGACCCACACCCCCCCAAAAACCATGTTTGCGAGCCGATTTCGAGCTCAAATGCTCTCGGCGAGCCTTCTTTTGAGCACAAAACGCTGTTTTTCTGGATTTCGATGTCCCTTGATTGATTCTGATGAAGGAAGGAAAAGAGCAGCGGAATACCATCGAGTTGGCTACCGCTTCGTGCCGCGACTTGCTGACTTTGCTACAGGTTTCCTGCCAGTGGTTCTTGCTCTCTTAGCCTCTTTTTGGTCTTTCGCAGCCAGCTCGTCGAAAACCTGTTTCTTCTTGAGCCGCTTTTTATGGAGCCTTCCTTTCAGACCTTCGCTTGAGCTAGATGACGAGCACTCACTCCTGCTACTCAGTACGTCACACTCACTATCTGAGTTGCACAGCGGCAGCTTGTCCGAGACCTTTGGCGTGAACGTGAAGGCCACAGGGCGGGTTTTCGCTCGAAGTTTGCACCCCGGTTCACCACTGAAGTCATGAACTGTCACATTGCCAAGGCTGTCTTTCTCATATGACCCGATGACCATGACGTTCCCTATCTTTCTGACGTTGAAAGTGGCGGTTTGTGAACGGATACGAACTTGAACTGCCGCTGTGCAAGCAATCCTTTCTATCACTCCTTTGACATCGTTCAACGTTTGCACGGCGTTCTTGCGGGATGCCATGTCGAGTGCCCGGCTAACAGAGCCGAAGTGCTGGTCACGGTCGTTCTTGCCGTGCCCGCCCTCAAAGAAGTTTATCGAAGCCGTCGATTTTTCTTCGAGAAGGCGACTGATGAAGAGGAGGCTTCGGAAATGCCTACCAGAATCACACCAGTAAACACACTTTTTGTCTTCCGGAAAGAATTCCTTTGCCCGCTCCAGAGCACGCACTGCGGCAAACGAGCACTGATTGTGCGTGCGCATCAGTATGTCAATGTGCTGGCGTTTGGTCGAATCACCAGTTGTCCAATGCAAGCCAAACCCAAGGAGAGAGAAGGCCCCCTGGTTGTAAAAAAGCTGACCAGGCTCTTCTGGCAGCATCGGCAACTTTCCCTTCTGCTTAAAGTCGAATGTCACCACGACACAGCCGGGTGGTGGGTTCTTGAGGTGAGCATTGTAAGCTGCCCTCTGTCGTGCCGCAGATTCCTGATGAAGCTGGACTTCCATGAGCTGGTGCAACATAACTGCTAAACTGCTCTTGACTTGGGGGGGAATAGTAGGTTCGTCCAAAGCGCCGAACAGAAAAAAGGGGCTCGCGTCTGATCGCCAGTACTGCGAAGTGAGCCACTTCTTGTTACTGGCAATGTACTCACGAAGGCGATTGTTAATCATGTTCCCTTCTGCACAGGTGTCACACACATCGGTCCGTCGAGAAAGGTGCTGGAACTGGGCTCCACGTAGCCGGCGGTACGTGGTGTACGACACCTTTTGATTCAGGTCGCTTTCTTCGTACACCAGCTGGAAGGGTACGAGAACGTTCTGTGCGACAACCGTCTCGTCTGCGGTGCAAAGCTTTTTGATGACACGTGACGTTGGTGTCGATGCCTGCTCGTGATCGTCGAATGCCTGCTGCCTCATTTCCGGGGTCACCTTTGTTGGTCGCCCGCCTCTTGCCACCTCTTCCCCGTTCTGTCTGTTGGCCCACAGCTTGTCCCCAACTTTCATGCCCACTACCGCGTACCGCTGCCTCACCCATCCCAAACCCTGCACGATCTTGCGCCGTGTCAGCTCGTGCGTGATGCTGTTGAACGTTTCAGGAAATGAACCGGATAACTCACGCCAGATTCGGGCCTTCTCAGTCTCTGTACACAGAGATACAACGAACCCGATCGGGTCAGCTCCTGCGACCTTCTCCAGAAAGGCTCTCGTCACTTTGAAGCGTCTCTTCATGGTGCCCGATGACTTATCGTACTTCGTATACGCGTCTTGCCTCGCGAATTCTTCAACCGATGTTTCGACAAAACGCATTCCCGAGTCGCGCATTTTAAGATTTTGTTCAGTTCCTTTGGTGGGTGGGTGCTGTATCAAAGTCATTGTACAGGCGTAACCCTACCTGGGGCCTCGAAATCCAGAAAAACCGCGTTTTGTGCTCAAAAGAAGGCTCGCCGAGAGCATTTGAGCTCGAAATCGGCTCGCAAACATGGTTTTTGGGGGGCCGTAGGTCCTATACCCCACTTGTCCAGTATCTTACTGTGCCAGAAAACATCTGCCCAAACCCCCCCCCCCCCCTTTTGGCATCGTACCATATACCAACCAACCAACCCAGGGATCGACCCCGAGGATGGGCTCAGCAGGTGGATACCCCGATATGGGGGTATATGGGGTAGGTATATGCACAGGGAATGCACCGCTGTATACCACCTGCATACACCACCTACACCCCGTAGGTACTGTATACATCCATGCCTTGCTCGAATGCTGCGTGCTGCGGCAGCTTGTTCTGCTCTAAGTTGTGCAGGGAGCGGCATGAGGCTACGTGGTGCAGCGTGGCTGTGCCTAAAATCTGCAGCGCCTTCACTCAACCGAGTCTCGACCAGCGTTGTGCCCACTTTCCGCCATGCGGAGAAATGCGTCTGGAAGGAAACAATTTCATCACAGGCTACTTGAGGCGAAACACGAGGCCATCAGGATTTGGAAGCTCCAGCGCAACAGCGGCACATCCAGTATCCCTGTGGTCTCGAGATGCAGGCCGGCACCACTCGCAGGCGAGGGTGTAAAGAAGCGGGCGCAGCAGAAGGTTGCTCTTGCAGAGTGGAAACAAAATCAGCAGCGAAGACAAGAAGAAGAGACAAGCCGGCTGCGCGAAGCCGAAGAGATGCGGGCGCGCATTGCTGCCGAAGAACAGCAGAGGCGTAAAGAAACCAAGGAGCGTGTCGCACAGTATCATGAGCAAAAGGTATGCCGTTCTCTTTGCCTGAAAACAGTCGAATTCTCGTCCCGGACTGCGGTTAAAATCGCCGAAACACCCCCCCTTGTCGTTCCGCAATCGGGGCATGCCCCATGTCGACTGATTGTTTTCCGAAGCCAGCACCCGATGGCGCCGGCGGTGGGGTCTTTGATCAGCCTTCAACGGTCGAAAGTGCACTTCCTACAAGTTGTCACCAGGTGCATCTTCATATCATTCATGTAACCCCCGACAAATTTGTCGGGGGAAAATCGGGGGTCTGATGGCTCAGCAGAATTCGGGGGGAAATCGGGGGAAACTCGGTAAGGAAATTGGGGGAAATGGGGTGGGAAAATCGGGGGAAATCGGGGGGCATTTATAGTTGGACTCTACCTGTCTGCAAGGCAAAGAGATGGGAAAACAAGTGCATACATCGCATTAAATAACTATTTCGACGTGTTTCGAAACTGGGATACTCTCAGAATAATTTTTCTCCGGCTATTTCACGGGCCATGTGCCGCGCATTGCGACGATCTCCGGCTTCAACCGGCAGCGTCTTTTATTCTCTCCGAGTATGTTCAGTGTACTGAAGGCCGAATCCACGTGTGTGTCGGTCGGTGAAAGCTGGAGACACATTTTAGCGAAGCACTGCAGTGCCGGATGCTCCCCCGTGTAGGATGCCCAATAGTCGTGGGCTGTACCGCGGGTGCTTGTCAGCGTAGCACTGCCGGCCTGCTGCACAAACTGCCCAGACACCTTTCTTCTGACCGACCGGCGAAGCTCGCGGCAAACAGAGCACACATTGCCTCGATAGAGGCACCGTCTGGTTCGCTCAAGGAGGACCATTGCTGGGTGAAGGAATCGAAGACTCCGTGATTCGGGTGCTCTGTATAGGCCCTCTTCAGGGTTCTGGGTATGCATGGCTGGCCAGTGCGCCAAAGTCGAACTTCGATCGGACAGCTGTGCACTAGCTGTAGAAGATACCAACATCTTCATCGTAGCCGCCGCCTGTTTAGCCCGTCCCGGATTTCCTTGTTCTTCAGCAGAAAGCCGTTGGCTGAACAAAACTCCGCATGCTGCTTCACCACCTCGGAAGGCAGCAGGACGGCCCTGCAGAAAATAAGAGAGCTAAAAAGAAGAAGCTCGAAGACACGACAAGCGATGAAGAGCCGGAAGCAGCGCAGCGTCGAACCGAAAGCCCGCGCAACTAAAAGCAGTCCGGCCAACCCCGGCAGTTGTCAAGGAAGCGCGGTCGTTGAGCGAAATACTCGCAAAGCAGCCGCAAAAGCTGACCGGGTCGCACAAGACGTGCCTCGGCTAACATTTCTTTTTTCCGTTCGTTCGCCATTTCTCAGAAAATCTATTTTCTTTCTCAGCCTTTCAATTGGAAGTCACGCCAATGGGCCGAAAAAAAAACCTTTTCCCAGCCACAGTGAAACCCCCCCCCGATTTCCCCCGTTTTTAAAAATCGGGGGGTTTTTAGCCCCCGATTCCCCCCCGATTTCCCCCGATTTTCCCCGACAAATTTGTCGGGGGTTACATGTATGTTATTTACTGTCGGCTCTAGCCGTCGGCTATTCGTATTTCCCCACGACCGTCGGATCTGGGTGCTGGCTGGTCGCTAGTTAGCAGCCTTGCCGAGTCCAGAATACCGTCAGGGTCGGGTTCCCGGTTTCCGAATGGTGTTGAGCTAAAACTGGTTTTGGAAAACGGTAGGATTCACCTGGGTTGTACTCTACGCTGCACTACTATCGGGATCAGCAGTACCAAGGAAGAAGTGCACGACCACCACTGAAATAAGCCGGTTAACCTGACGGCAAAACCGGGAATAACGAAAAAGAGTCCAGCTTAACCCCTTCGTTTACCCCTGGACCCTCAGATCAAATGAATTCCCAGACCCTCAAATCTAATGAAATCAGGTACAGCTGCGCGCAGCGAGAGCTCGTTCGTCGAGCCTACACGCAAAACCAGTTGTCACGGAAGAAATGCTTGTCCGTCTGCACGTGCGTGACAAGGAACTCGTCAAGAAGCGCCTGAAAGCAATCGACGACAAGAACGTGGGCATCGTCTTGTCCGAGCGACGCAGACGCCAAGACGAGATCGTCACCGGCATCCCTCGAGTATGCTCCACTTCCTTCGTAAATCTACATGTCCACACAGCTCCGTCGACATGCAACTTCGCAATTTGGCGATACACTGCAGAACCACGGGTCAAGTGGATACATAAACCAAAGCATCAGTGCGTGGCGTACACTTGGGCTTGGCGCTTGCGCCGAGCACGAGCCTGTTGAGGCTGTCAACCACAGGGCAGAGCGGACAGAGTTGTGGCACTGAGCTATCCCTGACTCAAGCTTTGCATTTGCCTTTATCCGTGTTCCAAGCTACTTTTGCTAGCTCATCAGGTGCGTTGTTCCAATCGTGTACTTCCCTAGAAGGCCCTTATCCGTGTTCCAAGCTACTTTTTCTAGCTCATCAGGTGCGTTGTTCCGATATTGTAATTCCCTAGAAGACCCTTATCCGTGTTCCAAGGTCTCCAGACAGCAAACCTACCTGCCTTCGAAGTGGACAACGTGCTCGCAAAGTAGCGGAACCTGGCATGGCCAAAAGCCTCCTTGCCGTTCCTTGCTTAAGCGCCCTCACACTTCACAGAAGCCCGCCGCGCGTAGCTTTAGTCGTTTGACACAGCCAACGATCGCATCCCACTTACGTTGCAATGAAGACCTCGACGAAACCGACGAGCAAAAAGCAAGCAATGCGTTGTTGACGAGAGGGCCATGCTACGTTTCTCCGACACCGACTCGTTTTGAGGGAAGGGCAATCGTCGCATGGTGTGGCGGCTCCCTTAATCGCTGACAGTCATACTCAGGTCGAACCAGGAACTGCCTGGCTCAAGCGAACCGGCCTTACCGTCCGAATTTCGAAATCCGGCCCTACCTCAGCTTCGGGGCTATTCGAATTCATTCTAAAGAGAGATGGATCCTGCCCCGGATTGGAAGCATTGCAGGTACCCGCAGCCGTACCGTAGCTAGCCTCCTCCACTTCAGGGAGGTCTACCGGGGTCTATCTCGCCCCTGCCTGTAGAGCCCTAGCCATAGAGCCTCCTAGCCTTAGATAGTCGTTTTGTACAATAGTTCTTTTCCCGGCCCGTTTGATGATTTCGTGCGTATCCAGTTTGACTGGGGGCTCGCCTGTTTGCACACCACCGAGACACCTGAAGGTAGACGGTTGCAGACTTAGGTCACAGCAGGACCAATCCCCGCCACGCTCGTGCCTAATTAGCGTTTGGGAAGAGGTCAAGAAAGCGGCTTCCCCGCCGCCTCCAGTCATTCGCTGTACACCTGGCGTTGCTCTTCCTTTGGGTTCTAGATATTGTGAGAGAAACTATCGGAGCGGACCAGCCGCTCGATGTTTTGACGGGTCTGTCACCTCTATACCTCCTCTGCTCGTGCCCAGTTAAAGATTGATAATAGGTCGAGGAAGCGATCACCGCCAAGCCTCCAATCATTCACTGTACACCTGGCGTCACTCCTTCTTTGGTTGGTCTGGCTATTCTGAGAGAAACCATTGGAGCGGACCAGCTACTCGATGGTTCGATGGATCTTTCGCCCCTTACCTCACCAGCTTTGACGAGCGACCCTACCGTCTTCGTTGGCAGTTAAGAAATAAAGGGGAGAGTCGGCGGCCATGGACGACTGCTTCAGCATTCCAATCGATCGAGGCGAACTGGCGCGCAAGTTGCACCAGTTGCTCGTCTCGCGAGAGGAAGCCGACGAGTGGGCTTCCTTAGTCGACGGCCTCGCGGCCATGGTCAACCACGTCTATTTCAAGGTGCGAGAAGACCTGCACTGCCTTGCGCACGAAGAGCGGCTCTGGGAGACCAGACAGTGCTACGACAGGGCCACGGATGCCAGGATCGAGTCTCTGTCCCTTGTGGTGAAGCACATCCGGTCGATCGCGACGGCGGTTCCCGAGGAGTTGTTTGAGAAGTACGTGGACGCTCAGAACCTGAGCCTCCCCGTGCACGTTGAAATCGGTCTTGACCTCCAGCAGCCGCACCCTTTGTTCGAGGAGACCCTGACGCGCGTGCCGTATGGCAGCTCGTTGGAACCCGAGGTCCCCCTGTATTGCAACCGGGTCCTGGTGTTCGCGGCCGGCTGCGAGATGCTGAGCCGGGAAGGGTACTTCTGGGACCAGAAGCCGCGGATCTTGCTGGAAAGGGTCATGGGCTGGGCGGCGTCGGTTATGGCCGCGAGCGGAATACTGGACGAGGAGGTGGAGACGCGGAAGGGCGAGCGAGGGTTGGCGGGCGGGAGCGACGGCGAGCCCCCAGCGTGGGGCGAGAAGCCTAACGCGGCCGGCTTCGCAGCCGCCGACAAGGAAGAGGAGCTGTCGCCGCAGGCAAACGGGGGGTCCAACGCGGACAAACCGAAAACCAAGCCCATGCGCACGTCCGTCGCGTCCCCGCTGCCGCCCAGCGCCTTCTCCGCGGCGCCGGGCACGCCGCTGCCGAGGCCGTCCGTCTCGCTCGCGTCGTTCTACCACTTGCAGAACCAGCTGGTGGAGCAGGCGGAGAAGCAGCCTTCTTTTTCGAGCCAATCCGACGTCTTCGGCGCCGAGGCGGCGCCCGCCGACCCGCTTTCGCTGTTCCGCGTGGTCCGCCTGGCGGACGCCGTCGCCGAAAGAGGGTGGCGGGGCTTCCTGTCGAAGGTGACGACCCGCGAGCCGATCTTCACGGCGCTGTACGTCATCAAACCGCAGACCGCGCCGCTGCGCAACGCGGGGGCCCCGCTGATGGTGCAGAAGGACGGCGGCGAGGACCCCAGCTTCGTCGCGCGGAACTTGCGCTCCGTCCTGGACAGGGTCCGGCGGAACAAGGCAGCTTCCCGGCCCGCAAGCAGCCCGCAAGCTTCAGCGCCGGGCGGCAGCTCGCCGGGAGTCGTTCGGATCGACGAAACTTTCCGACCCGGTAATACGGGCAACTCCGCTTCGTTTACCTCCCCCGTCAGCGACAGTACCGGTGGAGATGTGACCAGTCGGTCGTCCCCCGGGCGGGGAGCGTCGCCAGCTTCCGGCGAAGGCCGCCCGGCGAGAGCAGAAGGGAGCAGCGGCAGCACCGCGCAACCCGCCGACAACCCCGCGTGGGCGTCCCCGTACACGGCGGCCTTCGCGGTCGACTGCTACGAAAACTTCCCCATGCGCGACCTGGGGCTGGTGCTGCCTGGGAGCACCGTCACCGGAACGAACTTCGACGCGGTCCTCTTCCTCTTGCGCACACTCGGCTTCCTCGCCCTCCTTCGAGAAGCTGTTTCTATAGTCACGTCCACCGCAGCCAGCGGGGAATGGGCCGCGCTTTGGACGTCCCTGCTCGCACAGGTCTCGTCCGCGTATTACGACGAGTCCGTGCGGATAAACTGGATATACGTCGTCTGCCTTTTTTCGATATTTCCGCTGGCGGCGCAGATAGCGTCGCTCGCTTCTCGCTGGACCAATCACCGGTCGCAGTGCCAATCGATCGCCGCCCAGTACGTCGCGCAGAAAAGGCTGTCGTCCGGCCCGTCCGCCATCTCGTTCGTGGCCACCGCCTCGCGGGACCAGGAGCTGAACACGCTCCTCCTGGCGTACTACACGCTGTGGCAGAACGGCCCCATGGACAGCAAAGAGTGGACGACTGCCTGCCAGGAGGTCCTGCTCGACAATTTCGCACTCGCGTCCACGTTCGACGTCGGCCACGCCATTCCCAAGCTGATGGCACTGAAGATGATCGAGCCGCAAGGCCGGGCGTGGATCATCGCACTGCAACCTACGGCGTTTTTGAACCAGAGCACAGTTCCGTGGACGGATTATGCCAAGCTAGTCAGAGCGCGATAATCTCGGTCATCGCGTGTTCACGAAGAAAACGCTAAAACTAGAAACTGACTGGAAGGTGTTTGGCACTACTATTGTTGCGACCGCTATCCAACATTGAGAAGACCGCTCCCTCGTCGGTTCCGTTGCTTAAACGGGCTGCGGCTTGCGAATCCTCGTTTGGAGACACCAGTCAGGCTGGAGTTTGACTCGCGGCACATCTCACCCACATACACCACGTGCAAGCCCAGTGACGACAGAAATCTCGTGTAGAGCACACGTCCCAGCACGTCCGAAACACGATATCGGTGTGAAGGCATGGCCTACCATATCCTCGACTCATGATTATAGCCGCGATTCCACTGCACACCTGCCACAGAACGCAGTTCTCAGTCGAAAGTTAACCTCAAACAACGCTCGAAATGACGAACAGCCGGAAGAGGCACGGTTCGCGTGTGTGTTGCTAGCATCCGAAGGTGTTCTGAATCAAAGGGTCAGGTTGAGAAATTGAATTGGCGTTTCGTGATAGCGCACTTGCGTGTCGACCGAAGTGTGTTGTATTCTGACCGGGCCACGGGGTATTTGCATCGGCATTTCGCTCAACGAACTGCTTTTGCCCTTCAAAGACGACGGCCGTTCGCCGGTCTTTCTCATCTCTGCGTCAATCTCAGTACCCTCTGTACAATAGTCGAACGTTCGACACCACTATGGCGGGCGATCGCACCGCGACCCTAGTTGTCGTGTCGTGGTTTCGACTCGCAGCAGCGCACACAGATGTTCGTGTTGTGCGCTACTGTTCTCATGAACTACATATTGTGTAGCTTTTGAATCGATGGTAAGTAGACACATCTACTAGCCCCGTTTCGCAATTCTGGCGCGGACTACGTGTTGGCGGCCTCCCGGGTGAGAGATCTTCGGACTACACCCCCGGCTGCGCGCGCAAATAGAGCCTGAGCACTTTTTCTTTCATTGTTTCTGAGCTTCCCAGGCAAGAGTTGAAGGGAACCAGACGAAGTCGTCAGACGACGCGACCAGGAGTGTCTCGGACTACCCAGGAAAGGTTGTACGGGTTGCCCGCACTGGCAAGCCACAAGGCAGCCGATAATTGGCACGCTTCTTAGTACTTGTAATCGTTGCCGACTGCCCCGCAATGCGTTGTGAAAGCTCAAACAGACAGGTAACAAGTGGGCCCACATGGGGTTTCGGGGCCAGTAAGGGGTGACGTCGAAAGTATTTTCTTAGTGCAAAGGGGAGGGGGGGGGTGTTTGGCATCGTCTTAAATGATATATTATTGGTGTAATTCCCTTATATCCCAACACTTGAAATTTTGTTCCCTTATATCCCAATGGGATTGCCTTGGGCAAGGCAATCCCATTGGGATATCAGGGAACAAAATTTGTTGTCCCATCGGGATATAAGGGAACAAAATTTGTTGACCACAGAACCTGGCCAGAGCAGTCAGTCCGACCAGCCTACCAGACCAGTCAGTCCGACCAGCCCGGACTGACCAGACAGCCCGGACAGCCTGGACAGACCAGACAGTCCGACAAGCTTGGCAGGCTGGAGGCTGGAGCCTGACCAGTCTAGTCCGGCTGACCCAGAGTCCGACCTGGACTGCCTGACCAGACCAAGCCCTGGCGGTTGGTGCTGCAAGATCAACAGAAAGGGTGGGTCTTCTAGGTCCTTGGTTTCTTTCAAGGGGAAGAACGGGAACAAAATTAGTTACCCAATGAACAGATGCACCTGAACCTGTCCTGCTGTAGGAAGGTACAAGGTTGTTAAAAGTCCACACGAATCACAGGAGGTAGAACATGATTCATGGATTGGGAACAAAATTTGTTGTCCCATTGGGATATAAGGGAACAAAATTTGTGGTCATGACGTTTTTTGGAGGACCCCTTTAAAAAAAATTCCCGGGGGGTCAAAGTGACTATTCGGGGATGTATGGTGCCGTTGAAACAAAAAAATTCCAAATCTGAGGCTGCGTTTACCTCCAAAATGAGATTTCAATTTCTCAAGTTTCACTGCCACTTCGGCCCTTGTGGTCATGCGGCCAGAGGAAGAGGAAGCAACCGTCGTAACAAGATTGGCAGCAGGACCAGCACCAGCAATTTCAATTCTGGAAGCAGTCAGCACATGTTTAGCACTGCCCTACTTCGCATCCGGTTGCGCTGCAGCTTCTTGCATGTTTGCGTGTTTTACGTTACGGATAAATTGGCCGATTTTTTCCATCTGCATGAGCCCCGCGTGCTCGTGCACCCGTATCCTTTTTTACACACACTCTGCTCAACGACGCCTTTTCTTTTCGGGAGGGCAAAGAGGGAAGGGAGGGGTAATATTGCATCGTCCTGCGTAAAGTCATCTGCACCATGATCGACGGAATTCGCTCTCTAAGTACGGAGTCAAGTCTCGTCTGTATACGCGATGCGGTTTACCGAAGCCATCGAGCGCCACGGCCAGGGATGGATACGTTTACTCGCTGATCGATGCTACGGCAGTTCCGCAAACCCACTATGCAGCCTGAGTTCAGCCCCGCGCATCTACGCTCACAAGGCAACCCATGATCACTTCGGTGTGAGGGATCAGTCCTGACCGAGCCTAATGCCTGCCGGGCGCCTGCTCCGTTGCGGTGTTTGCTTTTCTGACCAATGCGTTCCACGTCTGAAGGGTCCTTGCGTTAAGTTCGCGCCTTCTGTGGGTATACAGACCTGATGACGACTTTTCGAAACGAAGCTTACTCTTGAGATTCGGTGGAGGGCCACTGTTACCTGACAAAACCCACTCATGCAGCCTGAGTTCAGCCCCGCGCATCTACGCTCACAAGGCAACCCGTGATCACTTCGGTGTGAGGGATCAGTCCTGACCGAGCCTATTGCCTGCCGGGCGCCTGCTCCGTTGCGGTGTTTTGAAAACTTGGTAACTTTGTGCTATCATGAGGTGACCCACCTATTTCTTAGCAGAAACTTTCACAAAATTCAGATCAATACACAACTGTTTCACAACTTGTTACAACTTTGCAGAATTCTGCAGAACTCTGTGGTGTGGCGGTTGACCAGAATCCCTAACCTGAAAAATGGAACATAGTAAAACAAGTGGGCAAACGATCACAAACAAACGTAGATCCATCTGGGCTGTTGATTGACTCTTATTACACGTGCGGGATATCAGTGCGGGTTACGTTCAGGCTCATGAAGGTGCGAGGTGGCTGCCGGCCTACCTTCGCCCCTTCTTGACTAATATCGCCTGTGCTCAAGTGTGTATGCTCCGCTGGCCATCACTTCTGTCTTGCTTATCGAAATGGATTTTGCACTTTTAGCCTGCCCACAGGCTTGGAAATACAAAAAAGCGACCGAACAAGAACGACAGGGGCAGGTGGGACAGAAAAACAAAAGAATCGAACAAAATGGTGCTTTATAATTTCAAGCAGATAGAGGTGGTGCCGAAGTCGAAAGAGTTCATCGACATCGTCCTCTCGAAGACACAGCGGAAAACTCCGACTGTCGTGCACAAGGGGTACCAGATTACGCGTATCCGTGCATTCTACATGCGCAAGGTGAAGTTCACGCAAACGTCCATCCACGAGAAGCTGACAACAGTGCTCGATCGGTTCCCGAGGCTCGATGACATCCATCCGTTGTATGTGTTCACGTTGTGTGGGGAGTCGCGATGCTGAATAGTTTACTGTGTACAAAGTTGAAACCCTCTGCAAAAGTTTGCTGATCTCAGTAGACTGCTGAGAAACTGCGGCATTTCCTAATTTTTTGAGCACCCAGTACAGGGTATTAGTTTGAAGGCTTCCGGGGTTTGTAGAATTAGACCGTTGCTATGGGTTGGTTTTGGGCGGTGTTTCGGTGCCGTTTTCGCCGATGTACGGCGTCTTGGTGCGGTGCCGACACATCTCCACAATGGAAAAAATTGCCTCTCACCCTTGATAGCCATTGGAAAAAGCCTAATAATAGGGACGTTTTATCACCAAAGAGTTTTGCTTTCACGGGAAAATTGGGCAACAATAATTCCGCCCCCTTTATCATGTGTGGGCCACTCTTCGCTCGTGTGGGTAACTCAACTGTCAAACAGGACCCTGGCCCGGTAATGAAGCACAGTGGTAGCTGCAACGAGACTGCCAGCTGCGATAGATCAAAGGAGGTAAATGTGCTGTAGCCCACACGAAACACAGGTAAATCTGGGTTTAGTGGCGGGCGTAAGCGTTCAACAAAAAAGACCCACTTTGCAGTTGTATTGTTTTCTCCCCCTCTAGCCTCCTCCGGAATGAGTACAAGGCAGTCCCTCGAGTATTTCCAGCCGAAACTAAACGACCAGCACGGCACCCCTCAAGCGCGCCAAAGAGCAGGGTTGGGGTGGATTCGCGACGGAAGGAGAAGTCAGTCACCACGAACAACAAATAACACCCCGAACCCTTTATCCCACCAGCCTCTGATTCTAAACGTCAAACTAGCCTGGAACCTTGCAAAACCATGACAGCTACGCCGAGCTCATGAACGTGTTGTACGACAGAGACCATTACAAAGCAGCTCTGGGACGCGTGAACACGACGCGGCATTACATTGATCAGCTCGGTCGGGAATACGTCCGACTGCTGAAGTACGGAGACTCCTTGTACCGATGCAAGCAGCTGAAGCGGGCGGCCCTCGGTCGAATGGCCACGCTGCTGAAGAAGCTGGAAGACTCGTTGGGCTACCTGGAGCAGGTCCGTCAGCACTTGTCGCGTTTGCCGTCGATCGACCCCGACACGCGTACCCTGCTCGTCTGCGGGTTCCCCAACGTGGGGAAGAGTTCGTTCATGAACCGTGTGACCCGGGCTGACGTCGATGTGCAGCCGTACGCATTCACCACCAAGTCGCTTTTCGTCGGTCACACCGACTACAGGACGATGGCATGGCAGGTTATCGACACACCGGGAGTGCTTGACACCCCGCTGGACCAATGCAGCACAATCGAAATGCAGAGTATCACCGCCCTCGCCCACCTGAAGGCCTGCATCCTCTACTTCATGGACATCTCTGGAACTTGCAACCACTCCGTCGAGCAACAGGTAGGCTGTTTCTTTCTTGTCCGCGTCGACACTACTCGACGTTTTCACCATACATTGAACACACGCACGCATTGACTACCGGTTCATCGCCACCAAACATGCGTGGAGTTGTATGTCGAAGAACACGTCTCTTTTTCCCGAAGCCTTGGCCTTCAGAAAGCCACTGATTCGGCATCACTCCCAGCAAAATTTTCGGATGATATACACCGCCTGCTTTTGCAATGGGGCTGAAACTTGCGCTGTTTCCGGATGGTGAAAGAAGTCATGAGCCGAATTCTGGGCGGTAAAGCAGACAACCTACCGTGCTCTATCCGTGCAAGCACCCTTCAGGACCCAACAACAGCGTGCAGCACTGATCGGTGAAGTGACAAGTAGATACTTCGCTTCGGAGACGATGCCCACTTCGAACCATAACAATAAACACAGCTTGCATTGTTCAAAAACATTTCGCCCCTCTTTGCCGGCAAGCCGCTTGTGATCGTTCTCAACAAGTGCGATCTTCTGCGATTCGCCGACGCTGACCCGGCTGACCAACAAGCGATCAAACAGGTATGCCCGCAAGTTTTGTGTGACCCGTTGGTGGGCCTACAACACGCCGGAACCTTCTTTATGGGGAAAGCGACGAAGTGGATTCTATACCACTGGATTACGACAAAGTGGATTCTATACAACTGGATTACGACAAAGTGGATTCTATACAACTGGATTACGACAAAGTGGATTGTATACCACTGGATTACGACAAAGTGGATTCTATACAACTGGATTACGACAAAGTGGATTCTATACAACTGGATTACGACAAAGTGGATTCTATACAACTGGATTACGACAAAGTGGATTCTAGGGATGGAAGTGGGGACAAGTGCTGGAAGCAAAGAGTGGCAAATCCGAAAATGACTACGATCAGTGTAATTTGAATGATGAAAGGAAAGTTCGAACGAAAGCCAGTACCCACTCTCCAGGCTCCCGCGATACAGTGGTCAGAATCTCCCCGACGGCAAACGCGAATCTCCCCGACGGCAAACGCGAGTCTCTCCAGTTCTGCCAGTGAAGCCAACTGCTCTGTCTCCCGCATCTTTGTTCCTCGTTTGATTTAGCTGGTGGTACTTTGAAGTAGTAAGGCTCTCTCTCACAATCTATGTGCTGGACTAAGAATCGAAAGCACCCTTGTTAATACGCTCCCTTCACGAAGGAAAATGTGGATTTAGAACCTTGCATATATCTCTGTGGTCTTGTCTCCTTTGTCCCCTTGTAGGCCCCCAAGTACTCGTGACCTGTGCGCGATAGCGTGAGTTGTGAAGACGAAAGGCCCCATTTTTCACGTTTGAGTCTCAAAGATATGGGGAAATTTTTTGAAAGGGTCCCCCCAACCCATTTTGTGTTGAGCCGCGACGAAGTTGGACGAGAGGCGCAAACAAATTGTGATGTCGTTTCGCGGTTAAAAGACGGACCTAAACACACTTTTGATGATTTCAACGAACTCAAACCGCTCAGAATAGTCACTTTTCCTGTGGGAACTTTTTGTGAAAGGGCCCCCCTATACAATTCATGCCAGTTGCCAAGCGACAAAGTGGATTATCAAAAGCGACAACGTGGATTATTACTGATGGACTCCACAAATAATCCACTTTGTCGCGACAAAGTCGATTCTGAATCCACTTTGTCGTAATCCAATTATATAGAATCCGTTTTGTCGTTGACCCTTTTTATGGTAGCAAGCTTGCTTGTCTATCAAAAAGCGTCGGATGGCAGCGTGCTGTGCGAAATCACTCAAAACAGGGGTTTCCCACGTACGCACGAGCAAAAGCTGTGCACACAAAATAGAGCCGCGACACTTTTTTGCATTCTCCACCGACATGTCGAAACGCGAGCGATCAGAATTGCATCGTTTTGGCATTGCCGGATGGGATGCTTGCGCATCGTCCATTGTCGGGACCGACGCATTCGGCATTTCCAGGCCCGCAACTCTTTTTCCAAGCCAGGCCAGTCAGGCAAACCGTTGCCACCAGACTACCGTTGCCAGCAGCAAGGCAGCGTCTCGTTGGAGGCGTCCGCGAGGACCCAGCACTTTAGTGAAAAGGCCTTGCCTGCCCAAAGAGCTGCCGCCTGACACGTATTCGAAACGCAAACACCCCCCTCCCTTTGTAACGCAGGCCGCGGAAGAGTCGGGAGCCGACATCATCGAGGTGAGCACGCTGCACGACGAGGGCGTCGGCGACTTGAAGACCAAGGCATGTGAGATCCT
This sequence comes from Diplonema papillatum, assembly GCA_030068145.1. Classification (NCBI taxonomy): domain Eukaryota; phylum Euglenozoa; class Diplonemea; order Diplonemida; family Diplonemidae; genus Diplonema; species Diplonema papillatum. The sequence continues at coordinate 134,677 of JAPJBO010000438.1, read as the reverse complement.
TCTCGCCCACCGTCAAGAGGCGAAGGTGCGAGGCAAGAAGTACAACGACATCGACAACCGCATCTACTGCGCTATGCCCGACTCCCGTGACGAGAGACAGCGGCCGGCTTTCATTCCTCCAAGCGTGCAGAAAGTGAAGGTGTGCCTCCCTCTTTTCAACACCATCCACTCAGCTTGTTTGTGTAATGAGCGTCGTGAGATTGTTGAACGCTCTTCGAAGTTTGGCCGACAGGCGAGCCGGTAATCGTAAACGTGAAGCACTCATGCGTCCTTTTGCAAGCACCCGGGGAGAACACTCTTTTGCAGTTTTGGGGTTGTCCCGTGCCCCCGGCGCGTGCGCAGCCACCTGTGTGGAGGCAGTTTTTTTTTTCTTGTATAATTGATTGGCGCCGCTCAAGCGGCCACCTTAAAGTCACTCGTTTGTTTGTAAAGATTGCTCCGTTCTTCTCCCTGACCTGTTCCCGGATTAGGATGACACATACTACTACTTTTTAGCACCCGCTTTGTAGGAAATGCTTGAGGAGACTGCCAGTTGCGATAGATCAAAGGAGGTAAATGTGCTGTAGCCCACACGAAACACAGGTAAATCTGGGTTTAGTGGCGGGCGTAAGCGTTCAACAAAAAAGACCCACTTTGTGGTTGTATTGTTTTCTCCCCTTCTAGCCTCCTTCGGAATGAGCACAAGGCAGTCCCTCGAGTATTTTTCACGCTTGCCGAACCGCCGCTTTATGGTTGCGAGGCGCCGGTTGTTAACAGAACGAACCTCTGCAGGAGCTCAAGGCCAACGGTGGCGTCGTCCCGCAGCGTCCGACGGAGAAGGATCTCGAGCTGGCGAACGGGGGCCCCGGCGTGTACACGATGGACCACCGAAAGAACTACTTGTTGGACAACGAGGACTGGAAGTACGACCTTATTCCCGAGATCGTCGACGGAAAGAACATCCTCGACTTCATCGACCCGGATATCGAGCAGCGCCTGCGTGAGTTGGAGGAAGAAGAAGAGGCTCGCCTCGAGGAGCTTGTCGGCACAGTCGACGAGGAGGACGACGGTTTGTTCAAGCTGGACACCGTCAGCAAAGAGGCGGTGAAGCAGGTGAAGGAGACCGTGGCCTTGATGCGCATCGAAAACGCGGCGAGGAAGGCGCGTGGCCGTGGCAAGATGGGCCGCGTAGGAGACGCCGTCGAACGCCACCAGTCGCTGGTCCACAAGGAAAGAAGCAGGAAGAGGAAGCGACCGGAAGACGACGACGGCGAAGTCGAGCGCGCCGAAGCCGACGCGACGACGGCGGCCAGGGCCATGTCCACGCGTGCCCGTTCGACGTCGACCGTCCGCAGTACCGCCAGGACTCGTTTCCTCAGCGGTGCTTCCAAGGGCCGAGACCGTGGTGTCATCGTCGGAAAGCTGGAAGGTCTCAAGTCCGGCACTCAGAAGCTCCGCGCCGTTTCGTTGGCTCGTGCACAGACCCGCAGCATGGCCAGGTTTGCCCCTCTTCCCACATGGCCATCAGCGCTCGCGCTGCGTCCATGTATCTTGATCTGTAGTCACTCACGCAACACGAGCCCGATCTATAGCGATTCTCTTGCCTGGAAGCTTGGGGCGTATTCTGTAGTGGGGTTAGCAACGCCTCGGTTTCAGCAAATACATGCAATCTACCCCACACAGAGACTCGAGACAAGGAGAATCCGACCGTCATCACTACGACATGAAGCCGAAGTGGTTGTTCACTGGAAAGATGAAAGTGCAAGGGAAGAGAAGGTCGCGGTAAACCTACCAGCTCCCTTCCCTCGGCCTCTCTGCAGGGGAGAAACTTGTCACCCCGTCGTCGGTCAGGGCTTCCGAAGAAGCCAAGACCACCCCCTCTCCAACGGAAACAGAAAACCGACCGAAAGAACAAGAACCCGGCAAACGGACAACGACAGCGATTTCGGTGCTTTTCTTTTCTTTGTCCAAAAGAGCTGCCTCCTTTTGCTGTTTTTTTTTCCTCCGTCCCATCACCCGCGCCCGCCCCCCCCCCCCACTTTCTTTTGTTTTCATTTGTCACTTCTCTTCCGGCCTTCTCCCCTCTCCGCTTCCTCCCTCATCATCAGTCATCATCGTTTTCCTTTCCGTTCTGCGCTTTTTGCAGGAAGTATTCGGAAGTCCGCGGCGAAGCAATTCGCCTTCCACAGAAGGAGTTCGCATGATCCACATACCATTAACTTTTACCCTTTAAGAACGAAGACATACTTATGTGTCAAAAAGGCCAGAACCAAGCTGAAGTTCGCCCATTGCGTTTCCTTGCGGCAGTGAATAAGAGTGTGCCTAGCCCTTTCCGTCCGCAAGGGGTCCGTCAAGGTTGCGGGGCTTTTCTTCTGAATACTTTCCTCCGGGCTTTTTTCTTCCTCTTCCGGTTCGCCTCTTTCCTTTTCCGTTTCGCACTTAGCCCTGCCCTCGTTTTCGCCCCATTTCTTGTCAAACGCTGCACTCTTTCTGCTTCCCTCCCCTCTTCTTCCACCGCAAGTGTTCTTTGCCATGGTACCCAGGAGGAAGACGAGGATGATGCCGAAGCTGCACGCACGTGGTCACTGAGCCCCTAAACACCCGGGCACATCGACCCCGCACTCGCAGCCGCTTCTAGTTCCAGCGAAGTGAGAGCGCGTGTCCGACAACCGCCTTTTTGCTGCCGACACCATTCATCCAACTTGCTGCCCTTCGCACTGTCACTGTTAGGCTTAAAAAGCCTTCAGCATCGAGAGACTATGCTTGAGGGAAAGCCGACAACCATCCCACGCATCGGAAGCGGCGTTTTCGTACTGCCGGTTTCGCAGCAGTACAGCGCCCCGGCCAACCGGTCCGACCGTAAAACTCTTGTTTGGCACGCATTTTCGGTTCCTTTTTTTCTTCTTCATTTCTTTCGCTTCGTTGCTGCCTCCCGTGTGTTCCTCAACACTTGCCTCGATGCTCACACTGGTCGTGCACTCCGTATGCCCCTCCTTCCTTTGGCCTCGCATCCTACATCGGCACAAGAGAGAGCCGAGTCTGACCCTACTGATGAAGAGAGAGCCCATCGGGCCAGTGCATTCCGACAGCAAAACGAGTACGAGAGCCCTCCCTTTTCTTGTCCCTGGTATCTACGGTCGTTCGATCGGACAGTGCCGCGACGCAGCCTTGCGACCAGGAATTCTCCGTCGGCTACGAACTCCTGCATTAGGAGGACGCTGCTACGGCAAGTTTCACTGGAATACAGAAAAGGGGGAAACCAAGGGTCTAACGTATTCAACTCATAGCGATCCCTGCGGTAGCGGCGACGACATGATAGGAGTCAATAGTTATTGATGTTGATGAAGTCCTGGAGCCGTACGACTATACTCCCCCCAGGATCCAAAGACAGTGGTTCACCAGAAAGGAAAAAGAGGGAAATAGAAAAAGATTTTCCCCGCCAGCCAGCCCAAAGGAACCTGAAGTTCGTTCGTAATGCCTAGTGGAATTCCCTCGATGCATCGCAAGACCCGTCAAAGCAATCGCACGTCCGCAGGTGCCTTTTGCAGTAAGTCTTCGGGCAGCCGCTGCTCAGCAGTGCATGCTAATCCATGTGGTTCATGTACTCAAAAGAACTCAATGCTTAACAAGTAGTGCCCGCTTGCCTTGATGGCACTTAACAACGCTTAACAAAATCTGACATGGTGGCCGACGCAAACGCGCAGAAACGAGCGAAGGGTCATCCAACGATGGCTTCGGCCGGGAGGCCACAACGACACCCACTCGTAGGCTGCCTCCGCGGCGGCGCAACAGACGCGTTCCATCTGCTGTGACGTAGACACGGAGTGTGCATAGTGCGTTGCTCAGGGTAGTCGAAGGCCTGACAATCACACTAATGCAACAAATTCACGCCTGATGCCGCAACCCCTTAACCCGGGCGGCGGCGCTTTAGCATGAGCCAGGAACCTCAAGGGGAGCAGCGCGAGAGGCATCATCCACGCTTCAAAGGCCCACACACGATTGCAACAAATTTACAACGTGGTGGCTTTAGATCTACATCTGAATGACACCTCATGGACAGAACCCGAATTTGGCAAGGGACATTATTCAGTTGTGTAACGATTTTGTGGTGGGCCAGCCACCACTCCCCCGCCCAGTCGGAAACACGTCGCACGAGGTTGAAACGACGACATGCGTAGCGCCGTTCACGAGTATAGACGAACAGCCATGCGAAGCCTGTAAAGGACAGACCACGCGGGTTTCTTCCACGCTCTTCACGCGCGTACCAAAACGGGCTTTTTTTGGTACGCGCGTGAATCACGCCCACGCTCACGCCGGCAGACCTCCCGAAAATAAATAAATAGCGAGAGCATAACGCGCGTTTCACTACCATGTTGCTACTACTACTGAAGAACCGAAACCGGAAAAACCTGGTTTCTGAAACCGGGAAACCGGGTTTCTAAAGTCCCCTACCCCAGTTGAAGAAATAAAACCGATCGCACACGACCATGCTGAAGACTGTACGGGTGCTGTGTGGGGTCGCCGCGTGCGGTGTCGTTGCTGGGAAGGTCACCTCCGCGTCGGAGATCGAGAAATGCTTCGACTACGACGACGAAAGCGTCTGCAACGTGACGACGATAATCGAAGTCGCGCTGCAGGCGTCGCACGATTGGTTCCAGCACCATCCCGACGAACTGGTCGCGACGGTGAAGACCGTGTCGGGGGAAAACAAGACCTTGGAGACGCCACTCTCGCTGTCCTTCCTCACCCTCTCCCTTGTGGAGTACGAGACGCAAACGCTTCGTCTTTTCAACGCCAGACCGTACGAGGAGCATTTCAGTGCCTTCACGTGCGCAGGCGGGTCAGATAGCTTCTGCGGGTACTACAAAACGAACGAAGGGGAGAATATCGACTACTCGTCCGGATACTGCTGCAACTGCGGGCTCGGCGACGTCCTGAGTTCAGCGGAAACGCGTGGGGGTGCTTGCGGATTGCTGTCCTCCTCGAGCAGTGCGCACTGCATGCGCCTCAGTGACAAGTGGTACGAAGGCTCGCGCATACTATCCGGCTCCTACCACTACGGCGTTGAGGTCGCGATCACTCGTCAGGGGGAGACAGAGCCCGTGTCAAAGGTTGAGGTTATGCACACGTACCCTGCTGCGAAGTCCGACGGCATCACCGCAACGATCATCGCATTCATACCGCACTCGTACTACGATTACTCCGGACAAATCCTCCTCGTTCCAGCCTCGGATGCCGGCAAGCCCGTGGTGGGCCCCTCGCTTAGCGTCCCCGAAAACATGGTATGAAAAACCATTCAATCGGTTCTGTGTGGAGAGTAGTCCACCCCGCCGCGGGGGGGTGGTCCCAGAGGACCGACGGGCGTTACGCACTGAGGAGCCTTGTTGTTCCGAGGGTTTGAGCTTCATGGCCGGTTCCTACGGTTATCTCTTGGTTCGGCTCTACTCGAAAGAGCGGGATTGGATCAGGAGAAGTCCGGATGTGGTTTTGGAAAAAAAAACGATGCATCTCCCACGAGTCTCTCGATATTGTGCCCCACAACAGCCTTGAGCCGGTCCGTCCCTACCTCTTGAAACTGCCCCTAGTCGCTAGAGCTGCATCGAATTGCCCGGTGCTGTATTCTCGGTCTGTAAAAATCTCCGGCGACAGCGTGAAGTATCCAAATCGCAACGATAGGTCTTCTCGAGGACTCGGGTGTGGGCCTGTTGCAGATACCACCAAGTATGCGCAAGGGCCCCAGAGCTACATCCAGAACGTCCGATTGTCGGAGCGCAGAGCTTCCGTTTTGCGGACACAACTGCTCCCCCCAGACAGTACCGTCAAAGCATTAAACTACGATCTTCCCCCCAGACCTTGAACTCTCTCGCAGGTGAGCATCGATGGACGAGAATGCAATAAAATCGGAGTCTCGTTCGAAGCTTTCTACGGCGAGGGCAATCGATGCCTGCGCTCGCCCGGCAGTTGCTTGGCGAACCAAATCCACGACCTCCTCGAAGAGGACAGCAAGCGCGAAGCCGCGAACCGCTCGAAGCTGTACACCAACCAGCCCGACATCGAGTGGGTCGCCCAGGCGCGCTCCCAGCGGCTGCCGGCGACGATCTTGGTGACGATCGAAGCCATCACTGAACGGGTCACCTACCGTACCAAAATCAGCTCCGGCAAGATTCTGTCGGTGGACGTCCCGCCCTTCACCGAGTCGGTCGTTGCCAAGGTGCGTGTTGCGAGCCATTTGTTGCACCTAACAAAAATGCACTTTGTCAAGAACAAAAGATCAGTCGATAGCAGCGTACTATCCTCACCCCCGGTAGATGAACAAAAAGTGTACACTGGACACATCGTAAGAAGAAAGACTCTTGGCAACTATAGCACGAGGATATCGCCGCGTTTTCAGGGCGAGCCTATTGCATCCAGACAGACCAAGCTTGTGTGAGTAATTGCCTACAGAGCCTGTTGAACCTCTGTCGCGGCAAGCGACAACAACGTGTGTACGGGAGTAGTTGGAATTCCCGAAGCAGAAAGCGCACGTCGGAAGGCCCCTTGCCTCTACAGCAAGGTACCAGCAAACGTAAAACGTGTCCAAGCCAGTCAGAGCCTTCATCGGCTGCTCGCTGACTGCAGAGTATGTCTCCTGGGTAGCCTCTCCAAGGTAGAGACCATGCTCACACAACCACAATCAGGTGACGATTGCGAACACCGGCCGGCAAAGGGCCCAGTTCACGGTGGCCATACGAGGAGATGGCATGATCGCTCCTGATCCGACGCGGCCGGTAATGCTTGGCGTAAACACGACCAAAACGATCGACTTCCGCATGTACGGGTCCCGCCGAGCAACCGAGGAATCGGAAGCTCGGCTGCTGGAGGTCAGCCTTTTCACGGACGAGCCGTCTCTTGCAGACCGCGTGGAAAAGAACGTCACAATCTTGAAGTTTGATACTGGCAAAGGGGCCCAAGGGGGTAACCAACAGGGCGGTGCGTCCGTCGAGGGCAGTGTAGAGTACTCTTTTGGCAGCGGCGAAGAGGACACTTCTTGCACGTCGTGTCCCTGGTATAACCCGCTTTGCTTTATCGGCAGGAAGTGCTTCATAAGTGCGATCCTCATGTTCGGCATCACGATCCTTTGCATCATCGCTTTCATATGGCTCGCAAGGCATGGGTACTTGACCGCGTTCTTCAAGTGGATCCTCAGCACGGGAGCGGCGTTGGCGAAAGGCAAGGAGCGCGGCTCTCAGGTCAAGAGCCCCGACTCCAACGAAGAAGGTACCCCAGCCGCAGCCGCCAGGCCGGCAGACCCCGCGCCCCAGACGTTTGCGGCGCCCTTCATGCCCTTCCCGCAGATGCACCCTTACTTCGCCACAGCCCCGCCGATGCCTTTGGTCCCCCAAAACCCGCTGGGGCCGCTGCCGCCGGTGTCACTGCCGACGCATAAGCACTGCACCACGGTGCCACCCAGCCAAGCCACCGCTGCCACGGAAGACGAATCCCAACCGGTTGCGGCGAGCACGCCTTCAGCAACCGCATGAGGAGACCTCCGCCGACAAATCTTTCGTGTATACTGCGCACGCCGGACATGCTCAAAACATCTTCTTTCCAGTGGCGGCACACGCAACGCGTGTGCCGCCACTGAATGCACAGCCGGGAGCTGTGTGGCGCGTTTCACGAGGAAGGTACGGGCGAGTGACGCCACCTCCCCTCCCTTGCGAGTTGGCGGGCCGGAGGCCGTTACTTTGGCCCCGAGGGCACGACCGTAGCTCCGTGCTGAGCACGACGCCGAATGCAGCGGCAAATCCGCTCTGGCTTTTGAACGAAGCGATTCCCGATGCTTGTGCTGCTTGCGTACTTTGTACGGCGAGGCATCGTCACCGGAACGAACTTGCTAGCAGGGACGATGAAACCGAAGGCGAACGAACACGGAAAGGCCACGACACACCGCGTCTTTTAGCGTTGCACCCCCCGTTCGTCCGGAGCTTCCTGTGAGTAGTTTCGAGGCTTGCCGACCGCCGGCCTTCTGTCGCCGACCCCCCCAGTTCGGGAAATGGGGTCATGCCCAATACAAGAAAGGGGTTCCTCCCTCCTGGAAGCCTTACCGCTCCAGGAGGACGGAATAATCAGTACCTCTCCTGTTGGTAATACGATGGTCAACCTGAGCCAGTCCGTCCCTACCTCTTGAAACTGCATCGAAGTGCCTGCCGGTGTTTATCACAGTGAATCACGGTTGAGAGAGGCGCGGCGAGTTTTGGAACAGCGGGATTCGAGAATATCAGCACCTTCTTCCGCCCATCTGGTAGGAACACGGTGACGTTCGAGTGAGACATCTCAAGTTCCAAAGTCAGACTCTAAGACCTCGTTCACGATACGACAGGAATTAAGTGCGCGCCGTAAGACCGGCGCGAGGCGAGACTGGAGGCAGCAGTTAAAGTTCGGGAAACATCAGGTCCATCCCTAGTCCCTAGAGCTGCATCGAATTGCCCGGTGCTGTATTCTTCGGTCTATCACGGTCTATCAAGAGGGGATGGACCGGCTCAGGTCAACCACGCATGAACTGAAATCAAAGACTGGCAAATGAAAGAGACTGGCATTCATAAGGCAAGGACGCTAATCACGAGAGTGAGTCAGATCACGGAGTATACCCTGGGGATTTTGTAAACGCACCTGCATTGCGGAAACATTTTCGAGGAGGCCGCCACTTGCAAGTTCAAGGCTGGCATAGTGTGGTGCTCATCAACATGCCAGTGACTCCCCTGCACACACAAATATTGTACCAAGAGTCCCAAATCTCAAAAGAGGAATGTGCTGTGGCCCACACAAAACCCAGGAAATCTGTGTTCAGTGGCGAGCGTACAGCGTTCAACACGTCGACCCCTCGAGTCTTTTTTGTTTTGTTTTTGTCCGGCGCGCACAAGCAAAACGAAGCGCCTGTGTCTTTTTTGACAACCCCGTTCTCTCCCCCTCATCCTTCTGGGGGTCTTTTCGTATGCATAGCCCAATGTTCAAATAGCGCCCTGCGGCGACTCGCTTGGGGCACTGGCTTGGAGATTGGCACGTTCTCCTCTCTCTCTGCACGTCCTTTTCAGGGCCCTTTTAGGGGTCTTGTTAGGGGGTTTTCCGTGCGCACCGTTCTTCCTCAATTCTTGCTAGAAAGAACCCCCTCCCCCTCATCGCCCGACACATAAAACACAAACCGACGGTGACCCCCAAAACCTTTTTCAACCTTTCCAGTACCCTTCAAGCTAAACCATTATTCCACCACCCCCCCCCCCCCCCTCATCGCCCGACACGGTTGTAGGGGCCTTCTCCCCGTGACGGATTCGCCTGTGCTCTAGCAGCACGGGTGGTCCTGGCTGTGACGAGCTACGAACAGCTGCCTGACAAACCAGACTCACACCGCTGCCCTGTCTGCAGACACTCAGGTTCCGCGCTGATGATGGTCCGCCTTATGTGTCCGTGGCTTAAAGGAACGAAACACGGCGCAGACGGGACCAGTGCGGTGTTTATCACATACCCATTCCAAGCACGTTCTTGCAATCCCCCCTCATCGCCCGCCGAACGCCCCGTGTGGCTAATTTCTCCGAACGGCTCCAGGGCACCCATGCCCGGCCGCTCTTCTATTTCTGGACTGAAGCTGAACCCACCTGCGCCCGTGTGCATTCACTTGTCGTCGAAAAGAAGACAGACAGGTAAAAGCCACGGTGGCACAGCGAGCTAGTTGTCGTTTATATAGAAGAAAGCGGGCAGGTATCGGACCAGGACGGGCAGTCAGACCGACAGCCACAACACTGTGTCGCGGCTCTCCTCCCTTTGCAGTTCTTTCGAGTTTGCCCCATCTCCACAGACACCCCGTCCTTTCCCTCCTCTTTTGACCTACACGCGCCTCCGCGCTGCACCACTCGAGTATGGTAAAGCGTGCAGCGGAGAAGCGCTCGCCGAGTTCCTCCTTTTTTCCCGTCTGCGGCCGCTTCCTTCGCTCTCCATAGCTGCCTGGCGACCATGCAGGGTCGCCCCCATGATAGGGGGAGTGAGAATCGTCTCGGATCTTCAAAACGAGGGTTTCTGCCCCGCGAAGGCGTCGTTTAAATGACGCGCTCGCCGAGTTGCACTGCGTTTGCCAGTCCGCAGCCTGCATGCCAACGCCGCCGGAGCGTCACTGAGCGTGCACAGGGTCAGATTAGAGTCACTCAACAGGGTCTTTTTTCCCCGCTGACAGTTTCAAGTCCGTTTCCCTCGACTGCAGTTTTGCCAGTGGTAGGGACTACTGAAACCAGCATGTGTACCGCATTGCGAACCCCGCAGGAACTCTGTGCGCGAGAAGAAGAGGCTGAGGGGGGTAAAAAGGACGCATGGGGAAGGAGCGATCAAATGCGACATGAACGGCGAAGCGGACCGGCTCAAAGAGCTGCAGCACAAGCTCCGCGGCATCTGCCTCTTCGATGCGCCGGAGAATGACGCCGAACGGCGCGACGCGGCCGGAGGCGGACAGACGAGGCAGCGGGGGATGGCCGCGGCGTACGGGGAGGGAGTGGCGGTGGCTGGGCCATCGGAGGGGGGAGCAGTCCAGGTGGCGGACCTGGGCGTTAAGTCGACTGCGGATTTGGAGGCCGAGCTGAGCCTCGCGAACGGGAGGCTGGCGAGGATGCGGGAGTACTGCAAGAGGGCGCTGGGGGGCACGCTGACGAACGTGTCCACGTTTTTCGCCCGCCAAGGCTGCGCCGCCGGCGTGCAGCGGGGCTCGTGCTGCTGCGGCTGCGGCGCGGTCGTGTGCTGCCCGAAGTGCGCGCACCGGGCGTGGAACGTGGCGGACACGCCGCTGCCCACGACGCACCTGGACTTCCTCTCCCTCTTCGACGGCGACGCCGACGCGACGCGGATCGCAGACGGCGTCCGCACGTTCCTCTCCGGACAACACGCGCACGAGGTCGCCGTCGTCAAGAACCGGCTCCTCGAGCAGCTCAAGTCGCGCGACGCTACCATCGCCTCCCTGCGCGACCCGAACCCCGCCAGGTATCGCAGCCCTCTCTTTTTAGTACTAACAATCTTGTGGGTTGCCCTTCAATGTATTGTGCAGGCTAAAAAGACGTAAGCAGCGTGTTTTGGTGGTTGATCAGAATTCCTTACCTGAATACACACAGGGTAAATACAAGTGGGAAAACGATCAACCGGCACGCACAAAACGAAGCGCTTGTCTTTTTTGCGACAACCAATTTCTGCTTCCTTGGAGACAGTATTTTGTTAAGCTAAAAAGAACGTCGGCAGCAGGTTTAACCAGAACACATGCAGGTTATAATCGCACAAACAAAAAGTGTGGCAAGCTTGCTTGTCTGTATCAAGAACCGTCGGATGGCAGCGTGCTGTGCTACTTAAAGAAGTTTACAGACGTAGTCCACACGAACAAAATGTCAGGAAGGGGGTTATACACCTGAGTTCTTGGGAAACGTTGGCCTCGGGAACAAGTACTCGGGTATTTTGCAGGACGTGCTGAAGATGGCACTGTTTGGCCGAATTCTTTTTCCCGAGGCCAAATCGTGTCCTGTAGAATCCCCGTCGTTCCCCTAGAACAGCACCTTGTCGGCCGGGATGCGACTAGATGCTGGCGAACTCTGCTGTTCAAAAAGGTAGCAAGTCAATGCAAGTCGACTTTAGGAATCTTGTTCCGATTCTTTCAACCCCTTACGGACGGAGGGGGGAGGGAGGTCGTCCAGCACGCAGAAAGCTTTCTGGTGAATCTGTGGGTCAAACTCGAGAGTTTTACGACGCCAAAATGGGCCTGGTGCTCCTTGGACGTTTCATAACACATCTTGTCACAGCAGCAACCATTGATCCTTTTTGACGTGAAGTTACTCTGGATGCCCAGTGTCCGAACACCAGCTCGGGTGCTCGCCTCTTCGACGTAAGTATATGCCCCCCGCCCGTAGAGGGTGGTAAGTCGTTTACGAGTAATTTTGACCTTGTCTCACCTACCCTTGCCCCGTACGATTGCCACGCTTGATTTCAACCGGGGAAGGCATCGGTCAAGAGAAAAAGCAACTGCACAGGGACCGCGACCGCAAGCCCTCGCCAGGACAGCCGGCGGCGTCAAGCGGGCACACGCAAGGTTGCCAAACGGAGACGCCTTCGTTGAACGGGCCGTCGTGCACCGCCTTGGCTTGGCCCGAGGACCGTGCGGATGCAGCCAACCGGATCAACGATCCGGACGACACTGCTCCAAGCTACCGCCAGCAAGCCGCACCCTCAGCTTCCATCAGCCGCGAAAGCCAGAGCAGCATCCGTAGTAGTGCCGCGCAGCCGAGAGATCCGTCGCCCACGGCTCCCAAAGACCATGCAGACGGTACAGCCCGCCCCGGCCCGGGCCACCGTCTGGAAGACGGACACCCGCACTTCGCATCCACGAGCTGCGAAAGCCAGAGCAGCGCCGACGCCGCGCGGCAGCTAAGGGATCCGCTGCACCCGGCGCGCCGCGAGGACCCCGCGGATTCAGCGGACCCGATCTACCACTTCGCGCCCGGCGGCCGCGCTCCCGCCGAGGGGCCTCCGGCGGCGGCTTTGCCGGGCAGCGACGGCCCGCTGGCTCCGCAGCCAACCCGGGGCGCCGGCCCCGCCCCAGCTCCGCTTCCCCGGGTTCGCTGGGCGGAAGGCGCTCGGAACGGCCGCGACCGGCTCGGCTGGCGGCGGGCGGCGCGCAGCGCCCCCGACGCGTCGGCGTCCGGGCAGCCGTCGGTCGCCGGCCGCGGGGCCTTCGGGGACACGGCGCCGCGGGTGGCGGAAGCGAGTGGAGGACGCGACGGTGGCCTGCTCGGCCGAGAACCTCGTGCCGGCCCGCACCCAAATGCGTGCGGAACCCGCGGCTCCGAAGCGTCGTTGTCCCTGCAACCGCCGGCGGCCAGCTACAGAGCATTCGAGGACATGACACCACAGGTGGCGGAAGCAAGCGAAGCACCAGAAGACGGCCAGTTGGGTCAGGAGCCTCGTACCAGCTTACAAAGCGAGTGCGGGGCCCGTGGCTCCGACGTGTCGTTGTCCTTGCAACCGCCGGCAGCCAGCTACAGAGCCTTCGAAGACACGATACCACAGATGGCGGACGCAAACGAAGTATTTGAAGATGGCCTGCCCGGCCAAGAACCGCGTGCCAGCTTGCACCAAAATGATGGCAGAGCCCGCGGCTCCGACGGGTCGTCGTCCCTGCAGTCGCCGCCAGCCACCTGCGACAACGCAGCACACGCCGCGGCCCAACAGGGCGAGGAGGCGGCGGATCCGAAGCAGCGCCCCGAGCGGAAGTGCAACGCCCGCTTCAGCGGATTCCTGCACATGCAGCACCAGCAGCCGGAGAGTCGGTTGCTGCCGCTGAGCCCAGCCTCAGCTGCTGCCGGGCTCGTTCGCGCGAGCACAGCACCGGGAGACTCGCACTCCAGATGCTCCAGCAACCGACAACTGCACGCGCGGGCCGACCCGACAGATGACACCACCAGCGCCGGTGAACAGAAGGAACCGACTCAAGGCGAGACGCAGCCGAGCAGAGGCTCGGAAGACAGCCAGCAGGCTGGGAGTGGGTCCGCGGTGCTTCGAGACGACAGGCGCGGGAAAGGCACACAGTCGAACCTGGCAGACCAAGCCGGCACCACCGCCCGCGGCGAGGCAGAATCGAACCCAAGCTCTGCGGGCGACGAGCAGCCGCATGAACCGACGGACGGCGAAGAAACTAACAGTTTGGGGGCGGATGCGAGCCTCGGCTCCACCGCCAGCGACAGCTGCTCCAGCGCGCGCCCAGCGGCGTCCGCCTCCCGCCCTCGCTCTGCGCGGCCGGCGGGCCCCGGGTTCGATGGACAGTGCGGCGGCTGCTGCGAGGTGCTCCGCGTCTCCGTCCGCGTGACCCGCCCACGGGCGGACCTCGGCGGGAGCCCCGCACCCAGCGCTCTCCCCGCAGACGGGCCGGCGGGGTCCGCGTGGAATCACACGCGCGGCGGCGCCGCCATCGCGGACGCCGGTCGGTTCAGCTTCTACGACAGCGACGACGGGTGCCACGGCGCGAACGACTGGGCAGCATCCGCCCTCGCAGCCCTCACGCCGGACCGGGAGCGAGGTTGCCGGGAGGGGAGCGTCCGCGTGGAGACCAAGGCGGGAAACCGGCAGAATCAGCGCCGCGCCGCGTTGAAGCGGCGCCGGCCGGACCGGGCGGCGGGCAGCGTTTCCGGCGCGGATGCGTGCCGAGACAAGCTTTCGGTGTGCGGGGTGCCCGTGCCCAGCATGCTGCCGGGCAGCGCGGCGAAGGCGGCGGCCGCCCAAAAAAGACGACCGCCGCCGCCCGGACTGGCCGCGAAGAGGTGGGCGCAGCGGGGAGCCCTGCAGCTGAAGGAGGTCGGGTGCTTGGTCGGCGTGTGCCCCGCGAAGCTGGCGGGGCCGCCGGGGCTGTCGGCGGCCTGGGGCAGCGTCGGCTGCGCCGGGGGTCCCGTCCTGAAGGGCCCGAAGCGGGGGCGGGCCGCCTGGAGGCTGCCGCCGCCGGCGCACGTGAAGCGCTTCCAAGGCTTCGACCTCGTACGGTCGTCCCGCGCCAAGTTCCTCGGAAACGACGGCAGGCGCGGAGACGCGCCGCCCGCGCCTCTCCTCGCGCGCTGCGCTCCAGAAGTCACGAAGTCGCTCGCGTCCCAAAAATGCCCCGGCGCAATGCCCGACCCGAAGTCTTGCGCACCCCATGCAGGGTGCTCGCTTCCCGTCACCACGGATGCTGATAACACCGCGAAGCCGCTCACACCTCGTGCTGGCGCCGCGAGTCCTGGTGCCACAAGTGTTGATGCCGTGAAGTCCCTCGGAAACGACGGCAGACGCGGTGAGGCGCCGCCCGCGCCGCCAGAAGTTATGAAGTCGCTCGCGTCCCGAAAACGCCCCGGCGCAATGCCCGAGCCGAAGTCCTGCGCACCCCGTGCAGGGTGCTCGCTTTCCGTCACCACGGATGCTGCTGACAACACCGCGAAGCCGCTCACACCTCGTGCTGGCGCCGCGAGTCCTGGAGCCACAAGTGTTGATGCCGCGAAGTCTGTCGCACCCCGTAAGCGGGTTGCAGGCGCGGACACCGCTCCCCAGCCCACGCCCCGTGAATGCCCAGCTCCCGTAGCCACGACGTCGCTGGCGCCCCAGCAACACCCCGCGACTCCTGACGGTCCTGACGCCGCAAGTTCTGATACCGCGAAGCCGCTCATAACCCACAAACGCGCTGCAGGCGCTCCTGCCACCGCGAATAGCGATCCTACAAAGTCGCTCGATGCAGGTAGCACGCGTCCCGACGCCACAAGTGTTGATACCGCGAAGTCGCACACATCCCATGAACGGATCGCAGGTGCGGACACCGTACCGTCGCCTGCGCCCCGTGAATGCCCAGCTCCAGTCACGGGGTCGCTCGTGCCACAGAAACACCCCGCAATTCCCGACGTTCCTGACGCCGCAAACGCTGATATCGCGAAGCCGCCCATACCCCGCAAGCGCATTGCGGGTGCAGGCGCCACGAATAAAGATGCTACGGAGTCACTCGCACCTCAGGCATGCACCTCGATTCCTGAGACCGCAAAAGCAGACATCGGAAGGCCGCACACGCCCCAGCACCGCACCGCAATCCCTGACCCCACGAGAACGGGTATCACGCCGTCACTCAAACCCCAGAAACGCAACACATCCAGTCCCGACAATCCAGCGTTGCCCGGTGCTACAGCGTCCCTCAATCCCGAGGGCGGCGCCAAGCGACCCTCCCGTTCACGCTACTCCGCCCGGCATCTGCAACGCCGCCCATTCCCGTGCCCTCGGGCACGTAGAAAAGCTCCTGAAAACCCACCCCGTGCCTCTGCACTTGTTATCAAAGACATTTACGCCAGTTCCTTCACGTTGTTTTGATCGGACGAAACAGTGTTGTGCCGGGGCACGACGGGCAGAACCTGCGGGTGATCGTAAGACTGTCACAGTTGTACAGACTGCAGCGGCCACTCACAGACTAAAAATCCCGCGTCTACGTACCAGACGATGGTGCAGCTGCGACAGAGTCTCATTATTGCACGTTCAAACTCACGGTCGTTGCCCAAGCCGGCACTCGCAGACGTATTCACTCAACTCATCTAGCACTCTCTTCCCTCGTTCTCGCTGTCGTGCGATGCAAACGCTGCGAATCAAGTGTAGACCCAAGCAACTCGCTTCATCTTTGCGGCTACACCTCGTAAGCGTATTGCAAGTGCACATTTTTTAAAACGGTTGACGACGTTGGTCGCGTCTTCGTTGTTCGCTGTTCGTTGTCCTTTGCGCACCGCTGGCTGGTCAGCACATTTACACCCTTTGCTTGCCGGCATCAGACGAGCATCGAGCCTGAAGACAAAGCGTTTGTTTGTTTCTCCGTTTCTAAGAAAGCGCCTTCAAACCTGCATCCCCCCATCCGGACAGACAAGGAACAGTACACTCCACCAGTGGTGCGCCGGTCAGCAGACTTGGGCCAACCCGAGTAAGAGACTGGTTACCGGGGTGAGCAGTCATACGGTGCCGGAGGTTCCACTAACATGGGACCGCCATCCCTCCTGCGTGCTCACGGGGGTGGCGGATCCCCTTTGCAGCAGGGTAATTTCTTGAAAGGACGGGTCGATAAAAAAATAATAGGCGTGTGTTTGTTTGTACGTGCCGGGGGAGGATTAGCCTGCTAGTGGATGATAGTGAGTAGGCTCGTTAGGCCAATCTTCTCCCAAACACGTTGCCGGCGTTCTCTTTCGTGTTTACAATGCATTGTTACTACGAAGAAGTTCACCCCTGAGCTGCAAAAGCGTCCAACTGCAGCAAATTCTTCGTAAATGCGCCCTAGGAATTGCAGGCTTCGATCGCCGAAGGGGCATCTCTCTCGGGTAGCCTAGCGCCAGTAGTTATTATTCACCGGCCAGCGCATCTAGAACAGATCCTAATGCTACACCACTGCCTGCGAGCATGCCGTAGCGCTCAAAAATCGCTTTCAACTTTTAATTCAAGAACTAATAGAGGGGAAGGTAGGAAAGGAAGCGGGGTCGCAGATTTAGTGCCGGTGTGCAAGCGTCTCGCCGTCTCTTCATCATGTCAGGCGCACCAACACCGGCTGAGCTCCAACAGGTGCTGCGTTCTTTCTCATTTCCAAGTCTGAAAAAGCACCCGCTTTGCAAGGAGTACTAAAGGCATCCCTTTAGTTGCGAATTGCAGACGAGCTGCAACACGTAGAAAGCGCACGAAAAGTGGCCCCTCCGGATTCACGTAGCGGAAGGGGCCAGTTTACTTTGGGGGGTCATATGCGGGACGGCTGTCGATATCATTGCGTTTCAATGGTTGACACGCGGAAGCGCCGCGGCTAAGTCGCGGCACTTCCAAGGCACACAGCAAAAACGTGTGCAGAAATGCACTCACGGCACCCGTGCATTTCCTTTTTCGTCCTAGCATCAATCCGCGTGATTCTTACTTTGACTCAATTTTTTTACATCGTTTCTACAGTGAAAACCTCATCCATATACTACACAGGTGGCGGAGATTGTCAAGATGGGTCAGAACTACGCGAACCGAGAACAGGTGACGTACGCGACGACCTTCCTCGAGCAGCACTCGGCAGACCCGAGGTTCAACTCCTGCTTGGCCGTCGTGGCTTCGTCGCCGCAGGGGGCCCCGGAGCCCGTGCGGCATCAAGCCGCGTTGTCGTTGAAGAACAACATCATCCGGTCGTTCGAGAAGGCCGTGTCTCCCAGCCTCCCAATCTTCCAAGAACAGCTCCTCGGCGCGCTGGCGGACCCGAATGACGGCATCCGATCCGCCATCGCCTCCTGCGTCTCTGAAATCGCCAAGGTTTGTCTTTTGTCGCTCTCTGTGTCTGTGGTGCGGTCCTGAGGTCACTGGCCTGAGGCGCGCACCTGCCGGGACTTTAGCTGCATCAAGCAACGCAATTCGCCTGAGGGAATTTTCGTGTGTGAAAGGATGCCAATCTTGTGCCACGACTAGCAGGCTAATCCTCCCCCCGGCACGTACAAACAAACACACGCCTATTCTTTCTCGTACCAACCACACACAGACTGGTGCATGGCCGACCTTGATCAGCCTTTTGTGGCCGAAGCTCACCTCCACGCAAGACAAAGGGTTGCGAAGCGGTATCATGGTGTGCGTCAGGGACATCTGCGAGAACTGCGGCGACCAGCTCGAAACGGGCGGCCCCAACAACCAGGTGCAGCACCTGATCCCGGGGCTCCTCGAACTCATCACCACGTCGGCCGACCCGCGCGAAGTGCAGCTGGGCGTCGGCTCGCTGTTCTACCTCCTGGACCACCAGTCCATCGAGAAGCCGAGCCCGATCGACGAGAAGATCCAGCAAATGCTCGCGCCGGTGCTCCGGGCCCTCGGTCGGTGCCTTTCTCTCGCGTCCGGCCCGCACGGAAAGGAGATCGCGAAGGACACCCTGAAGTGCTACCGCCTGCTGCTGTACTACTACGGGCAGCTGAAGCAGTCGGGCGAGCTCAGCAAAATCCAGCAGGTCGTCTTCTCGTGCACGGGCGAATCCGACCCGGAAATCAAGCTGGCCGCGTGCGAGTTCTGGTTCGACATGATGGAGAACGACGAGGCGGTGTCCGACCTGTGCACGAGCGGAATGCTGCCCGAACTGGCCGTGCTGTTGCTGAAGAACATGGTCTACAGCGAAATGGAAGTCGAGTTGATCAACCACGAGGAAGAGAGCGAAAACGTGAAGCCGAGGGGCAAAGGAAAGAAGCGAGGAGACGACGACGACGAGGGCGACGTCGAACAGTGGACTGTGCGGACGTGCGCAGCGGCCACGCTCGACTTCCTCGCGAACAAGCAGGGACCGAACCTCATCAGCCCCCCAGGGCGCACCCAAGGTTGGTTCCTGCTTGAGATCCTCCAGCCGATGCTTGGATCCCCTGACTGGAAAGTGCAGGAAAGCGCGTTGCTCTCTCTCGGGGCGATTGCCAAAGGCTGCTTCGACTACGTGAGCCCCCACCTTGCGCAGCTCGTCCCGGCCATGTTCCAAGCCCTCGCGACATCGAGTGTCCACTTCTTGGTTCGCGGCATCACGTGCTGGACCCTCAGCCGATACGTTACGTGGATCGCGCCTCAGAAGGAATACTTCGAGAAGTACCTGAACTTGCTCCTCCAGTGCATGGGCGAGCCTAAGCGAAAGGTGCAGGAATGCTCCGTCAGCTCCTTTGCCGTTTTGCTCGAGTGGGAGTACAAGAAAGGCGGATTCCTCTCGACGAACCCGGAGTACATCTCTTCCATCCTTCAGCACGTGAACCAGTGCCTGCAGCCCGGCCGGTACACGACTCGCAACACCCTCATTTTGTTGGATGCCATCGGCTACCTGGGCGCATCCTTCGGTAGCGAACTTGCCACCCCAGAGGGTGCCCGGCTCCTGCTGGACCCCTTGCTTAAGAACATGCTGCAATCACTTCCCGAGCACGATACAGTCGTTCTCCCCCATCTCATGTACTGCATCAGCTACTTCATCAGAGGCATGGACGCGCAGTTTGCGCAGTATGTCGAGCCTGTGTACCAACGATGCTTCCAGATCATCGGCAAGTTCTTCGAGTCGCAGTTCCGATACAAGAGCAAGGAAATCGCGGAACCTTTGGACCTCGGCCAGAACCACATCCTGGCGGTCGAGCTCATCAAAACCCTGATGACCTGCCTCCACGGTACCGAGATGAACAACCTGATCGCCAACACCAAGTACCCTGGCACCAACTTCACGTTCGTCGACTTCGTCATGTTCTCGTTCACGATGAAGGACCTGGAGCTCGAACAGGACTTCGTCATGACGTCGGTGAACTGCATCGGGGAGAACATCGCATACTACCCTCAACTCTTCCAACAACGAGTCTACGAAGCGATCCCGAGCATCGTCGAGTTCTGCTCCGAAGACACTGCGCTTTGCAACGACTGCGCTTGGTTCTGCGGCGAGATCGCGATGACGCTCGAAAAAGCCCCGCAAGAACAGTCTGCGCAGATCATTGGCGTTATGGCGCAGAAGCTGGTGCCCATTCTCATTGAGGTATGCCATGCCGTGACATTGCGGGACGCGGCTGGGAGGACCCGCAGGCCTTTCTTCAGCTCATTCCCAGAGAGATAACGAAAGTGTACACAAAAGAAGCAACCACAGCCCTTACTTGCTGTAAAATAACCCATTTCGCAAATGGGTGGTGGTTGGACACCAAGGACCAGAAACCCTGAGAAGCTCAGTGTGTACCGAGCGTGTATATGCGTTTCGAGCAACGGGCAGTCTTGAGAGTGGAGAAAGGGTACCCACTCGGCAACAATCGAATCCAACCCGCAGAGCAAATGGGAAGAGAACCTCCTGCAAAACGTCGCGATTGCCGTCGGCAAGTTCGGGCTCATCCAAGGCCAGCTCATGGCGTCCCAGCTGGGCCAGTTCTTGAAGCCGCTTCTCCAACATCTGACACTGGTATGCTACGATGCCCCCTTCCTTATGGAAACATACCCCATGTATCGGGTTGATACTGTCAGGCGGGGAAAGAAGACCCTGCTGAACTGACACGAGTGCCTGGGGAGACCTGTTTTCACGTGTTGGGAAGCTTGCACACCGGCTAGCCAAGACGACGGCCGCACCGACTGAGAAATGAGACAAAAAAGAGGGGGCTGCTCTCTCCAGCGCAGCCAGACTTCGTCCAAATCACAGTTTTTTTTTCGACGGCCCAAAGATCGTGACACGTACATGGATAGCACATTGGGTTCCTTGCAAAGGGACTCGGGCCACATCTATTTTCATAGCGGCCGTTATTCCGTTTCGACGCGACGCTGGAGGCGCAGGCCCGAACTCCAGTTCGGTTCAGGAACTCATATATGTGGATAGCCCCGGCGCGGAGTACGAACAGAATATCATACGAGGCATGCAACGCAACACATTGGAAAGCTCAATGTCGTTGCGATGAACGGAAGGCACCTTAGCTTACGGCCCTTTTGTTTGTGCGTACTTCCCTTAAACCTGTTTTGTTCATCTAACGAGAGTGAGGATAGTACGCTGCCATCGATCGGGTTTATACTTCAACGTTCTTGACAACACTGCATTCGTTAGACACAAAAATTGCACAGGTCGTGGAGGTCGAAGATTCGCCGGAAAAGGCGCAAGCATTCCTCGGCGTCGTCGCGATGCTGCGGGCTAACTTCAACGTCCTCGAGAACATGGATAACATCAAGAGTCTGGCGAAGGGCATGTCCTCTTTCGTGAGGCTCGACATGAAGCAGGAGCTCGTTGTCGTATGTCGAACCCTTCCTTTTCCGTGATGCATCAACCGCCTGCGGGTGTGAATCGCGAATATTCGCCGGAAGCTCAAAATGTCCTTTGCGTCAGTTACGCCGTCTTCGCCAGGTTCTGCTCCCCAAGGCGTGCCAGCAAGACGAAGGACAGACTGACGGCCTGGGGGAAGGCGATTCTACCAGATCGTGGACCGAGGCCAAAGCCAGCGCGTCAGCGACCGGAGCGAACAGGGCCAAGCTGAACGAGGAATGCGTCCCCGCCTCTGCGCCACTCTTTCCCCGGGGTTCTTTGGCGAACTTGATGCATGATGAACCAGCATGACTGGCAGACAATGCTGCCTATACATCTCAGTCTAAGACTTCCCTTTCCTTCTATTTCAACAAAGTGCATTTCTTCTGTGAATGACAAAATGAGAAAGATGTTCCAGATTGCTAGCCACGGCGGGAGTAACTATGACTCTCTTGGGAAGGTAGCCAAATGCCTCATCTTCTAATTAAAGACGCGCATGAATGGACCAATGAGATTCCTTGCGTCCCTACCTACTATCTGGCGAAACAGTAGTCAAGGGAACGGACTTGAAACTGTCTCTAGTCTGACTTTGTGCAGTGACACGAGAGGTGTAGAATAGGTGGGAGGCCGCAACAATGAAATACCACTACTCTCGTTGTCGCTTTACTTATCCAATGATGGGAAGACGGCAGCTGCTCCCTTGTGGGGTTAGGGCATTCGGATCCGTGACCCGAACCCGTGGAAACGAACGGTCGGACGATAGAGACAGACCTGCCCGCACTGCCCCTTATGCTGTACATAGATACACCTACCTTTCTTTACCACAAGGGAACCCATTTGATCACCTGGAGGTATCAAGATATTTTGGGTCGTGCGAGCGTTCACACCGAAAGACTTCAACTCGGAAGAAGAAAAAGACGCTTGCTGCTGCCGAATGACAGGCCTAAAGGGGAGGGAAGACACCAGCATGCATAGCGCCGACAATGTCCGCATGCATCCATGGGAGTCCGCGCGGGGTCAAGGCGCGCCACTGTTATTATCGCAAGCGTCGATCGCCCCACGATTTTTCAGCGTACTTCTGGCCAACACATTTACGTGATATTATGGAAGGCTCTGGGGACTGTCTGAAACGCTTAAGCAACCTATGTGTAACCATGTTTGAAAGGTTCCATGAAACCACGGGCATACTCCAAGCCTGCCAGAGAAACTTCTCTCAATAACAAGTTAACCCAACAGGCGTTTTGCACTATCGTGCAGGCTCTCAAGGAAGCGCTCAAAGAGAACTGGTCGACGGTCGTTCAGAATGTCGCGTTCCCCCCCGTGGTCATCGCGCACCTCAAGTGATGCCGGCAAAACAACCAGGACGGAGAAAGTGCTTCAGGGGCCCTTGCCCGGACAGTATTGTACTCGGGCAGGCTTCTTTAGTTCACACACTCGGTGCTGCATCCGTCGGAATTATTGCCCCACGAACCGCGCGGGCGCCGAGTGACATCTGCGGTTGTTCATCGGACGGCGCCGGGACGCTGCCGCCGACGGATGAGTTGCGGCTGATTGCCTCTGACTCACGGCACGTCGGCTTCACCACTTAAGCCGTGAGAAGAGAATGTGAAGCCAAATCCTTCCGGCTCCACCAGCACCCACCCCTCTATAGACATCTACTCGGCTCGCAAGAAAGAAAAAGAGGGCGCTTTTTTATTCTTCGCTTTTTCACACGAAAAGGGGAGGGCGGGGGTCAGTCCTGGTTCAGGGCACACTAGGGCTTCCGATTCCTTCGTGAGAACAAACTCGTGAGGTCTTCAACTGCCCCACTGGCAACGGCTCTACGGGCTCTTTTTTGTGGGACGCGATCGGCATTTAGCCTGGGTACAAAAGAGGGAAATCATCGTGCGTGTTCTACGCACAACGCCGTCCTACTACGCGAACACAATGCATCTTTTCCGGATTGCTAATCCTGTCGACCGCGTGAAGCGGTTTCAACGGCGAGCCCCTCCTTGGAAAAGACGACTGCATCGCAGCTGCGTCAAAGTTGCTGAAGGAAAGGCTAACATGCGGCAAGCGTACGAAACCTTTCAGCCCTCAGACCGTCTGACGGACTCTCAGCCTTGTCCATGTTCAGAGTTTTGAATCCGCGTGTCATCGTCCGTTCTCCGAGGCACCTTGTCGTATGCAAGCAGAGAACGCCGACTTCTGGCGATAAAGGCAGTGCACGAGCTTCCGAATTGCTCGGACGCGCCGTCCGGTGCTTCTTTCGACGGAGGTTAGAGGACAGGAGAGAAACAATCCAACTGCAACATGGGTCTCCTCTGCTGAACGTTCGCACCCCGCGCACACACGCTTTTATGTGCTCATTTCCTCGATGGTTGCGCAGTGCTATACCTTGCAGCCCTCCCGTCACGTTTCTTCGGCTAAGTCACGTTGCGAACTCGAGACAGCGACCCGAAAAGCTGGCGATCCTGCGCCTTTTGCCCACGATTGTAATTCGCCTTTTCGGTGTTTCTCAGCAGGGAGCCTCCGCCCTCCTCCCCCCCACCTTCGAAGATGGCTTGGTGCTGGCGTCAAGCATGCTTGAGAGACGGTGTTCTGTCTAAACCCCCATTGAACTAAGCCCCCCCCCCCCATTCCGGCCGGAAGTATCCTGAACCGGTGAAAACCTGGAACACCTGCCCACTAGAGGCGGTTCCGGTCCGGATGTGTTCGGTGCAGCATTCTTTCCGGTCCAAAGTATTTTTCCGTTTAGAGCATGCGCTTTTGTTTGCATTCTGTGATGAGGGAGAAATGCTGGTTTCTTGCTGGGTTTCCAAACGGCCACATAACCGAGCTTTTTTAGCCTGCAACTGACTCTCACGCGACTCAATGATGAAACAAGCAGAGCTGATCCGCAAGATACCGGAGCTAACGGATTGCTAAAGAGATGGCGATATATCAGTTGTCGACAGCAATTTCGCTTTGGCTTTCGTGCGGCCCTGAAGTCAACGGGCAAGTAAGCCACTCTTCGACATCCGACCTACGCATGTGCGCTCAGTGGCGATACACACCATTGTTCTGTTTGCACGCGTGTGCCCAAGTTTTAGTCTAAATTTAGGTGAGTTCGTTGTTGAGTGCGCACTGGCCGAATGCGGGTTTGACCCGCTGCCCACACCCCCTCTTGTGGTGCAAGCACCCTGCGCTCTTGATAAGTAACAAACATCTCTCCCACCTATCCGCCCCGCATCATTGTCCCCCCCACACCCCTTATTTTTAGCTTGTAGAATGCACGTGCGTGTGAGTGAGTCGATGCACATGTGTTGAATGTGTGAATGCACCTGCGTGCATGTCTTTGGAAAACAGAGGCTGCGATCGTCCGCACATTGCTCCTTGTTTACGTTCCATTCCAGCTTCCTGCACCCTACTTTATACGACCACCGGGCCACCACCCCCCACAAAGCTTTCATTTCTTATCTGCATCGTGCATCATCTTGTCTTGCATCTTGTCTTGCAAACCGCCTACCAGGAACAGGTTGGAAGCGGGTAGCACTGGAAACTCAGGAAAGGGGGTTGGTCGGCGCGCTTGTGGAAGCTGGAGAACTCCTTGCTCTCTCGGGAAATACGACGATCTTTCTATGTTAAGTTCGGCGCACACTCCGGCCCCCCCGTTAAGGAACTCACACCGCTGTCCTGTCTGCTGACACTCAGGTTCAGCGCTGATGATGGTCCGCCTTATGTGTCCGTGGCTTAAAGGACCGAAACACGGCGCAGACGGGACCAGTGCGGTGTTGAGCACATACCCATTCCAAGCACGTCCCCCGTAAAGGAAGAACGAAGAAGACTTGATACCAGCATCAAACAGTGCATGAAAGGCGGACGGTACTGCCGAACACTAAACCAAGGTTTCCGCCCCCAACAGGCGGGGTCCGGCCCTTCTGGCGCTTCGACCATCGAGAGGATGCCTGATGCCTACCGCTGGTGCAAGAGCCCAAGTCCGAGACAGTAGTACCCGTCTCCAATTGTATGACAGCCCTGCGCCTGCTCGCCAAGGCTTTTTGTTCACATGCGCAACCGTGATTTTGCGGCAGTTGATGAGCTTGGCTGCAGCAAGGATGTCCCAGACGCGCATTTCAGCACCCGACCCCATCGACCATAGGATATACGGGAGTCCAAACACCGCAAGCTGTTGCGAATCGACCTCGTCGGAGCGAGCGAATTAGTAGATATTTGTCGTGTTTCTGTTGTTGCACCCCACCCCCACGCCTACACGCTCGTACTTTGCTTTCTGTTTTACCCAACATGATCAAGACCGGGGCCAGGGGTACACCTGTGGCCTCTCGCGCTTCGTACGTTCTTCTTTTGACTTCTTTCACACTTGGAGGCTCTACAGTGATTGGACAGTGATTGGGCAGTCGGGATGCCGGGGGCGGGTCTCCATGAAGAAGAGAAAAGTAAAACAAGACCTGCCCCCTGCGCCTGCTGTCTCCGGCTGCTTCGGCAGACGACACATACTACCCACACTTGAAGGTGCTGCGCGGTACAGTCCTGGCAGTTCCGTGACTGCAGCATCAAGGCTGTGGGATGCCGCAGCTTGTTCCACCCCGCTCGCGGTGTCCACCAACCGACCCAAGAATGACCCGATTTTGTGAAGGCTTTTCTACGTTCTCGATTGATTCACACGCATTCTTTTTCTCTTTTGTTTTCACCCCCCCCTTCTTCTTTCCGACTGGGTTTCTTCCTCGTCCGTTTCCTTACCTCCCTCGCTCATCACCTTTTCTGTGTGTCTTGTTGGCGAGGAACGGCTGCGATCCCAGTCCGCCCGGATGCCTTGCGGAGAAGTGCACATGCCACCGAAACGACACCCAGAACATCCCAAAACTTTGCTCGAGATCGGTGATGGCTGAAAAAACAAACGTCGCGCCAAAAAGCCAGAACCCCAGAATCATACCTACATCCTTCATACTACCCGCCTTACAGCCTCAATGGTCAACTGGAGACCCTAAAACAAAGCCACAACAAACGCCAGCCAAAAACCCAGAAGGACCCCGGCTCTGGAGTTGTCGTCAAGTTGAGAAGGCATGAATTGAAGCTTTGCAGCGCGAAGCTCCGCACAGCTGGTGTCGATACTCATACAAAACATCTCTGTCACCGATGAGTAACGGGAATCCGGTAAACCTCGCCCACGGTCTTCGTCCAGAATCGTCTCCTTGCAGGTTGCCTTTCAGACGGGGTTCGGGTCATAATGCAACACTGGAGAATATGTGCGTTGTGCACAAGACTCAGGGAGAGACCACTGGGTATAATAGTGCGGGCTTCCTTTTATAAATCGAACCGCTAAAACTCTGCAGAAAGCACCCGCCCCCCCAGCACACACGTGCTGTTGATAGGAAGTATCTCTTCCCCTCCCGTCCGTCGAGGGCACCCGATTGAAGCGTCGCGCCCGACCGGATGAAATGTACGACGAACTCAACCTGTCAGGACCGTCCCACGAAGCGAGCGCGCCTCATGCAGGAGAGTCAAGCTTCGAGTGGCCGGTAGACGCCCCGTACCAAGGAGCGCCCGGCGGCGCGGAGCACCACGCGGCTTATTCGGCGGAACACCACACCCAAGCGCAACAAGGGGCAACCCTGGCCCACCAGCAGGGCAGCGGCTTGCCGCCCGCAAGTGGCGGCCTCGGCGGTGGCCTTCCACTGCACGTGGTTGTCCAGAGGGCGTGCGAGGACCGGCCGGACCTGTTCGAAGCGGGGTCCACCGAAGAGCAACTGGACTGCCTGTCCAGAGGAGGCGTCCTCGACACGCGGCAGCTTCTCGATGCCGTCGCGGCGGGCGACCTCGCGGACCGTCTGCTGGCCGCCCAGCAGCCGGGTTACTCCGCCGATCAACTCGTGTGCTTGGTCAAAATAGCAGTGCCGCGGGACGACCTCCGTCGGGCCCTCCTCTGCGTCGGCTGCTGGCTGCGCGACGTGTTCGCCCGGAACACCTTCGCCGAAATTTCCGCGGCCTTCACCGAGGACCTCGGGCTCGGCGGCGCGGCGCAGCTGCGGGAGGCTTTGCGGCAGCTGCGCGCCTCCGGCGGGAAGGCCGGGCCGCTCGTCGTGCGCGGGCGGCCCTTTTTGAAAAAAAACGCGACCGTCGCCCTGCTCAAGTTCCTCGAGGAAGATCTCCGGGAGCAGAGGCCGGAGCGCGGGAGCGGCACGTACGCAGCGGAGGTGGGAGCCTTGGTGGCGACCGTGAGTGTGGACGGGACGAGCACGACGGCGTCGTGGGGCGGGGGCACCGAGAGCTGCGCGATCGACGCGGTCTTGTCGGCCTCGAGCCCCGGCACCGTGTCGCAGGCCGCGCAGGGGCCGCGGGGCTACGGGCGGGCCGAGTCGTCGAACCAGCACTTGATCGTCGCCAGCCCGTCGCCGTCGGGCATGAGCCAGGCGACCGCCATACGCCCGCACCAAACGCAGCCCCGGGCGGACCCGCCGCCGACCCTGCAAGCCCAAACCCACCAACCCGCTCTCTACAACACGCCGCAGGCGTCGCCGCAGCACGGCCAACAGCAGCAGCAGCAGCACCAACAGCAATGGCAACAGCAGCACCAGCAGCAACAGCAGCACCAGCACCAGCAGCACCAGCACCAGCAGCACCAGCAGCACCAGCAGCAACAGCAGCAACAGCAGCACCAGCAGCACCAGCAGCACCAGCAGCACCAGCAACACCAGCAACACCAGCAGCACCAGCAGCACCAGCACCAGCACCAGCAGCACCAGCAGCAGCAGCAGCAGCAGCAGCAGGAGCGCAAAGCGGCGGGATCCCCCCGCGGCGGCTGGGCGTCGGCGGTGCACGACCCGAGCCAGGCGATCTTCACCAACATCAAGGACGCGCGGATCCTGCGCCGCCCCACGAACGTCACGTGCCCGCCGGCGGCGGTGCTCGTGTGCCGCGAGCCCCGCGAAGACGCGACCGCCGAGGCCTCGCCCTGGTGGCCGAAAGAACCGGCCTCCCCCGACCCCACCGCAGGGCACCTCCACCCCGACGAAACCGCGCCGGAGGACGCCGCAGACGACTCCTTCCGGAGGCTGTTCGAGAAGGACCCACCGGACAAGCGCGGCGATGCGGACCAAGCGCGGGCACGATCTCAAGAACCCGGTTTCTTCACCGTGAGAGGCGAGATCCCGTCAGACGGCCTGTCCGACCCCCCGCCGCCGGTGAGGCTAGCCCGCAAGAGGCGCCCCCGCTTGCGCGACCTGCCGACGCCTGAAGCCGAGACCGCCACCATCGAACGGTTCCGGGCCGCGGTGCTCAACGGTGGCCGGCGGAGCACGTCGTCGGCGTCGCCCGCCCGCGCGCTCGCGGCGCGGGGCTTCTCGCTGTCCCCGGCCCGCCAAGGCACGCCGGCTGCGGGGGCAGACGAGTCGCCCAGCATGCCGCCGCGGTCCGGCCACCAGCAAGCCAGCGCGGCGCGTCTCGGGCTGTACGATGCCGGCCGCAATCTGATGGCGATCGACTCCTTCCAGACCTACCGGGCCCCCGTGCGGTCTCCGCCGGCCTTCAAGCAAGGCGAAGGCGGGGCGATGTGCCGGTCGCCACCCGCGAGTGACCAGCGCGCGAAGGAACGGGCGCCGTCCCCGGTAAAGGTTGATCCCATAGGCACGCGAGGACGGGCCGGGTTCACGTACAGCAGCCTGATGCAGCGCGCGTCGGTGAAGCTGTCGCCGATGCCGCCAGAGGAGCCGTTCGACGCGGCTGGAGGGGAGGCCGGTGAGTTTTCGTGGGAGAAGACCATCGCGTCGGTGGGTCGCTTAGGCGACGTCAACGCCGCCCTCACCGCCGAGCTGCGCGCGCTGAAGTCGCAGCGGGCGGAGGCGCAGCGGTGGGACGACAGCCACTGCATGTCGATCGCGGCGCACCGCGCGGCGCTGCCCCTCTACTCCAACCGCATCCCCGCGGCCATCGCGGACCGCCTGTCGCACTCGGGGCCGCCCGGGGCCAACCGGCAAATCTCGCCCACTCGCCAGCGGTCGTCCTCAAGATCCGCCCACTATCCGCAGCCCAACAGCAGCGCGGCGCCGGTCAACGGGTACCCCGCAATGGACAACGAAGTGGACTCCCTCTTCGACAACCTCGACGCCAAACTGCGAGCCGTCGAGCGGCATCTGAACGTAGACGACAGCGGCGGTGCGTCGCAGGTGTACTGACCGCTCTTTTCTTTCTGTTAATGGTCATGTGACTGCGTTCGGCTTCAGTGCGAGTCCCACATCGCTGCTGTGACTGCTGTGCGGGCCGTCTCCTGGAAGCTGGCATTGTCACGTCAAAATGGCGGTGAATGGAACGTGACAATCTCAATACAACAACGGCATCAGACGCAGGTTGATCCGGAGCCTGATCCCACCAAAACGCCGACGACCACACCAAGAAGTCCATTCTGCCCCCGACCGAGAAGCACCCACAGAGGGCGTGGAATTTGGACTCCCGTCGCCGTTGTCCTTATCTCTCAGCGTTGCACATTCAGGGCACTGGGCACAAGCCTGCGCACACTCATGGCTGCGCCCGCCTTATTGCGACGGTAGCCGCGGCAACACCCAGTTGTGTCAGGTTAAGTGGGACCCTGTCAAGGCTGAGAGCATCCTCGTGTTGTACCTGTTGTGCCCACCCAGGAAGATACGGCACTTCCTGCTACTTTCCCGAGAAAACCGTCCGTAGAGAAAGTAAACCAGACACGACCACCGAACATCCGGAAGAGTCTTCCGATCCTGTTAGGCTCACAGTGCCACTCACTGCGAAAAAAATACCGTAGCAGGTGAAGGTGGCGATGAAGATCTCAGGTTTCGGTATTCACGATCTTTGTACGTGCGCTGCCGCGACCGTGTAATTGTACGGCGAACGTGAACCACCTGTAAAGTAGAAAGAAAATGATCCCCCACCCCTAAGAAAAAGGCACGTTTTCTCCAAACAACAGTCGCACCCCCCTCCACGAAGTTTATCCCCCGTGCCTCCAATTGGCTTTCATGCTTCATCCCCAATCCCTACTCAGTCGTCGCACGCTAGGCCAGCGCCTGGAACAGAGAAAAGAGCCCGGATACCAGCAAGCGGGGCGCGAAACTGTGCAAATGGATGGGGTCTGAAGACGCGCACGACCCACTTGCAAAGGCTCTTGTTTGGTTTGAACAATGCATTGTTGACAGAGAGCGAGAACGCCTGCACTTCGGGTCAGGAACCTGCAAATGATTGCTAGCTGGGCTGCAGTGTACTCGCCCGATGCAGTCTCCGACCTCCGTCAACATCGACAGCAAAAGGGCGATAGCCCGTACGTGAGGTACAACACAATGCGAACGCAGCCGATGCAGCAACGGCGTACCAAAGCCGCCGCGCGATCAACATTGAATGGTGCTGCAGCAATGCGACGTGGGGCGTAATGACACACGCACCGTTGCCATCACGAGTGTGTATGTGAGCGGGTACCATCAGGATCCCAGCTGTATGACAGCAGAATGGACAACCTGGCACAAGCATGGATTCCAGTCCATAGGGTCAAGCCCGGCAGGTGAAGTATTTTTCCTCCAACCCCAGATTCCACGAAGCATGTGTTGTGGCCCTTACAACCACAAACAAAAAGGTCGAAGAAACCGATCTGTACGCCCGTACGGGATCGTCGGGAGCCAAACAATAAAAAGGAAACGTGAACAGAAGAATGTCAGGAGTCCAGCGGATCCGCGACCTGGTGGCAGCGTGCCTGCGCTCGCCGGATCCCGAGGGCGACTTCGGCGCGATCTACGCCCTGACGCGGATTTGCAACGAAGGGGGCGGCCTCCAGACGCTCGAGACCATCAAGCGCCCGCTGAAGAACGAGGATGACCAAGACGGACAGCTCCGCATGGTCAACCTGCTGCAGCAGCTGGTCCACAACGGGGATTGGAACCTCCGCGCGATCCTCGCAACGGAGAAGTGGATGACGCGGTTGGTCGACGTCGCCAAGTCGGCCCGCAGCCGGCTGCTCCGCGACCGGACGCTGCAGATGATCGTCAACTGGGCGGCCCTGTACTCCCTCGACCCGAGCCTCTCCGGGTTCCAAAACTACGGCGTCTGGCGCATCGCGAATTCGAAGCGGCTGCACTGCCCGGTGCCCAACATCACCACCGCCCCGGCCCACCCACGGGCGCGCGGGTTCCAACCGGGAGCGCCGCTGGCGTCGTCGTTCTCGCCGCAGGTGTCGCAGCCCGGCGGGTATAGCTCCCCCCAGCTGTTGCGGGCGAGCTCGATGAGCAGCTCGATCAGCAGCAACCGGCCGATGCCCGGGCCTTACAAGCAGGCGACCAGCCCGGGGCAGGCGGCCTACGGTGTGAAGACGTCGGTTCCGCCGGGATGGGGTTCTTCGTCTTCGCCGCCTCCAGGGTTCCAGATGAGCGGGTCGCACAGGGGATCCGGGGCGCCGCTGGGCAACGTGCAGATGTTCGTGTCGGACGTTGACGCGGACGTCATCGCATTCAACAACGCGCTGAGCATGGACCACACGCAGGGGCAGCTTCCGCAGATGATCCGGGAACTGGAGGGCGACCGGGCGAAAATCAACCAGTACCTGAACAAGGACCTGTCGGAGGAGGCGACCATGGCGCTGCTCGAGTGCTCGAACCGGATCGACGAGGCGATGGAGTGCTACGCGGCGATCACCGGCGCCCCGCTGCCGTCCGGCGCCACCGTCTCCGGCCCCCCCCGCGCGCGCGACGCCGCCCCGGGTTCCCCGCTGCCGCCGCCGGGGCTGGCGGGGGAGCAGATGACGGTCATGAGCAACGACGGGCCGGACGCGATGGACGGGAGGGAGGTCGAGGGCGGCGACATGGCGCTGTGCTCGCCGACGTCGTCGCACAGCTCGGTGGGCGAGGCGCCGTACGTGCCGCCGCGCGACCTGTCCGGGAACAAGACGGCCGTCGCGATGGGCCTCGCGCCCGACGCCGCAACGTCCTCCGCCAACCACGAGCTCGAACGCCTCCGCCAGCAACTCCGGCACAAGGAGGAGCAAGTCCAGCGCCTGAACGCTCAGGTCGACGACTTGCGGGTCGAAAACGAGACGCTCAAAGCCGCCAGCGGCGCGGCGGCCGCCGCCGGCAGCGACAAGGCGATGTCGCCGCAGGTGCAGACGGCGCTGGTCGCGTTCGCGAAGCGCAGCAAAATCCTCATCGAGCGGACACGCCAGGCGCAGCTGGACATCGCCGGGTTCGTCGAAACGGGGCGCACGTTTCTGCAGCCGAGCTTCGCCGACTGCATCCTGCACATGGGCACGCTGGCGCGCCGCCCGAACAACGAGAAGCTCATCAAAAAGCTGCAGGAGGACTACCTGCAGGAGCGGTCCCTGCGCAAGGAGTACTACAACAAGATCCAGGAGCTCCGCGGGAACATCCGCGTCTTTTGCAGGGTCCGACCTCTCAGCGGCACCGAGCAGAAGGAGCACAACGCGATCGACGTCACGTCGTACCCGGCGCAGGATGAAGTATGCGACCCACACCCCCCGGAACCCTCCCCTTTTTACCCTTGTCTATTTTTGCATCCCTTTTGTAGCCAGCATCTTCCTCGAAGAAGACTTGACACTAGCATCAACCATGCATGAGAGGCAGTGCTCTCTGCCTAAGCATCAAGTTAAGGTTTTCCCCCCGGAAGGATGTAGTCAAGGGTTCATGCCCTACCTGCGGAGTTTGTCTCTCTCACCCCTTTCCCTCTTGTGTTTTTCTATAGCACATTCTTCGAGGAAGACTTTATGCTAGCATCAAGGTGGTCTCGTTCGGACCTATACTCTTTGACAGGGCGATACCCGCAAAAGCGATCGAGGGGAGCGAGGTCGGGAACAAGGAAGAGGGAGGAATTGCCTGCGTTATTTTGCAATTCCGAATCCTTAAGTTTTTGTATAAGCACCTGCAGGTAGGAAATACTTGAGGAGGCTGCCAGCTGCAAAAGATCAAAGGAGGTAAATGTGCTGTAGACCACAACACAGGTGAATCTGGGCTCAGTGGCGGGCGTAAGCGTTCAACAAAAAAGACCCACTTTGTTTATCCCTCTAGCCACCTTCGAAGTAAGCACAAGGCAGCCCCTCGAGTATTTCCGAATCGTCCTAGCGCCTTCGGCAACGGCGTCCGGAACTCGGTTGCGAGTTTGTTGGAGAGTTGCCTTCGTTTCGCTCGCATCGGTCAAGATTATCTTGAAGAATCTGCGGCGATTGCTTTCATCGCCGGCCGAGTGACCTCTTTGCTGCTGCGTGATGCATAGTGGGGCTATTCCACGTAGAACCTGCTGGTTCGTGGCTTCGAAAGCCCCGCGAATCAAACCTCCGGTTGTGGGATCGTGGTTAGTGTATTCTCCGAGTTTTCTCCCTCCGTTACTCGCGGTCTTGCAATAAGAGTTATCAACGCCAGAAGGCGCCGGCAGGTAAACAATCAGATTTTCCCGCAATTCGGCATCTGGCACACGCACTACACACAGATTGTTATCACCGACGAGAACAGCAGAGTCAAGCAAAGGAAGTTTGAGTTCGACCGAGTGTACCAGCCAAACGAGAACCAGGAGGCCGTTTTCAACGACACCGCGCCGCTTATCGAATCGGTCATCGACGGCTACAACGTCACGATCTTTGCGTACGGCCAAACCGGGTCCGGTAAGACGTACACGATGGAAGGCCCACGTGATAACCCTGGAGTGTACACGCGCGCCCTCAAAAGGCTCTTCCAGATTATCGAAGACAAGTCGGAGACGGAGAAGAGTGAAGTTCACCTGAGTATCCTCGAAATCTACAACGAGAAGATTAAGGATCTCCTCGTCGACCCCAGTGTTGTCAACAGAACGGCGTACGAAGTGAAGACGGGCGGTGAGACTGGGAACTATATCTCTAACCTGAGCAGCCAACACGTAACGTCGCTGAATGAAATCGACAAATGGACCGAAGAAGCGCACAAGCACCGGTCGTCGGGCAAGACCAGCATGAACGAGCACAGTAGCAGAAGTCACATGTTGCTTTACTTTGTGGTATGCGCCTCCCCCCTTTTCTCTCCCCCCACCGCGCCAGCGGAGACCACCGCAAAAAGGTTTCTTACTTTTCCTTATCCCTCAAAACCAGCACCAATAACAACGACCCCCCCACCGCGCCGCGGACGCTGTCTCCTATTCATGCTAGCTTTCTGAAGGAAGCGGAGAGGAACGGCCGCCCCCACCCGATCGATCCCAGGCACCCCTTTTCAAAGCGGGCGGGCAACCCCGTATCTCTGAGTGGCTACCAACACACCCCCCCTTTTCTCTCCAGGGCCACATTCATTGCGCATGTGTTCGTGGTGTCGGTCACAGGAGTCTTTTTTTGGCTAGCCAAAGAGAGTAAAGGCCGCAAAAGAGTGAAAGAGTCCGTACAGTAGTAGAGGAGAGAACAAGTGAAAAACAATGGAGGTACCAGACCAGCGGAGGCCGCCGCAATTTTTTTTTTTTACCTTTTCCTTATCCCTCAAAACCAGCACCAACAACAACGTCCCCCTTTCTCTCGCCTCGTTTTCCACCCCACCCCAAGCCTTTGCGGTCAGCCGGTGACTCTGAGCTGCAGTCCTTCAAGCCTAAACAAAAGGGTCTGTGAAAAAGGTTTTTTTGCGTGTTAGGATTATTACTCGTTACGAATTTGTCGTTCGTGGAATGGACCCGGTTCTCGGTGTTTCTCACACATCTCGTACCCCCCCCCCACTTAGCATACCCGTTGCGCTCGATCGAAAGGCTCTCAGACTTGTGAATCGTGGAAGCCCAAGTCGCTGTCACCTTGCAAAGAATGTGTTCAAGAGCAGGTAGTACACGATGGTGAATACGAAATACGCCAATCGAGGAGAGCTAGCTATCGGTCGCAGAGATATGCTCGGAGACAGCCCGTCGGCCTGGGCATGCCACGATTTCTCTCCTGGACTGAGTGACACCTGGCCGATCAAAACTAATGACCCTCCCGCAGGTTAAGACCGAGAATGTCGCGACCGGCAACAAATGCTACGGGAAGCTATCCCTGATCGACTTGGCCGGTTCCGAACGGTTGAAGAAGTCTCACGCCAGCGGCCAAGCCGCTACCGAAGCCACGTTCATCAACAAGTCTCTCAGCTGCCTAGGCGACACAATCCAGGCCCTGGCCACGGGTTCGAAGCACGTTCCGTACAGGAACTCGAAGTTGACGTACTTGCTTCAGGATTCGCTATCGGGTCAGTCGAAGGTCCTCATGTTCGCCAACACCTCTCCCGCTGACTACAACACGACTGAAACGCTTTCGACCCTCGACTTCGCCATGCGTGCACGCAACACGGCCCTCGGCATGGCCAAGAAGAACAACTAGGCTCGTCTCCCTCCCCTTCTCCCACTGTGACGACGAGCTACGGACAGCCGCCTGACAAATCAGACTCACTGTCCTGTCTGCAGACACTCAGGTTCCGCGCTGATGGTCCGCCGCATGTGTCCGTGGCTTACAGGACCGAAACAAGACGGGACCAGCGCGGTGATGAGCACATATCCATTCCAAGCGCGCTCTTGCCATCCCCCACTTCTCCCACGAGAGCCGAACCGCGCAATACGCGCCAAAACATCCCGCCGGGAGCGCACCTGATCTCTAATATCGCCAAGAAGCTGCAGACTACGGGAAGGGTGTAGCGGCTGACGCAGCATGCAAGGAAAGCTTCGCCGCGCGTCGATGCTGGAAAGAGAACAAGAGTAAAACAGCGTTGAAGTGGTCGCGTATGTAGCCGGTACCCGGCAGCATCGCGCTCGTTTGACGAAGCCCACAATGAAATGGGCGGCATATGCCCGCTTTTGCTCGCTCAATCGGAACCTTGACCGCCGCCTTTCTGTGCACAACCTTCTTGTCCTGCGATTCTTGCTCACCAGTGCTCGTGGGCTGGGAGTGTTTTCGCTCTTTTTAGCACTAACAATCTTGGGTTGCCCTTCAATGTATTGTGCAGGCTAAAAAGACGTAGACAGCGTGTTTTGGTGGTTGATCAGAATTCCTTACCTGGAGACGACACAGGGTATATACAA
The DNA here is from genome assembly GCA_030068145.1 of Diplonema papillatum. Taxonomy (NCBI): domain Eukaryota; phylum Euglenozoa; class Diplonemea; order Diplonemida; family Diplonemidae; genus Diplonema; species Diplonema papillatum. The sequence continues at coordinate 98,466 of JAPJBO010000438.1, read as the reverse complement.
GTGGGAAAACGATCAACCGGCACGCACAAACAAAACGAAGCGCCTGTCTTTTTCTCTGTTCGGTTCAAAACACGCCGACGGAACGTAAGGAAAAACATCAAAACTCCATACCGCCCACAAAAAAACAGCCCGACTAGGACACAACCACACAGGGAACCCAAAAACATTCGGAAACCCCAGGAAAGTTTGATCCACACCGGTGTGGGTTCATAAAACGCCCGCAAAATGTGTCCCCAAACCGCCGGGGCCCTGAAAGGACCCTGAAATGACCCTGAAAGACCACTTGTCGGCAACGAAAAGAAACAACCCACGGGATCGTGGAAACACAAAACGGAAAAAGAGTATGAAAACCAAAACCAGCGCGGATCTTCCCGACGCTGAGAAGCCTCCCGTCCGTAGTTAAAGGGACGAAACCTCGCGCCTCCTTTGAAGCATTCAGTTTACCCCCCACCTCCCCGCATTTTCTTCGATGTAAATCGAGGCTCTTGCGATGAGAGGGTTCAATGAATTCTCATGCACCGCATGAGGGCAAGAGTAGTGAACCTAATTAACACTTATGATCTTTTTCTCGTGGCAAATGACTCCTGGAGCTGGGGTAACTCTACGAACTAAAAATTCCCCACCCACCCAGTACGTATTAGCTCTAAAAGAACCCATTTGACGAAGGTCACCCGGAGACTCTAAAATTACGGATTCTCAAGCGAACTATAACTCAAAAAGTTCGCTCCGGGACAAGAGTGCGACGGTCCACCATGACATGGAAAGCTTGAGTCGGAGATAGTCACAACCCCTGATGCTAGAATTCTGCTCAGCATCAAGCTGAGTTTTCCCCACATCGAGTTTGACCTTCCGAGCTACTTGTGTGCAGCTCATTGTGCTTTTGCCATGCTGCAAAGTAAGGCTAGCGTTTATTTAGGCTTGACGTGACAGCACAGCAGCTTGCCTACAATCACCCGACGTTTGGTATCTGCACCTGGGCGCCTGCTACTGGAACAAGCTTCCGTACCTTTGGGAATGCACAGTGTTCGTAAAATTGACCACCCCCCCAACCTACCCAGTTTTTCATGTGAATCAAGGGCAATGGTACTGTGGGTGGCAGAGCAATGGGTGGTGTTAGTGGTACAGCGGGTGGGTGACAGTGAAGTGGATAAGCAGTGGGTGGTAGACAGTGAAGTAGATGAGTGGGTAGTGAGGAGTCCAGAGTCAGGTCAACGGCAGTGCCGTGATCGATGTAGGAAAATCCTTCCCAGAGTACCCGAAAAAAACAGCCAGAACGTCCCGGAAAACTTGCTCTAGATCGGTGCAGGTTGAAAGCGGCCGGATAATGACCCACCAAACAGTCGGGACCACAAAGGACCCACAATGGACCCATAAAGGATCCACTTCGAACGAAGAAACAGGGGTCATCAGATATCCAAAACTAGAAACCAACCACCTCCAAAACGCTCCGAAAATCCAGAAGTGGCTCGATGCTCGTTTAAGCTCGAAGAATGGCCGCAGAATCCGAAAAGATGCCTGACATTTTCTTTTGCTGCGCCGCGGGCTATTGATGTTGTATTGTAGCCCACCTAGCTAACAAACCTATGGTAGTATACCCAGGGTTGAGAAGCCTTGCATTTTTTTGGCGGCATTTTCTGGACTTGTATTTTTTTGTATTTCTTGTATTTTTTGACCCCGGAATTTGTATTTCTTTTTTGTATTTTTTGGATTTTTGGGATTGTTTTGGATTTTGGAGTTTTTGATTGGGGAGAGGGTTGTTGGGGGGTTCTGCCGGGACGGGTTTCGTGTGGGTTGGAGAGTTTCCCAGCTGATGAGGAAGAGGTGGGAATTTTCTGGGGCAAATTTCCCCGAAGGATGTCAGTCTGACGTAGCAACCCCAGCACGTGGTGAGAAGCGGTGCTCAGATGGCAATTCTGTTCGGCCACTGAGCAGACACGCCTCGGTGTATGCCCCGGAATGTCTGAAGTTAAAGGGACAGCATGCAGCAATGCATTGCAGAATGTGTTTTTGCAAGCCTTTTCTTCACTGGAGGATCCTCTGTTCCACACAGTGCTTCGAAATGTGCGCCCGAATGTCACAAGGCATGCACTTTCTCCCGACAGCACCAGCAAGCTGGTTCCTTGCTTTGCCAAGGGGATTCCAAGGAGGTACTTGCTGTGCATAGAAGACGGTAGAAATGACTCTATCAGATGCGAAATGCGAGAGACGTGAGTGCGTCATGAGAGGCTCCATCAGGATTCCTCTGGGCTGGCTCTTGGAAGTGTTTTGCAACTGAGGCTAACAGTGTCCAGAAGGCCCCGCACAGCGGGATTTTTTTTTGAGGTGTTTTTTGTCACCCCCTGTTTAAGATCGTCCACTGCTGGCAATCCATGAAATACCAAAAAATACAAAAAATACTGTATTTTTTGTATTTTTTGAAACTGGGGTTGTATTTTATCATCCCTGAGTATAGCCCCACCATACTGAACTTGTAGCAGCTTTGCTTTTGCGTCGCGCTCGACGTCATCGACAGAGCTGTCAAAGCTGGCCTGAAGAGTGGCACACCCACCATGCTGCGAACGTCCGATCCCCACGCTCTCAACATAGTGTTGGTCTGAGCCCCATCCGCACAAAGTGCCACGAGAACCCTGAGAAATGCTCTGAACAACATTTGACAGGATTTTACGTGGAGCTCAGAGCCCAAGCTACTTCCCTGCTCTTAATGTTCTAAAATAAATAGACTCTCGTTCTCGAGGTGCCCCCCCCAAACGTGAAGTTTGCTCTAACGAAGTATCCCACTGAGCAACTGATCGGAAACCAACAAGCGAAGGGAGCGAATCCGTTCTGTTTCCCCACACCCTACGTGTACACGTTTCTGTCCTCGGTTCTTTTCAGCGAGCTTCCTTCCCGCATTGCATTCGAGCAAGATGCAACGCCCACCCCCTTCTTTCTTTTTCTATGTCGCAGTTTTTTTTTCTCTTGAATCTGGACATGGGGGTCTTCTATTGAGAGCGCGGGCGGGGGGAAATGGATTCGATGACCTGTTCGCGACCAAACACATGTCATCAGCAGTTGCGCGCTGTTGCTTTCTACGGCGCATCATCAGAGGCCTGCACGGCCAGCTCCAGTACAACCAGTTCCAAGCACGCACTTGCGGACTGCCGCCTGAGGATCTGATCCAGTGTGTGTCTGCACGGAGAAGGGTCGAGGCTGGTGTATACCTGGATAAACCGAAGCAAAGAAGAGAGGCAGCAAAGTCGACAGCCTGGGGGCTGCGATTCGAGGAACCACGAAACGGATCTCTTAAAAGCTATCCATGCTGGCCGCCTACGAGGGGAACATGTGAAGTCCATGAAGGAGCATTGCACAGGGAAAAACTACCTGGCAGGCATCTAGCGGAAGCAAGTCGGTGTGAGTCGGCGTGTACGCGCCGGGATGATTGATTTTGGAAGCCAGAGAATGCGACCGTCCGCCCTACACCCTTTGAAGCAACCCCGTGTCAGTTCTGAGTAAACAGTAACCTATACGATTATAAGATCCCCCCACCCCCCCTGCACCACGCGCTAGCTCAATGAAAGCAACCCCCCGCGATCTGGCACGTGTCTTTCTCAGGACCTGATGCCATACCTTCGCTTCCCAATCAACTCTTGCGCTCGTGTATGCTTGTGACAGCACTGTCCTGCAGCTGCAGAAGGCTGCCCCGACTGCTCGCTCACAGCACGCAGCGCTTGCAATTCGAAGCCTCGCGGCGAAGTGGCGGCGGGATGGTGACATGCGTCAACGCGAATCGATGCTGTGAGTTTTCTACTTCTACTTGTGCCCGTGATTGAGTTGATGAACGGGTTGCCAGTTGGGGGACGCAACACAATTGGTTGCATTTCCAGTCTCCTGCCATTCGTATGCCGCCTACACGGGTTGGCTCCTCTTGGGACGACGACCCGTCCTTTGGCAACGAGTTCAGCACCGGAATCCAAGCAACGCCCTCCATTTCTTAAGCACCCGCTTTTGCAGGGAATACTCGAGTTGCGAAATTCAAAGGAGCAAGAGTGCATTACCGACATGGCTCGTCGAGAAATGCGTCCGCTCAGGAGAAACGAGTTGCCTCGACGCCAATCGTGTCAAAGCCGCTTGCGCCATTATGGGCTCTGCCCTGTTTTCGTTGATAGGGTTCGATATTCATCCACTGCTTACGAAGTAAGAAAATAGCACGACGTCGGAGTGTTGCCCCTCCGCGGTGAAATACAGAGAATACAGAAGGCCAGTCCCTCAAGGTTTCATACTCACTCAGGGAGTCCTACGCTCTCGTTTCCCATTTCCGTATTCCTTTTCTATACAACATCTCCTTCGAAGAAGACTTGATGCTAGCATCAATCATGCGTGGAGGCAGTGTTCTGTCTAAACCCCCCCCCTGCATATAATTTACATCCGCATATAACTTACATACCGTATATAATTTACATTTTACGCCAAACTCGCATATAATTTACATTTTTCTATAATTTACATACGGTTTTTTCATTTTTCCCGGGGACAAACAAGCCATGCTCAAGTGTACCAGGGAAGGTCAGCAGGTGTGGCAGCTGTGCCTTCGTGTTTCAGCTCCACGTCTCTCTAAGATGCGCATCGGAGTGAAGTCAGAACAAAGGGGGGAACACTGCAGAAAGACTTTCCATTGCTGACTCAAAAACGAGGGGTGATGATGATGTTCTCGCTTTTTAAAAATAGAAGAAGGACGGCTCCAAAGTCTTGAAAGGAAAAAGGCTGCTACTGTTGTGAGCCGGGGTTGGGCTGTGAAGCCTCTGCTTTCACCTCTGTTTTCACCTGGGTAAACATTGTGATCTTCTGCACCCCTGGGGGAAGCGGCTTTTTGTGTTTGCCCTTGGGCGCATCCCGAGCGGAAGCGGCAGCCATTTGCCGGCCCTTTTCTTCCGCTTCCTTGATTTTCTTTTCCAGTCTCTCCTTGTGGTCTTCCGTGTCAGCTGGGGGCGGGGCAACGAAGGTGTAACTCGTATCGTCTGTGCCGTCGTCGTCTCCGCCGGCGAACGAAGCCACGTCACCGTCGGAGCCCCCGTCTGTGCTTACAGCCCCGGGATCGTCTTCAAGCTCGGAGAACTCGCTTCCACTTTCGGACCCGACAACAACGAACTCGCTTGCCTCATTCTGGAGACGCAGCTCCTCCAAGGCTGCTGTCTGCAGTGCCTTTAGTTCAGCCATCCCCGCCCCTTTGTGCGGTGTTCTAGCCCTGTAAGGGGTCTGTGTAAGCGCCTCGTAATGTAAATTATATACACCACGAAGTGAATCTCGCGTATTATTTACATAGGGGCCCAAACTCGTATATAATTTACATTTTTTGGACCCCAAAAATGTAAATTATATGCGAGAGGGGGGTTTATACATTAACCAAGATTTCCCCAACTTCTATACCCCCCCTCCAAGCCCTCTACCGTAAACCCGGGGCATAAATAACCAGGTCTTCGAAACCTCAAGAAAAGTAAGCTACAAAACCCCTTCGCGAGATACCGAGCTGCCGGGCACTGCTGGAAGGCGTGGCCGTGACTGGGCTCCCCTGCCGTCCGTCTACCTTCTTCTCTTTGTTCGCTGAGAATTAACCACTCTTTTTTTTTTTGCGTGCGCACCCTTCTTCGTCTCTCCATTCTTTTCTGGCTATCCTCCTAAAGTGTCCCTATTCGCTGGTTCACACACCACTCGCTCGTGGGGGGGCGTGAATCCCTCGTCGTTACCCGCCACCGAAAGCAAAGTAAACAGAAGGTCCTCCGAATTCCCTCTTCCCAAGTTAGTAGCTTGAAAAGGCATTCGGAAAATGAAAACGCGGTTACGTGCAAAGCACGCTACGTTAACCCGTGTGCATTTAGATGGCCGAGCTTAGATTGAATGAAGAATCGGCTGCGATAGTGCATTACCGTCGGCTACACGCCACACGGGCCCCCCCCCCAGAGGTCGGCTCTCCTTGCTCCCTCCCGCGGGCGGTAGCGTCGTCGAAGGCGTTCCACCTTGCGGCTCGCTCCCTTCTCACATCGTCGTACCTGGGGAACGTCCATCCCCCATGCCTCGCCACTGTACCCGTGCCTGCAGGCCACCGGCTGTAATTTTGTTGCAGTCGTGTGTGTGGGCCTTTGAAGCGTGGATGATGCCTCTCGCGCTGCTCCCCTTGAGGTTCCTGACTCATGCCAAAGCACCGCCGCCCGGGTTAAGGGGTTGCAGCATCAGGCGTGGACCAGGTCCAGGGAGGTTGTTCGGAGGGGTCACCACCAATTCCTTGCATTCGTGTGTTTGTCGGGCCTTCGACTACCCTGAGCAACGCACACACACACACACACACTGTGCCCACCAGCTGGATCTCGAGTACCCGCATGGTCTCCTCGCCCGCCCGAAAGACCGGGCGGAACTCGTCCCCGGTGAGGCGCGGCGGGGCGCCGACGGTGCGCAGCAGGGGTGGCTGCGACCCGACCTTTTGGAGCCGACGGTCGGGCAGCAGTGGCACCAGAGCTCTCGGTCGCTTCTCCGAGCGTCGTCAACATCTTCGCCAAAACCTTTGCTCTCGTGCATAGCGGGGTGCCACTCGGCGTCGCCACAACCTTTGCTCGTGCATAGCGGGGTGCCACTCGGCGTCGCCACCAGATTCCCCGCGCCAATTCTGCTGTGGACACATCGCCTTCGGCCGACCAGAGCATTTCACTCAGCCACCCTTCTAAGGCGCGAATTCTAGAGCCGCGAATCATGGGGGAGCCTGCATTATAGCCATTCAGATGACTACTTGCCGCAAACCCAGCGAACCCCCAGGTAAACCCGTATGCATCCAGTGTGTCGTTGCTGATGACACACCATTAACGCCATAAAGCTCAGACAATCTGGTGTTCATCTAAGCTTGCCGAAGATTCCACCCCGCCGACGTATCAAGAGTCCTGTCCCAATGCGCCCATGCTTTGTTGAACCGTGCAAACGACGATCATCGCGCATTACAATACGCCGGTCGCAAAGATTGTGAGCCGACATCATTGGAGTTCTTTGTTTGCCGGTTGATCCTTTCCCCGCTTGTATTTATCCCGGTGATCAAACCACCAAAACACGCCTGCCTGCGTCTTTTTTAGCCTGCACAACACACCGAAGGACACAACTCGCGAGACTGTTAGTACTAAAAAACCTCCAAACGACAATAAACGCTAAAAAAAAGAACGCAGGGGGAACGGGCGGGCCACTTTCTGTCGTTGGAAGGGGGTGGGTGTGTGTGTGGGGAGCGCTGAAGCGCGCCAGCCTTTTTCCCGCTGCGTTCTGGCCGAAACGGCAAGGCGGAATCCTCGGGCATCCGCGACCCTAGTCTTTCACCGCACCGCGCCGCTCGCGGCGTCGGGGAAATTCCCTTCGTTCCCCCCTGTGTCCGTGGCTTCAAGGACCGAAAAACGGCGCAGACGGGACCAGTGCGGTGTTGAGCACATATCCATTCCAAGCACGTTCTTGCAACCTCCCTGCCCCCCCCCCCCCCCCCCCCCCCCGCCGGCTGTGCTCTGCGGTTCTGGATGGCGGCAGCCGCGGGGGATGCGGTCGCGCTGTTCTGGGAAACGGACAGCGAAGATGAGCCCGACGGCCCGCATTGGTGGGCAGCCGGCGACGCGCTGAAGGTGACCGAGGCGGACGGGGGCCCCACGCGGCCGCCGAAGGAGCCGTCGCCAGAGTGCGAGTCGCGGGCCGCGGCCGCGGAGACCGTGAACCGGACAGCGTCCGCGATCTTCGACCGCGTCGTGCAGACCCTCGGGGCCGGCGTGGCCGACAAGGTGGCCATGGACCAGAAGCACCCGTCGGGCCTCACCTTCGCCGAAGTCCTGGACTACCACACGCACTGCGCCGCCATCCGAGCACGGCTAGACCTCGGCGAATACACGAAGCTGCAGCAGTTCGAAGCAGATGTCGTGTCCATGCTGTTAAACGCCATCGTCCTGCACACCTCCACCACGCAAGAACTGACCCCGGTGCAGCTGCAAGCTCGGTCGACGCTGCCGAGGCTCGGCGGGCTGTTCCGCGATGAGTACGACGGGGACGACGACGACAACGCGCTGTCGACCATGGTGTGCACGATGCGGTTCTCCGGGCGCCAACCGCCGTCCGGCGTCGCGAACACGCACGCGCCCGCGTACCACCGCATCCTGCAGAAGTTCACGCTGCTGGACCACCGGTCGCTCTTCCAGACGCGGCCCACGGTCAACACGGTCCAGGGCTTCGTCTCGGGTGCGGTGTGCCTGCCAGACCTCAAAGAAGGCGTCCAGCGTGGCGTTTACGCTACGGACCTCGACTTCGAACTAGACCTGCGGTGCCTGTTCATGTCCATCATGATGAACACGCCGGCCAACTCTCTGCAGTGGAGCGAGGCCCGCAGGCTGCTTTTCGTGGTGCCCGAGTGCCTCGAAGAGGCGGGCATCCTGCCGTACTGCGTCCCTTTGAAGCCGATGCCGCCGTTTCCCCCCGGGTTCGGTCTCACGAAGGACGAAGAGAGCAAGTGCCGGCGCGCGTTGCTCGAGTTCAAGAGGCTCGACACGAACTGCCTTTTCGAGTCCCCAGTGGAGCGGATACTTCGGTACCGGAAGGTTTGCCAATTTGCTTTCACACCCTCACGTAGACCAGGCGTTCTGCTCACGCCCACCGAGAGTTAGCGGATGTGTTGTTGATTTCACAAGTGGTGATCAAGATGTTGATCTTAGCGGCCTTGATGTCTCGCCAATTTGGTGGCTTTGTCAGTTTTGGTAGCGGCCTTGCCTCTGTTCGTCCGCTTTAGCCATCCTACCTCATGGGGTTCTAGAGTCTCAGCCGGGGTCGGTACCGTGTGCGGGAAATCATACATGTCAACGAAAGGCCCAGACCCGAAGACGCCTCAAGCACTTATGTGGCGGAGTGGGCAACCAAGGGAGTACCTTCTTCGAAGAAGTATTCTGCTTAAACATCAAACTAAAGTTTTCCCCAGTACGGCCCTACTACGGGTCGCCGAGGGGATTGGCGATAGCGCGCTTCGATTCCTTACCGCAACCGAACAGGTGATCCAGCGCCCGATGGACTTGACAACGGTCCAGCTCAAGCTGACGCAGGGCAAGTACATGTCGACAGCCTCCTTCAAAGACGACTTGATGCTCATCCTGCAGAACTGCAAGTGCTTCAACTCGCAGCGCGGGCCGGGATCTGGCATTTACGCGGCGGCCGAGTACATTCAAGGCGAGCTTGCCAAGTTTCTGGCCGTGGTCGGCCTGTAGGGTCTGGTACTCGCTGCTAGCAGCAGAGGGCACAGGACACGGAGGGTCCCACGTATTTCCTCCACGCATACCCATCACAGCCAGCGCTCTCCCCCGCTTGTTCTTTCAGCACGGGAGCGGATGCGCCAGAAGATGCTTCACTCTGCGCCTCGGGTCTCCGCATTATCCACCCCTTCTCCTCGTCAGAAGGCCATCGTCCACCAGAGCTTGCCCCCCCCCGCGCCCCCGCCTTCATACCGCATAAGCCAGGGCTTGTGCACGCACGCTTCCGCCTTCTGAATGCAACCAGCACAACCTGATCTGCTGGCCCGCGCGAAGAGCGATAGGGATCAGATCTTAGCGACAGGTGTCAATCGCTGCGTGATAGGAACCCGTAGGCTTCCCCACCAAGGAATACCACCGGCTAATCCACCACACACCTTCGCCTCTCTCAAGCCCTGCCACGAAAGAACTCGTGTCGCACGAACCTTTGCATGCTATGTCCACGAACTGGGGGCCCTGTCCCCGGTCCGGATAGGGAGCCATCAAAGCTAGAGGTCAAAAATATGGCGGAGCAAATCCACCGCGAAGTTGCCAAGGTGGTTGCCGAAAGGCACCCCAGACGCAAATGGCACCACTGGCAGCCGGCAAGAATGAAGCCTGTATTGTTTACTCGGGTATTTCGCGGGTTTCTCCTGATCCAAACCCACTCTTTCGAGTGGAGCCGAACCAGGAGATAACCGTAGGAACCGGCCATAAGGCTCAAACCCTCGGAACAACAAGGCTCCTCAGTGCGTTACGCCCGCCGGTCCATTCGGACTCGTATAGACCCGGTTGGAGACACGGGATCTGGATGTGAATGTGGAAGTTGCCGTTCGCCGAAGCTAGTCGTGGCCCGATAAATCCGATGTGCCCTGAGTAACTCACGCATTCCTCTAGACTGGGTTCTGGCTTAGAGGCGTTCAGCCATAATCCATCCAGTGGTAGCATCACGGCACTGTCCGATCGAACACCCGTAGATACCAGGGACTAGAAACGGGAGTTCCTCTCGTACTACCCCGTATTGGTAATACACGCCCTACCAGGAGCTTTTTTGAAAGCACGTAGAGCATTCGTTCCCGTGATGAATGCAAACCTGCCGACGCCACCAGGGCGGCGCAGGAAGGAGTTGTTCTCGTTCACGACTTCCCCCAGAACAAAGGGGCATCCCCCCGGGGAAGTGACGCAACCCGCTTGTTGTGGAAGTTGCAAGCGACCTTCACATTTTGTGTTGACAACGTGTGGCATACAACGTGATCGCGCGTTTTTAGTACTAGCAATCTTGTGGGTTGCCCTTCAATGTATTGTGCAGGCTAAAAAGACGTAGGCAGCGTGTTTTGGTGGTTGATCAGAATTCCTTACCTGAATACACACAGGGTAAATACAAGTGGGAAAACGATCAACCGGCACGCACAAACAAAACGAAGCGCCTGTCTTTTTTTTAACTGCCGCCGTGAGCTCGCGTGTTTTTACGTGTTAATTGTGCACTTCCGGGTGCAGCCGTTTCCTCACTAAGAAATCGCCGTTTCCTCGGAAGTGTCGGCACGAAACCCCGGAAGGGGGGTCCAGACAGGCTCACCCGGCACAACACCAGTGGGGAAGATCGAAAGGCTGAAAACAGGAGGGTTGGGTGGGAGGACAAGTCGACGCTTTTGCTGTCGCGTTCGCGTTGTCGCAAAGAAAGGAAACCCGTCCGGAAGCAAGCATGGCGGACGCCGGCACGCAGCCCGCGGGCGGGGCTTCCGACGGCTGGCTGAGCAACCTGAAGCACATGGTGCTTCGGTACTACTTCTCGATCCTCGTGTGGACCTTCTACCGGGAGGTCGACATCATCGGCGAGGAGAACGTTCCGACCGACGGCGCCGTGATCTTCTGCGGGAACCACCAGAACCAGTTCGTCGACGCGCTGATGCTGTTCACGGCGGCCCCGCGGCGGGTCGGTTTCATCATCGCCGCGAAGTCGCTGCAAAAGGCGGTCATCGGCACCGTCGCACGCCTCCTCGACGCCATCCCCGTCCGCCGACCGCAGGACGAATCGAAGAAGGGCACAGGCGACATCGTCCGAATCGCAGGCGACAAGGTCTTCGGGGAGAACACATGCTTCACCGAGCAAGTCTGCGTGAACGACCTGCTGTCTGTGACACCAGAAGGCGAGCGGAAGTCTTTCCAAGTGAAGGTGGTCGAGGTGGTATCGGACGCTATATTGATCGTGAAGAACCGCGACGATGTCTACTTTGCAGGCGTCGGGTCGTTTAAGACGTTCCCGAAGATCGACCACAACGTTGCCTTCGAGTCAGTGTACAGCACCCTCCGCAGCGGCGAGTGCATCGGCATCTTCCCTGAAGGAGGGTCGCACGACAGGACGGACCTGCTTCCGATGAAAGACGGGATCGCCCGCTTCGCCCTCGGGGCGCAGGCGCACGGCATCGACGTGACGATCATCCCCGTGGGGCTCACGTACTACTACGGGCACAGGTTCCGTTCCCGTGCGCACGTCGAGTTCGGGACGCCCATCAAACTGGCAGCGGACATCATGCACCTCCACAACCAAAAGCCGGAGGAAGCGACCGCGGCGGTGATGACCGTCGTCGAGTCCGGTCTTCGCTCCGTCACCATCAACGCGCCCGACTGGCAGACGCTCAAGTACGTGCATCACATGCGGCGGTTGTACCAGCCGGGCAGCGTGAAGCTCCCCGTCAGGGACTTGCTGAGGACCACGCGGCTCTTTGCTTCTAGCTTCCAAAAAATGCAGCGGGAGACGCCGCTCGACCCCGCGTTCGTTTCGTTCACCGAAAAACTCGAGCTCTACCAGAACCTCCTCAAGGAGTACCTGGTGACCGACGCGCAGGTGGAGAGCTTGGACTCGCTGCAGACCCACTTGTCGTACTCCCTCCTCCTCCGTCGCATGCTCCAGACCGGCCGTTCCTTCATCCTCTCCATCCCGGGCGTTGTCCTCGCGCTGCCCATCGGCGTCACAGCGCGCATCTATTCGTTGATCAAGGCGCAACAAGACTGCGCCGCAAGCTCCGTCAAACTCCGCGGCAACGATGTCAAAGCTTCGTACAAAATCGTGTGTGCGATGATCTTCACCCCGATTCTCCTCGTGGTGTACGCAATCATCGTGTCGAGCATGTATGGTTTGAACTTCGGCTGGCTGGTTTTCGTGATTGTACCCATGCTCTGCTACATCAGCATCGGAAGTGCGTACAACGTCATGACAGATGCACGCAGTGCATTCCCGCTACTGCTGTCGTTGCACTCGAAGAAGTACTACACTCGGTTCACCGAGTTGTGGCACCTGCGGAACGCTCTTGTGCAGCACGTGACGTTGATCGTTGAAAAAAAGATCCGCCACACAGAAGGCTGGGACGAAACCGCCGAGCTGACCCACCAACGTATCCTCCTCGACCGCCTGCAACCGCAGCTCTGGGCCCAGAGCGAACCGTTCACCGTCGTCCACACGTCGCGGCTCTCCAACGTGCGCAAGAACCGCAACTCCTACCACAGCGACTGAGAGCGCAGCCCGGCGTCTTTTTCGCACCCGCCCGTCTCCTCCTCCTTTTTACTGCCTTTAGGCCTGTCTCCTGAAAGCCTGGCAGACCGTGAGACGCTTTGAATTAGACTGCAAAGAATCTGTGCCGTGATGAGGGGGAGGCGGAGGGCATCGCTGGCCTCGTTGCTGGTGTCATTGCGTGCTTTCGCCTGCTCTGCGCGTTGCACTTGCCAACGTCCACGTGGTGAAAGCAAACCACGTGGTGAAAGCAAACGCTTTGCCGGCTGCTTCTTAAGAGCGGTGCCATTCAGCTTCGGCTGACACCATTCGCGCACTTAACCATGGTTGAGAAGACGACTGAAAGCATAGACACAAAGCTAGCTCAAAGCATCTGCAGAACAACACGAAAAGCCTCAAGGCAAAACCCCGTTTTCACATTTCTTCGACGCCCAACTTCAAAGAAAAAAACAGGTGGATTTTACGAGGTCCTTACGTCTCCTGTAGAACCCGCAGTTCTGCGAGCATTTAACTGACTTTCCCCGGCAAAGCTTTTTTGTATGAACACCCGCTTTGTAGGAAACACTTGATGAGACTGCCAGTTGCGAAGTCTCAAAGCTCCCCACCATCGCAACAATATTCCAATCTCAAAGGAGGTAAAATGTGCTGTAGCCCACACGAAACGCGGGTAACAATCTGGGTTTAGTGGCGGGCGTAAGCGTTAGACAAAGAAAACGGTTTTAACACACGGTTGTGGGGGCCTTGTGTCTCCTGACGGACTTGCCTGTGCTTTCATGGCCCTGCCCAAGCTACGAGCCGCCTGACAAACCACCGACCGAAACAGATAGGACAGGTGTGGCGTTGGGCGCATAATCTATTTCAAGCACGGGCTTCACGACGCACTAGTTATGGAGTTTTGCTAGTTATTAACTAGCTCAATGACTAGTGAAATTTATAACTAGCACGAGCTAGTTATATAACTAGCTCGTGCTAGTTATATAACTAGCTCTGCTAGTTATATGACTAGCTCTGCTAGTTATATAACTAGCTCTGCTAGTTATATAACTAGCTCTCCCAGCAGAATAACCAGTGAAATACAGTGAAACTGCATTGAGTTGAGTCAAAAAGGACGTGTATATCACTCGGACTAGGTATCCTGGCCCGCTTTTTCTGCTATCTGCTCGGCTGTCTCGGTTGTCTCTTCGTTGTGTTCACCTTAGCGGAACGGTGAAGCAAGAAGCGTCTTGAGGTAATCGATCTGAACAGAAATGCTTTACAGAGCTGTAGAAGGAGACAGATGGTCGGAGAACAAAGCTAACACCGCTCTCTCCCCTCACAGATGGCGTTTCTTCATGTGCGAGTCTCTTAGTCTTGCGGAGGAAAAGCTCTCAAGACACAGAGGACACTTCGTCTTTGTCAGTAGACTTGCATGGTTGTACAAGATATGTTGGCTCAAGCCACGTTTTAGTACAGACTTCGCACAGGCGGGACAGTCTTCCTTGCACTCACATGTCACGGCAGGGCGGTGCTGAATGAGGCGTATCATCCCTTTCACGTCGTGCAGGGCCGGGGTCATCGTGAAGCACGGTTGCAGGAACCGTTGCGCGATGTGGCATGTATAGCCGGCTGCATGCATCTCTTGCAGGCTGAGCCTCTCGCAGGCGTGCAGTTGCTCTAGCCAGTCACCGGCAGCCGTCGTACAAAACGCACTACGATGGCCAGAACCGCCAACACCACTGAACAGCGACCACAGCTCCGCATGATCCCCGCCGAAGCGAAACAGCTGTACAGAGGCTGCGTGCTTCCCTTTGCTGAAACTGCCCGTCTGAATCTGCGTCAGCTGCGGCAAGGCGTTGAATATCCACCATTCGTGGAACTGCGGCTTTCGCTTGTCACAAACTGTAAGAAAGCGTGTCGCAGTCCTCCCAGCCGAGAGGGAGATGGCCAGCCGCTGCCTGGAGCTCCGAGAGCGAAAGGCATTCCCCGTGTTGTACGCGTCCATGAATATAATCACGGAGGGAGCCTCCCTACACGTCTTGAACGGAAATTTGCGCAATAAAAACTGGAGGGATTCCGCGATATTCCCCAGGGCCCTACCTGCCATCAGCTTGAAGTCTTCGCCGGCCTTGGCCACGACCGATTGCGACAGCCCCATCGCAATCCCAGTTTCTTCCTTCACTATCCGTCCAAGTTCTGCGCAAGCGTTGAGTGATAGTCCCAATCGCGTCCGGTTCTCGGCTATTATCTTCCCAATTGCCCGCACAGTTTCTGCGTCCATCTTCTTAAGAGTGTAAGCTGGCCAGGAAAGAATGGAGTATTTTTTTTGTCCTGCGGAAGATTTCAAGTGGTATCCATGGTCTGGTTCTAACAATAAATTTCCTTCCTCGTTCGACACTTCCCTACGAGGAACCTGGAAGACCGCATCCTACTCATCAAAAACTGTTGTGACCAGCGAAGTTTTAAAAGTTGCTTACGTAACCCGCAAAGTGTCAATGTTGCTTACCGGTATGTGATGTGCCTGTACCTTGGTTTGCTCAAAAAACGGAGTACAAAATAAAAAGGATGATCTGATTTTGGTGCTGCAAAAACAAAAAGGTTTTCAGTTGGGAACAAACGTCACGCTCTCATTGTCGCTGGCATCAGGATCATCCTCCACGTCGGCTTTGATTTGAGAGTCTTTGTCGTCGTCGTCCTCATCCTCGATGCCATCAGCGTCGTCCCCCGAGTCGGAGAAAAGCCCCACGACATCTGGATTGCTGCGCCAGTCACCGGGCTGCAGGCTCACGCTATGTTTCTTCCTCGACAGGGGAAAGTTCACAAAGGTTGCAAATCCCCCGCTAGCCCCCCGGACCTGCAGGGGCCGGACACTGTCGATCATGACGTCTGGAGGGAGGGTGTAGCTTCCGGTGTACAAACCAGCCTCACAGTGCTCCGACGGACGTTCACGAAGAAACGTGAAATCCAGCCGGTTGCCTGTCAGCGTCGGTGGGTGCACAGTCGACACGACACTGCACCCACTTTCGATAACGATGCAGAAGTAGGTGACGTCCACACCCTCTTCGCGCACCTGTTTCCTCCCCAGGACAGTGATGTCCGGCCACTTGTTTCTGCGAGTCCCTGTGACAGCAGCAGCGGGAGTAATAGCCCCCGATGCCGTCTTGCACTTGTATAAGGACGGCAAGTCAACCGTTTCCAGGTTGACATCGCCTACCGTAGCCGCCTTCAATCGGTGGTACGCCTCCGAGTCCTTCGCCGTGGCCGTCAGCTTTTTGCGGAGCCCGACACCGCGGAACACCAAGTCGGTGTTCATTTTCACCCGCAGCGAATAGAGTTTTGAGCCAATTGTTTGGGTCTGGTTTTTCAGCGCCTTGAGCGCAGGAAACTTTGCGGCAATAGCCTTGCCGAGGATGCCATTCTTCGTTGACAACGAGAGACCAAAAAGCTGTCCCACCAGTGCCTTCAAAGGCACGTGTTGGACCTCCTCTCCCTCCTTTACCATCAAAAACAACTCCACGAAGTCTTCCACGATGTTCGCGTCCGTCTTGGCATTCGCGTCCGGCTCCAAGTCGCCGGACTTCTGCTTCTTCTTCTCGGGTGTCTTCGCCTTTGTCTCACGTGCGCGCTTGCTCATTTTGATTATTCGTGTATATCAGCTGTGGTCGCCGTTCAGTGGGCAGTATTTCAGTGCATTTCTCCGTAAAATACCATGAGGAGCAAGTTACAAGTGAGAGAATTTGCATAATAGGAGCCACGATGCGGCAGCCTCGGCGCATAGCAACCCAGTTTCTTCCTTCACGATCCGTATCCGCTCTGCGCATGCGTTGAGTGATAGTCCCAGTCGCGCCCGGTTCTCGGCAGTTAGTTCCCATGTGCCCGCAGAGTTTCTGCGTCCACACATTCATAGGAGTGCATCAGACGAAGTATCGTGTGGAACATTCTGATTTTCCACGGCCTCAGTTTGTAACAACACACTTCCCCTCTTGGTCCTGCTGGCACATTCCCTGCGAGGCTGCTGTTTTCTTGTTATTTTGTGTCTTTCGAGCTGTGGTAGCTGTTTAGTGATGGTGTATTTCAATGCATTTCACCCGTAAAATACCCTAGGAGCTAGTCATATAACTAGCAGAGCTAGTTATATAACTAGCAGAGCTAGTTATATAACTAGCACAAGCTAGTTATATAACTAGCACGAGCTAGTTATATAACTAGCTCGTGCTAGTCACAAGTTATCAAATATAACTAGTTATAAAATAACTAGTTATTTTCACAAGTTATGTACCTTACTAGTGCGTCGTGTTGCATTCCCTCCACCCCCCCCCCCCCTATTCAAGCCTACCCCCCTTCAGGCGCGCGGACTGTAGACATGAAGGAAATCGCGGTTATTTTGTCGCCAATTCCTCTTTGGTATCGGCAGACGACGCGAAATCCTGGGCCCCTACCCTCTTCGATCATTCCCCCCCTGATAGTCGTTAAAATGCTCCAGCTAGTTCGCGCCTTTCATAGTACGCATGATGCAAGTGAGCAACGTACCTTCTTTCAAGTAATCCTTTCGGCAACCACCTCCTTTCCCCTTCGTTTTCTTCGTTTCTTCATTTTCAACAGTGGCCAATCTTGAGCCGCCCTAAACCACGGTGGGCTCGTAAGGTTGCATCTTTCCATCACTGTACTTATTCGCGCATCGGCCTCCTGACATTTGACATAAACAAGGAGTATCCGTGATTCGCTCTGAGCGACTTGTGCCAGCTAGGAAGTCAGCTTGCCCTCACATGGCGTCGTCGAGGAAATACAGGACTCTCTCCGTTTGTGGATACTGCACTGCAGGAGACTTACCTCGACGCCTACTGTGCTGCTGAAGCTTGTCTCGGCGCAACTGCAGCGCACGGCAGAGTCCGCCATGTCGACCCGTGTCTTTGAGTGTCCGCGGCAGGACACGGCGACAGCCGGGGTATAGAAACACACCCGCAATCCCTGTTGGAAAGGGAGGGAATTTGGGCACGCAAATCCTTTTTAGTTTAGGGAATTGACGATCGTTGCTGTGTGTCGGTCCTGAAGGGGCATGCCAGAGTGTGCGGCGTAAAAAAAGGTTGCGTATGATGGAAGTGTCGCAAGGTCTGGTGTGAGCCAAGTGCCACCGGCCAACTGTGGAAGTCGTCGCTGCGTATCTCCACGCCGTAAAAGCCCGCCGATACTTTTACTTCAAATTTCTTTCCCCTTCAACCTCCCCTATCACTGTCCGGGGCAGCCGCCGCCAAGTAACGGTACAGAGTCAACGCTGTCAAATCCGCTGCCAAGTGGCGGCCAGTGACGGTCTGACAGGTTCACGACCATGCCCACCGTCGGGTGAGTCCGTCAACGCGAGTTCTCGTCGGACCGTGGGCATGTCCATTGGCAATTCCGGCATTATTTTTGACCTGCGTGCTCGTGCCGCTTGACAGCAGTTTTGGTAGCAAGACCCTGAAAGCTGTTGGTTACTTGAAACCTGCGACATTCGAGCGCAGGACGAAGTACAGCAGCTATTTACGCCGCCGATATTGTGGTGGCCTGCGTGCACTCAGCATTTCCGCACGGCACCACCACTTGGACCGCTGACTTCGTAGTCAGGGTCAGAAACAATCCAACTTTGTGACACCTGCCTACTGATGATCGTCATCCGCAGGACGTCGTACAGTGGAAGCTGAAATTTCCCATCAAAACTGCTGGCCGTGCAGGAAACAAAAAGAAGGGAACCCGCAGCGCAGCGAGGCGGCGACCGGGAGTTTGGCTGTGCGGCCCATCTGTTGCACATTAACGCGGGCGTCCTGAGACAAGCTCAGCGGGAACCGAAAATCTCGTTGGGTCTAAGGGTAAAAGCTTGCTCGATACACGATCTTCAGTACCGATCCTCGGTGTGAAAGCAGGCCCGCGAGTCGGGCTCGCCCGCCTGTGTCAGGATGCCTCCGGCTGTGCGAGTGAGGAGACCGGAAACTCTCTGGAGAGATGCTCCTGCACTCTAGCTCGTCTCTCTTTCTAAGGTCAACGTGGCAGCAGCGATGACCATGGGAACACATGCAAAAGGGAGGTGAGTAGAGGCCCGGAGACTGCTTAATCCTCCATACCCTTTGCCTTGCTTTGATGTGTTCTCCATCTCTCTCTCTTTCTCTTTATCTTTTTCTCCACTCGTCTCGTTCCTTTCCCGCAACGCGATCAGACTTTCCAAGACATACCGAACCTACAGAATACCTCGGAGATTTTTTTTCTTACGCGAAACTGCAATGGATCGTAGCATACTCGTACTCAGTTCCTTGCAGAACGTTACCCCCCCATGCACTTTGCTGCGCTCCCAGGTGCGACACCACACCTAGGACTCAATCAGACGGATCCAGGTGCCTGGAGTACTCTCGAACCTGGGCTATTTCAAAAGAGCCCGACCAGCTCTTCCTGCAATTTGGCAACACCTCGCGTGTAGTCGCTGCGCGGAATCCGACCACAATTAAGCAAGCAACCTTTGACCCGCCCCCTGTGACAGGAATGCCAGCTGACATTCCAAGTCCTCGTTTCTGTTTTGTTCTGATTAAGCACCTGCTTTGCAGGATACGCTCGAGCGCCCGCCGGATGCGAACTATAAGTGGAGGAAAACGTGTTCGCAGGTGAGTATGCGTCTTGTCCCCACCTCCGTTGTTATAAACACCGGTGGGACTTCTGAGTATTCTTCCGGCACATACGAGGCTGGGCCATTAGCCACCTCCAGACGGACCTAGCAGGTTATTCAGAGCGAGCGCCAAGCCCCCCAAGGTACGCCACACCTTGATGGTCTTGTTGCCGGTAGTCACTTGACGCCCGCGGCTTGACTCCCGTGTAGCAGGCTTTCCCCCCGGTACTGTATGCTCACACAACAGCGGGAGAGCTGCTGCATTGCCCGCGGGGCAGAGCTGGCGGGGCTGCGGCACTTTGCTGCTGCTGCGGTTAACCGTGACGCTCGCGCCCGGCGATCTTCTTCGTCTCCTTCTACTTCTTCGACATGTTCTTCTTCTTCTTCCAGCATGTGCTTTCAGAATGGAGTTTGTGAATCGCGAGTGTTGCCCACGTGCTTCCTGAACTTGTGGTAGCGGCGACGAGCAGCGCTCGGCAGCACCATATACCGTATGCGGGTTTAATATGAAACGTGTTTAGTACGAAACGGTTTTAAGACGAAACGTGTTAATTAAGAAACACCCCGGATCTGAAGCTATGAAACATTAACACGTTTCGTATTAAAAACTGCACTTCCATAGGGGTTTTGAGGGGTTTTGTACTTAGAGTAAACTGGGGCTCGACACTAAAAAAAGGACGCAGGAAAATTGACAGAAAATCTGAACCCGTCAAAAAAGAAATAGGCACCAATTTCTTCGCCCGCGTCAGCCCTTCACCCCAGCGAAGCAGATTCGACAATCCGGGCGAGTTTCGTGGTGACCGGGTTGAGTGACGCAAATTTACTGGAAGAGAAAGTTTCCGATCCAACAGGAGAGGAGGCCGACCAAGGTCTTCGTTGAAGACAGCCCCCAGGCAGTGTTGGCGGTGGCTCTTGGGAGCTGGTTCTTCTGGCTCTTTGGGAGCCAGCGGGAGCTGGGGTTCTGGTGAAAATTTTGCTCGTGCGTGCAGCAGACCTTTTTTGACGATTTTTAGCTCGCGATAAGCTCCGATGAAGAGAACCGTGAAGAATAGACCCGGGACCAAGAAGTATGCGTGGTTCGCGGGTCTTTACGAGATGCAGGGCACCGGACATGGAAACCACCAGGGTTTTGACGGGAAGGACGGGAATCGATCCCCTGGGTCCACGGAGCAGACCTTTTTCGACGAATTTACGCTCGCGATCAGCTCCGATGAAGAGATCCGTGAAAATTAGACCCGGGGATCACAAAACATGTGCGTGGTTTGTGGGTCTTTGGAAGAGACAGGGCCCCGGCGCGGAAACCACCGGTGTGCATCGAGAAGGACGGGAATCAATCCCCCGAGTGGTGACATATTTTTGCTGGTCCACGTAGCAGACCTTTTTCGGCGATTTTTTGCGTGATCAGCTCCGATGAAGAGATCCGCAAAAAGTAGACCCGGATATCCAAAAAAAATGTGCAAAGGGTTTCTCGCATTTTGGGGGAATTTTGAGATGGCTTTTTATTGTGCCCTGCTGGCTCCCGCTGGCTCTTTCCAGCTCCCGAGCTGGCTCCAGCTCCGAGAGCCACCGCCAACACTGCCCCAGGCCACCGGTTGCGGGGACAACGTTCTCGCCGAACTCCATCGCAACTTCAACGAATGTCTCGTACTGAGTGAATGCGCAGTTGCATCAACGTTCTGACTTCGCTGATTTTGACCAAGAGCTTGAAGAACTGGCAAACGATGAATGCGTTGCTGTGGAGGTGGATGCGGTTCATGCTAGTCTTGGGGCTGGCGAGCACGAGAAGAAGCTGTATGGTAATCACCTGGAGAGGCTTTACTCCTTCTTTAAAAAAGGGCAACTCCGCCTTTGCTTGCTGCCCTTCCATACGACCGGCTTATTCTGCCGTCACTGACGCGTGCCCGCCTAATGAACACCTTCGTGAACACTAGCGTGTCAGGAACTCGTGGTTGGCACTGGATGCTTGTAACAACTGACCGGTCGCTCCGAAGATGCGTTGTATCTTGCTCGCTTTCTGACTTTTGTGGAAGCAAGATAGTCAGCCACCTTGCAACGGTCTTTTCCGCCGACACCGACTCTTGGTTCATAGAAACGGACGCTCGAGGATGTCAACAAGACGATTGGAGCTGATACGTTTTTCCAGCTCAAAGGCTCGAACAAAAATGGGGGATCATCATGGGGTTTCAACAGTTTTCAAATTTCACTAAGTACGTCAGACCCCATGTTTTTAGTACGAAACGTGTTAATTAAGAAACACTTTGGCCAAAAAAGTAGCTAAGAAACATTTACACGTTTCGTATTAAACCCGCATACGGTATTTTGTTCGAGCATCGAAACTCAGTCAGTCTGGACTGCACCATCGCGAAATCAGTGTCCATGTGTGCTGCGCTGGTCGACCCCCGACAGATGCCCCCCCCCCCCAGGCCGCGGGGGGGCATCTGTTGCTATGCACTGCATGAGTCCCGCCATACAATATCTCTCGCACCTAATCGCGGAACCTCTCGTTTTCACCTTTGCTCCAGATCCCCTTCATTCATGCAGTCCTGCACTGATGCAAGCGTCAGCTACAAAGGCGCAGGCAGACCAGCAAGCAGAGTTCCCCGTCGAGGAGCAATACCACTACAGCGCAACAGACCTGGCCACGGGTTCTCCTCGGCTTCGTGCTAACCAGACATCGTTCACCGTGTTTTGGGTCCCGACAATAATAAATATACTTGAACCAAGTAAATAGCTAGCTGCGCTGTTCATAGACTTGGCGTGCGTGCTCACACTACCTAGCTGCTGTCCTACACCACCACGGCACGCAGTAGCGGTATGCTTACGTACATGGGATGCGTGTGGTTGGTGCACAACACCACAGTGTACACCTTACAGTATGCCTTGGGTCGAGCCTGCTTTGTTCAAACCAGCGCACGCAACGGGCGACTCCCAGCCATGCGCGCATTGTGATCGGATGATCGGCCAGCTCTTGACCGGCGCTCTATACCAACTATCCGGCAGTCACTCGTGCTCTTGTGTTCAACTCAACCTCTTTCGCAGGAACCTTTTGCACAGAAAATAACACAAACCCGGAGGGCCGGTCGTGCACTGCATTGTCGTGGGGCGGGAGTTAAGTAGACGCCCCCTCCCGAGTTCCTCCCCGGACGAAGTTTGCACGTCAAAAAAACTATGCCTTTGCGATGACACTGCGCAAAGAAGAACCTGCCACGAACTGAAAGAAAACGAAGGAAGGTCGCGCCAGAACACAAATACACAAAGAGAGTAGAAACCTGAAGACGAGAAAGTCCCCTTCGTCGTCCGCGCAACAGCATCTCATAGCTTGCTGGGTGCACTCCGACGCCAAGCGAAGGACTCAGCAGCGACTTGCGCACGTGCATCCTGCCAAGAGCAGGGGAACCGTCGGCGGAAAACGTCGACGGATAAATAAAAGGAAGCCACCGACTAACTCCCTGCCAAGCGGTGTCGTGTTGTGAAAGAGTGGCCCACCCCCCGTCTCTCTTTCTCCTCTTTCCATTGCCTTTTCTCGGGACAGAGAGGAGTTTTTCCGACCGTGGCACACAATCCTTACTTTTTGCATCCCGCAAAGCAAAAGTAATACGTCCACGGCTGGGGCTCTCCCCATTCTCCTCCGAGGCCTGCGCCACCTCCTCCTGGCGGTTGTATCATCCTCATTTTTCCTGCATCTCGCAAGGTGAAAGCACGTCGTTTTTTTATCTTGTTGCGCCAGGGGCTGTTCTTTCGCGGTCGGCCCCCTCTGGCGGACGTGGGGGAGGGACCCGCGCGCTGCGTTAGATGAAGGGGAATGGCCCGCACAACTTCGCGGAGTACTCGGACGTTTTGCGGAAGCTGAAGGAAAAGATCACAGGAGCCCCCGGCGCCGCCGGCGGCGTCAGCGAGAGGGACGGGTGGCGCGAGGCGCCGGCGGACGGCGCGGGTGTCGACCGGGGCGGCCTCAGCGCCACTCCGCAGACTGCGGCCCTGCTGGAACCGTGGTGCCAGGGGGGTCGAAATGGTGCGACGGATGCGGGCAACGTCGGGGGTGCGAACCGCGGGGAAGACGGACGTGGACAGCCGTTCACGCTGGTTC
Organism: Diplonema papillatum; assembly: GCA_030068145.1. Classification (NCBI taxonomy): domain Eukaryota; phylum Euglenozoa; class Diplonemea; order Diplonemida; family Diplonemidae; genus Diplonema; species Diplonema papillatum. Next base: position 75,013 of record JAPJBO010000438.1, on the reverse strand, counting down.
TGCAAAATCTTGCCCCCAGCCGAGTGAACGGCGTGCGGGGAAAAGGCGCCGACACGCTGGCCGTGGCAGAAGGCGCAGGGGTCGACCGGAGGCAAGTTGGCCACACCTCCGCTCCGCAGACTGCGGACCTGCTAGATCCGTGCCGGCGGGATCGAAACGGTGAGAAGAATGCGGGCAGCGCCGCGGGTGCGAACCGCGGGGAAGACGGACGTGGGCAGCCGTTCACGCCGGATCTGCAGGATCTTGGCCTCAGCCGAGTAAGCGGCGTGCGGGGCAAAGGCGCCGACACGCAGGCTGTGGCAGAAGTTCGAAACGGTGAGAAAGATGCGGGCAACGTCGCTGGTGTGAACTGCGGGGAAGATGGACGTGGCCAGTCGTTCAATCCAGTTCTGCAGGATCTCGGCCCCAGCCGAGTGAACGGCGTGCTGGGCAAAGGCGCCGACACGCAGGCCGCGGCAGAAGTCGCAGGGGCCGATCGGCGGCAAGGTGGCTACACAGGGGGTACAGATGGCGGGAAGACTGCCGCGGGCGTGAACCGCGGGGAAGATCGACGCGGGCAGCCGTTCAATCTGGTTCTGCAGGACCTCGGCCCCAGCCGAGTGAACGGCGTGCGGGGCAAAGCCGCCGACGCGCCGGCGAAGGCCGCCCTGCCGCGGAAGCCGGGGAAGAACGGCTGGCGGTCCTCGGTCGGTGCGCCCGACCAGCCCTGCAACCGGGCCTGGGACGCCGACTCCCCCACCCCGCCGGCGCCCCGGGGGGGAGCGGACAACTGGCGGTCGAGCTATCCCGCGCCTGGGTTGCCGTCGTCCGCATCAGGCCCCCGCGGCAGCGGGCAGCGACCGGACGGCGGGGGATGCGCTGGCACACCGGATTTGCTCCTCGCCGGCGGCCCCGTCTCGCCTGTACCCCAGCAGCTGCCGCCGCGGCGGTCTGCGGCGGGCAGCGCGGCCGCCGCCGCCGCGCCGAAGGCGTGCTGGAGGGACCAGACCGGCACGCCGGCGGCCGCCCCGCGGCCTTGGGCCCGCGGCCTTCCCGACGACCAGTTGGCGCGCCCCCAGGACGACCACCTGGCGCGGAGGCCTTGGGCCCACGGCCTTCCCGACGACCAGTTGGCGCGCCCCCAGGACGACCACCTGGCGCGGAGGCCTTGGGCCCACGGCCTTCCCGACGACCAGTTGGCGCGCCCTCAGGACGACCACCTGGCGCGGAGGCCTTGGGCCCACGGCCTTCCGGACGACCACTTGGCGCGGCCTCTTCCCGGCCGGCGGCACACCATTGCGCACGGCACCCTGCAGTACGACGACGAAGCAACCCCGCAGTACCCTGCGGCGCCGGGGGCTGCCGCGCCGCGGCGTGCGAGCCCGCCTGTTGTAGTACCGCGGCTTCGGCTGCCGGGCACGCACAGCATCGTCAGCAGCATCCAGCCGGGCAGCGCCGCCGACAGCGAGACGAGCACCGCCGCCGACGACAGCCTGTCCATCGACGCCGGCCTCGATCCGCGGGCCGAGCTCCGCGAGGCGTCTCGCACCATCCGCGGCCTCCGCAGCGAGCTGCAGCAGGCGGCGCGGCTGTGCGGCGAGGCCGACGAAAAAGCGGCGGCGAAGGACCGGCAGCTCCTCGACGAAAAGCGACGCTTCGAAGCGCGGCTTCGAGCCGTCACGGAGGAGCTGGAAACGGCCGCCAAGCAAGCCCTGCACCAGCGAGAAACCCACCACGCGGCGGAGAAGAAGGAAATGTTGGAGGTATGCGATGCTCTTTCTCTCGTGCGTCAACCTCCACCCACCTTTCACAAGTAAACGAGCAACCTTGCGGGTTGCCCCTCAATGTATTGTGCAGTCTAAAAAGACGTGGGCAGCGTGTTTTGGTGGTTGATCAGAATTCCGTACCTGAAGACGACACAGGGTAAATACAAGTGGGAAAACGATCAACCGGCACGCAGATACAAGCTTGCCTGTCTATATCAAAAAGCGTCGGCTGGCAGCGTGCTGTGCTTTATCACAGAAAACAGGGGATGCACACGTACGCACCAACAAGCTAGTTTCGAGATCCCTGGGCACTAGCGTGACGTACTAGGATCATTAAACTATGTCTTTTGGTGTGGTTTGCCTGCGTGTGGCCACACCGTTAAAAAAAAGGGTCCTCTCCGGATAATAGCGCAGCAGAGCAAAATCTATTTTCTGCAGGTGTACAACCGGCTCCAGGAGCAGCTCGCGCAGCAGGCGGCGTCGCGGGCCGCGGCCGAGGAGGGTCGCGGTGACATGAGCAGGGGCATGCACGAGGCGAGCCTGTCGCAGAGCGCGCTGCTCGCGGGGTTCGAGAGCCAGCAGCAGGAGCTCCGCGCGCGGCGGTGGCGGAGCAGCCTGGAGGGCAACGAGGAGCAGGAGAGCCTGCTGCGCCGGGTCGAAGCCAGCCAGCTCCAAGTGCACAGCCTCCGGTCGCAAGTAGATGTCGAACGCGGGCACAACGAAGAACTCACGCATCAGCTGCGCGAGTTGAGCACAGTCCACGAAGCGACGATAGAGGAGCTCTCTTCGCTGCAGGAGGAGTACAAGGCGGCGCTCTCCGCGCATACCAAAGCGATCGCGTCCGTTCAGGAGTCCGCGGATGCCGTCCAAGACCAGCTGGAAGGCGAGCGGCGCAAGAGCGTCGCGCTCGCGGCCCAGCTCAAGGACCACCGCCGGGCGGCCGACGCCGCCCAGCAGGCCGCCTGCGAGCTCCGCGAGGAGCTGCTGCTGGCCTCCGCATCGACGGCTGACGACGCCGCGATCGCGGCGGTGCTGCAGCGCGAGGTCGCTGACCTCCAGCGCGCCGCGGCCGCCACCGTGCGCGACCGGGAGAGTCTGCACGCCGCCGTGCGCGAGCGAGACAGACTGGCGGTGGAGCTCGGCAGGGCCCGGGGCGAGAAGGACCGGCTCGAGGAGGCGGTGCCCCTCCTCAACACCGCGCTGGCGCTCGCAGACGAGGAGAACGACCGGCTGGCCGCCGAGGCGGGCGGGCTCAAAACGGCGGCGGACGCCGCCGAGGACGCCGCGTTCCGCGCGGCCTCCGCCAACAAGGCCCTCGAAGCGGAAGTCGCGGCGCTGCGGAGCAGCGCCGCCCGACTGCAGAACGAAAACGCCGACGCCGGATCGTCCCACAAAAGAGAAGCCGGAAACCTGAAGCTGCGCAACGCCGCGCTCGAAGAGGAAACCGCTTCCTTGCTCCGCGAGGTCGGCGTGTTGAAGTCGGAAAAGGCCCGCGCTGACTTGTCGTGGAACCGGCAGCTGGCTGACCTCAGGGACAGCGGTGCGACCCGTGAAGCAGAGGTTGCGGCCTTGCAGAAGGAACTCGCTGCGCTGCAGAAGGAAAAGGACGGCGCCGACTCGTCTTGGAAAAGGCAGGCCGCCGGCCTGCGTAAGGAAGCCGACACCTTCCGCGCGAGCCTGGACGCGGCACTCGAGAACCAGACGCGTGACTCCTCCGCTCATTCGGAGCTCGTCCGCCGGCACGCCGTCGTCACCGAAGAGTACAAATCGTTGGAGATGCGGCTGGCCCGGTCGAAGGACACCGTGTCCGAGCTGGAAACCATCGCCGATGAGGCGCAGTCCGCGGCCAACACGCTGTCCCGCGCGTTCCCATCGCTGCCGTGCCACTCCCTCGCCGCTCTGGCGTCCGCCGCAGCGGACGCGTTGGCCTCGCAAACCGCAGCCCTGCGCGAGGTCGAAGCCACGAGCGATGCCCGAGCCAAGCTGACTGCCCTCTTCCCTTGCCTCGAACACCGGCCCCTTTCCGAGTTGGCTGCTGCTGCGGGCCAAGTCTTCGCGGAGATGGAGCGGCTGGTGGCGCAGGTGCAGGATTTGCAGGCGCAGAACGCCGATGTGGCGGAGCTCGCGCGGGCTGCAGAGAGGGCAGCCGGGGAGCAGAAGGCGAAGGCCCGGGACGCGACGATCAACTACGAGGAAGAGTGCGCAGCGCACAGGGCGCTGCAGGACGAGGTCGCTGCGACCGCCGACATGATGCGGACGTACGAAGAGAAGCTGCAGCAGATCACGCTGCTGTCGGCAGAGGACCGCTCGGCCCGCCAACTTGCTGACTTCAAGCTCGAAGAGCTCACAGCCCAGCTGCGGAAAACAGAGCAGGTTTGCATTGCGATTTCTCGGCTTACATGCTACAACAAACTTCAGCGTAGTGTGAGATTCAGAAACTGTGAAATTCACAGTTTCATAAGGAGTCCACAAGATAAAACCGAGAGAGTGTTAGCATTCGAATAAATGAAAAACCGTGTGAACTATCCACGGTTGTTGCCGCATGTCAAGTTCAGTACTCCTGTAGGTACTAGTAGTGCTGTACTACACGTTCGGAAGTACCCTGCTACAAGGAAAAAGCTTGGAAGTACACAGCTTCGTACTAGCGGGTGTTCGCCGTAAACGGCTCGCGCCATTGAGCCGCCGACACCGGGCCAGCCCCTCAAGGGTTCATACCCTACTCAGGGAGTCCTACACTCCCTTTTCTCAATATCTTCTTCGAAAAGACTTGATGCTAGCATGCATGAGAGGCAGGATTCTGCCCAAACACCAACTGGGATTCTTCCGTTTTGAGGAGGCCTTCGCTCCGCGAGAACCAACCCACGCGGCACTGCCCAACCACCAAACTAGGTCTTCCCTTTTGAGGCGCGAGAACCAACCCACGCGGCACTGCCCAAACACCAACTGGGAGTCTTCCGTTTTGAGGAGGAGCGCCTTCGCTCCGCGAGAACCAACCCACGCGGCACTGCCCAAACACCAACTGGGATTCTTCCGTTTTGAGGAGGAGCGCCTTCGCTCCGCGAGAACCAACCCACGCGGCACTGCCCAAACACCAACTGGGATTCTTCCGTTTTGAGGAGGAGCGCCTTCGCTCCGCGAGAACCAACCCACGCGGCACTGCCCAAACACCAACTGGGATTCTTCCGTTTTGAGGAGGAGCGCCTTCGCTCCGCGAGAACCAACCCACGCGGCACTGCCCAAACACCAACTGGGATTCTTCCGTTTTGAGGAGGAGCGCCTTCGCTCCGCGAGAACCAACCCACGCGGCACTGCCCAAACACCAACTGGGATTCTTCCGTTTTGAGGAGGAGCGCCTTCGCTCCGCGAGAACCAACCCACGCGGCACTGCCCAAACACCAACTGGGATTCTTCCGTTTTGAGGAGGAGCGCCTTCGCTCCGCGAGAACCAACCCACGCGGCACTGCCCAAACACCAAACTGGGTCTTCCCTTTTGAGGCGCGAGAACCAACCCACGCGGCACAGGCGCTCCGGAAGACCGAAGAGCACGCGGACTGCGCGGCGCACGAGGCGGCGGCGGCGAAGCGGCAGCTAGTCGCGCGGATCTCGGACCTGCGCCGCTGCGAACGCGAAGCGAACGACGTCGTGGCCACTGAGCTGCACCGGTCGTCGGCGCGGTGCCAGAAGCAGCTGGCGGCCATCGAAGGGCTCGAGACGGACTTGGTCGCTGCGCGGAAGGCGCTGCAGGACGCGGCCTCGTCGGGCGCGCTGCACGAAGCGGGGGCCCGCCGGATGCAGGAAATGATGCTGCAGCTGAAGGCGTGCGGCGACAAGTACACGAAGATGTGCGAGCGGGAGCTCGAAAAAACCCAGGCGCAGCTCGCTGACGCGCGGGTGGAAATCGCAGCGCTGCGATCCAGTGCACGCAAGGGATCGGTGGTGCTGCCAGGAACCGACGGCCCGGGGCGCTGATGAATGCCGGCGCAGCATGCGATGTGCAATCGCGGAATCGCCAGCTTGAAAGCAAATCTCCACGTTCTCGGTACTTGAGTGCTAACCTCAACCTTTCCAATCACAAGCACCGGTCGTCGGCGGTGCCAGAAGCAGCTGGCGGCCATCGAAGGGCTCGAGACGGACTTGGTCGCTGCGCGGAAGGCGCTGCAGGACGCGGCCTCGTCGGGCGCGCTGCACGAAGCGGGGGCCCGCCGGATGCAGGAAATGATGCTGCAGCTGAAGGCGTGCGGCGACAAGTACACGAAGACGTGCGAGCGGGAGCTCGAAAAACCCCAGGCGCAGCGCGGGCGGAAATCGTAGTGCTGCGATCCGACACACGCAAGGGATCGGTAGTGCTGCCAGGAACCGACGACGGCCCGGGGCGCTGATGGATGCCGAAGCAGCATGTGCGCACGTGATGTGCAATCGCGGAATCAGTGCCAACCGCAACCTTTCCAATCACAAGGTGCAAGCTTCCGACGACTTTTGCGTCACGCCCAGAAGGGCTCTCGTTTGAAGAATGACAACAACGCCGTGCACACGTTGCTCAAGTACTGAGCTCGAAGCCCGCGCTCTTACATCTGGAAGTAAGGAAAGTACGGAAAGCAGGGCAGAACGGCTGCCAAACAGTGGACCAAGCTTCCAGAGCATACATATTGACAACTAGCCCCTTTTTCCCATGTAGTTCTGTACGAGTGATAGAGCATAAGAAAGCCTTAGAAAACAAAACAGGAAAAATAAAACCAAGCAGTAGAACCAACGAAAATATCGCTGTTTTCCCCACTCGCTCAACCTATTGCGAAGAAGCAGGCGAACCACTTGACCGGTCGGACTGAAGTAGGGGTCCACACAACTAACTTCAGCCTTGAGTTTCGTTTAGCCTGCAATGTTGATTCGGAGCAACAATTGATTTGACAGCAGAAACGAGTGTGGTCGTTCCACTCGGGCGAGGCTGCTCACGCCCTGCACCTGGCAGGCTCACCAGGAGTTGCCCCCAAACAACGCTCGCCGCAAATTGCACAGCGGTAAACACGAGGGATGGTCGGGTGGATGGCTCTGCGCCGCCCAACTCGCCGGAGTGCTCGAGGTTCACTTTTGTGGTATGCCGCTTCAATCCGAAGCCGACGGCACGTATCGCGTCTGCGGTGCGTGGGATAGACAGACCGATACCGCAGGCTGTAGCTCTTCCCTGTGCCTGTGTGTGCTGGAGAAGCGGTCGTGAACCCCCAGTCCCACGCCACAGGGAACCCTTCACACATGCCGGACCTGGCAAACCCAGGGCCGCACGCGAGTTCGGCTGCGTTTACGCCGTCAAGACCGAAACAGACACACCGTGCGTGAAAAAGAACGGAGAAAAACACGAAGGTTGAAAACCGCAAAAAAGCGAAGCTCAACCCCCTAGTTTCCGTCTGGAGCCTGTTCGTCAAAGTGGCCCCCTCCGATTAACAGGACCCAAAGGAAGCAAAGAGAACTCAGTAGGAAAGATGAAGTACGTCGCGGCATTCCTGATGGCCAAGCTGAGCAAGGACGCTCCGACTGCCGAGGACATCAAGACGATCCTGTCGTCCGTTGACTGCGAGATCGACGAGGAGAGGCTCAACGACTTCATGGGCGAGGTCGCTGGCAAGGACGTCAACGAGCTGATCACCGCGGGATCCGCCAAGATGGCCTCGCTGGGCGGTGGTGGTGGTGCCGCGGCGGCCCCGGCCGCGGGCGCAGCTGCCGAGGCGCCGAAGGCCGAGGCGAAGAAGGAGGAGGTCAAGGAGGAGTCCGACGAGGGCATGGACGACTTCGGTCTCTTCGACTAAGCGCGCCACCCACTTCACCCGCCGAATCTCTCCGACACGGCTTGGGCGAAGTTCCTTTTTTTCTCTTCCCTTGTAATTACCTTCCGGCGCACGTGCCTTCCGCGGCTGGATTCCTCTTGAGGCATCTAGACGGTACCGAAGGGCGCGTCTGAAAGGGGATCACGTGTTTTCATTTCGGCCTCATTTCCGTTTGTTTGTTCGAAAACACGCCGCCAGCGCAAGGACGCAATGCCCGTCCAGCCAGCGTTCTCGTGTGTTCGGAAAATTGGCACTGGCAAGCAAACGCGCGTGCTTTCAGTCAGTGCACACGCCATGGTGAAAACGTGACAAATGTCAGCGTATCTGCAAAGCTGCGCGGTATTTGCTCTCGCGTGTGCAATGCTCGTACTGAGTGGTGCTCTGCTACTGGTCAGAAGGTTGCTTCTCATGGGTTCACGTGCTCATTACCGCTGGTCTGACAGTATGGACAAGCCGTTCTGCGTGTTTGCGTAGTGCCCCCGCAGACTAAACGGTACGAGACGCCAGATTTAGCCTGAACCCAGGAGCCTGCCAAACAAGCACGGCCTGATGACCAAGCAGTTTGCGAAACGTATCAGGACGCAGAACGGCCGCCGAGCATTGGGACGGCTCGCGTCCCAATGCTCTGCCAACCCGTAAAAGGAAGGGAAACCAGTTGGCAGGGACCCCTGCTTGGGAGGATGGGTGGGTCTGTCATCAAACACAGGTTAACTTGACATGCAGCCTCTCAAAGAGAATTTAATTGTGAACCAACATATAGGAAACCCCGCCCCCTCTCCTTCCTCAAACCAGTAAGGCAAAATGAAGTTCGTGGCGGCATTCCTGATGGCCAAGCTGAGCAAGGACGCTCCGACAGCCGAGGACATCAAGACGATCCTGTCGTCTGTTGACTGCGAGATCGACGAGGAGAGGCTCAGCGACTTCATGGCCGAGATCGACGGGAAGGACGTCAACGAGCTGATCACCGCGGGATCCGCCAAGATGGCCTCGCTGGGCGGTGGTGGTGGTGCCGCGGCGGCCCCGGCCGCGGGCGCAGCTGCCGAGGCGCCGAAGGCCGAGGCCAAGAAGGAGGAGGTCAAGGAGGAGTCCGACGAGGGCATGGACGACTTCGGTCTCTTCGACTAAGCGCGCCGGCGCCCGCCTTTTTCTTTCCCCTTTTTCTTTCTGGGGCATCTCTTCGTTTTCACGCCCTTTTTTCCTCCTGACCTCCGTCGTCCGAAGAAGATGATTCAGCGCCTAGAAGACTCCGCCCACATATAGCGTCGCCACGCCTTGACCGGCCTCCGAAAAAGAAGGCATGCAGGGGGAGAAGGTCGACACATGAAGAAGAGGGAATACAAACGGGATCATTTTGCTAATCAGCGCAGCACCAGCACAGACCTCTTCCAGATCTATCCGCGGCATGGAACAGGGGGAAAGGTGCGGTACTCATTCCGCGTCACTGCAAACTCGAGCCGGAATTATTTTTTATTTTTGATGGGTTCTTGGCGGGGACCAATGCGCTGTGTATCACTTCACCAGCGTGTCCCCAGGAGCCCTGAGCGGCATTCACTAATACGTGTACCTGCCACCGGTACGTGTCTCCAGGTGCCAAAAACACGGCTGGTCGTCAAGGCTTGCATCGGCTGCTTTTGCTCTCGATTTCAGCATCAATCGTCGTCACCTTCGACTTCCGCCTGGCCAGCAGATTCTCTGTTGGATCACGGGTGTGGGAACTTGCCGTGCCATTGCAGCTGACCTCCTTGGCTTGCAATTTGTCTCGACGAGAGCGTTCTGCGGAAGAGAAACGTAAAGAAGAAAAAAAGCGAGTCGCAGCCTCTCAATATCTCAGCTCTTCATTGCACCCGTTGCTCCTCAGAAAATCTGGCCGTTGCTGGCAGGGATGCTTCATGTTCGTTTTCTCTCCCCCCTTTCTGCCCTGCGTTGCTTTGGGCTCCGTCGCAAAAGGGCGGTAGGGCCTCCCAAATGTGGTGCTGAAAATTGGGAGGTGCTACCTCGAAATACTGTGTCGATGCGTTCGAAGGCTCGCCCCCCGAGGAGTGGCTCAAGTCCGAGACGGTCCCGATGTTCAAAAAGGGTGACTCTCTGGTGTGGTGGGTCACACCGGTGCCTGCTACAAGGCAGTTTCTGCTTCGCGTACATTTTGACTTGGCGAGAACACCTGCAGAGAAAGGGTGCTGTAAGAGCATGTCATGAAACTGACACTGTAGTCTGTGCTTTTTTAAGAGTCAGTCACGGTTGTGAAACGAATGGATTATTGTACATTATTGTATTTCCCCCGCCGACCAAGAATTATTGTATTTTTATTGTACATTATTGTACATTATTGTACATTATTGTATATTATTGTATATTATTGTACATTATTGTACAGTTATTGTATATTGTTGTACGATTATTGTACATTATTGCACACGCAGTGGTGCAGGGGGTAAGGCGTGTGGAAGGTTTACGACAGGTTTTACACGGAATGACCCGATGAACTCGACAGACTTCCGAACATGGTGTCTTTGTCAGGGGTGCTCGAGCGCAAAAAGACAGCGTTGCAGTTCAAGCGGAGGGTGAAGATGCAGCAGGTGCCATATCACGGGCTACCAGAAAGAGCGACAAGCATTCGGAAAGGCAGTTGTCACGACAGGTGTCTTGGCGAGGAGGACGTCTTGGTGGATCTTCACTTCGACAATCTTCACTTCGGACTCAGTTCAGTCCGGAAATTGAAGTGAAGGTTTCCCGAGGTGAAGACCCTTGATACAGACGTTTGCGTCAAAACGACATTTTCAGGGTCGAACGCAGCAGGGAAGTGAAATACATCGTATTTCGTTCTTTCTCGTTTCCCCGACCGAGCATGCTCTCCAGGGCGTGAACGGAAATACTGCCCCTTTCATTCAGATATCTGCTGCAATTGGGCGCAGCGAGATAGCTGTCAGAAGCTTCCCGCACCGGACTATACATCTCTGCCAACTAACTTTTCGAATTGGGTGGCAAATCCAGGTGCGCCTGATGCGCCTAAAGGGGTTATGGAGTACGCGCATTTTTGGTAAATGCTCGGACTGTGTATTCGACATCTGGAAAAGCCTTTTTCGAGTTTGCTGTTCTGCTCAATCCTTTCTCGATCTCGCAGTTGTTTAAGTGCACTGGGCAGTTTCTTGTTGCGGCCCAGTTTGTTCGTTGACCTTTTCGTGGAGCTTCTTCCCTTCTGCAGGAGTTTGGCCCTAAGAACCGTGGGCCATGTGTTCTATTTGCAGAAAAGGGAGGCAGTTCCCGTCATTTCTAAGATATCAGAAGAGTGCCTGATTGCTGCTGGAGCATCAGGATCGCTGGGACTGCAGTCGTACAATAATGTATTGTATATTATTGTAAATTATTGTGCATTCTTGTACATTATTGTAAATTATTGTAAATTATTGTATTATTGTACAGTATTGTATACAATAATATTGAGCCAATTCACCTACCCCCCCTGAAAGCGACTTGAGCTCGATTACACTCGATTACGCGTCGATTACACTCGATTACACTCGATTACGATCGATTACAATCGATCAGCTTTTGGTGAATTGGGGGGGTACTGTAACAATTGATTACACACACAGCACTCAGCCAATCCTGATTAGCTGATGCAACGTGTCTATTATCGAGCCTTCTTCTGGGGCTAAAGATGCTGATAGCACGATCATCGAATATCGAACAAAAAGAAGCATATTCGTCTGAAAAAAGGATGTAGCCAGGCAGTGCAGCAGGGGACGAGGAAGTTCGGACTGACTTGTGGAAGCAGGTTGTCGAGTGCATAGGGGCTCGGGTACCCGTTTTCCCGTATTAGCAACCTTTGCAATTTAGCGCAGCTAATACTCGAGCCTTTTGGCATTCCCTGCGGGGCAGTTCCAGGCGATAGGGCAAGCGCTTGGCAGACACCCTGTCCTCGAAGATGTCAAGTTTCTGTTTGTGGGTTCGATCTCCCTGGCGACAACAAGGCGGTTGAAAACGGAGGCTAATCTCACCTTTAGGCACTGCAATGTCACGCATGCCATTGTCAGACGCTACCGTCTGGCATTGCGCAATTCGTGCCATAGTCGTTGGGGGTATTGACAAGGGGGTTCAGTGGACACTCATCTGTTGGCTCCTCGTTACTGCCCACGTAGGTTCCGGGAGGTCTGCTTGGCTGCACGCGGCTTGTGGTGTTGCTTCGTTCTTGAACTTTTTCTTCGGCTTCATGCGGTTCATCGTCCCGGCCTGCCCCTGGTACACGACTCGTCTCGTCTCCGTAGCTCGTCTATCCTGCTTCACTTCGTGCTTCCATCGAGCCTACTTGCGCTGTCACATTCCGATGGGTAGTGCGTCTGCGGGAGGAACCTGCCGTTATTGTGGCTGACACACCCTGTCCCTGCGGCCTTCATCGCTGTCTGCTCTCGTGCGGCCACTGTGGGGCATGATCCCGCCTCGGATCCTCGGTTATGCTCCTTAATAGCTCGATAAGAAGAGCTGGTGTGTGGGCACAAGCGAATGTGGTTGCGGTTGCGGGCCGGCCGGCGTGACTGCGAGCAGACAGGCTGCATGCGCGTGGGCCCAATCGCGCCATTCACGCGGTACTCCAAAGGCCTAATCGGGCCGGGCCGGCACATACAGATTGCGACCGGGGCCAGCGTCGCACCTCGGTCTCCCCTTACAGCCGGAGCACGTGGCTCTCCCCAAGCCTCTGGGAAGGTGGCGGAGCTGGGAAGACGCGAGAGAAAACCAAAGTAGCGGCGGCCGACCTCTGTCTGCAAGCACGTCTCTGGCAGGGCAGTCGGCACCAAACGGAGCACAGTACCTCTTCCAAAGCAGTCGGCTGAAGCGGAGCACAGTCAATGGGCATTCAGAGAGTGCAAAGCATGTCTCTTGTAGGGCAGTGGGCAGCGGGCTTTGAGGGAAAGGTCAGCGCGGTAGCGATGACCAGGAGAACACATACAGATGGGTGGGGAGAGGCCCTGGGACTAAGGCGTGACTACCCCCGTCCCTGTCCCTCCCAGGGCGCCACCCCGAATCTAGCCTGGCTCCACCACGGTGAAGGCCCACACCTGCGGTTTCCGTCCCTCGTATGCTTGTGCTTGGCACTTCTTGGGCCAGACAGTGGTCAACATGGTCGCTCATGGGTCAGCCAGGGGTCCACCAGTGGTCGAACCCAAAATACTAGTGTCAATTTCGATCACACTCTACAACGCTCGACTACACTCTTCTACACTCTACTACACTCGATTACACTACTCTTCTACACACACGTGGCGCACTGCTGACGCAGTGCGCCACGTGTAAGACGACAGCGGAGTGCTGTCGCAACCATCACCACCGATGCCTCGATCATGGCATGCCGACGTGCGACGGCTGTAAGAAACACGCCGACCTGAGGAGTAGGAGACCCGGGCACTGCTGCAGGAAAGGGCACCACCGGGCGGCCGTGGCGAGAGGTGAAGAAACAACGGCGAAGAAGAGGAAGGCGGAGCCGGAGGGTCCCGCGCCAGCGCCGAGACAGGCGAAACGTGAGAACGTGGTGCTCGTTCTGCCGGAAGCAGAGGAAGACGAGCGAGAACCCGCAACATCAATGCCGACATCAGCAGCGAAGGTCGGGAAGACGGCGCCAACGCCAGCGAAGAAGCGGCAACCAGACTCCGCGGCGGAGCCGGTACCGAAAAGACGCAAAGGACGCGTCGATGCGCCACGACCATCGCCCAGGCGCTGGGAAAAAGCAGAAATCGACGCGCAACCGATGAACCTCGACGAGCAATCGAAGAAGAAGCGAAGCACCAAACGCGCGCCTGAGCGCGACGATCAAGACGAGCTAAAGAGGCGAAAGCATGACACATCACGTGCGAAGAGATAACCGCGCCGTCGGCGATGCAGATTATCGCCACAGATTCTTTGCATTCTAATCCAAACGATTACACTCTACTACACTCGATTACACGAGGCCAATCTTCCGTGGTGGTACGGAGACGATGGAAGTGTTCGAGACACAACTGACGACGGCTCGGCACGGATTCAACGGCGAGGCGTGGGTGATGGATCTTTTCCCGACGTACGGAGGTGGAAGAGCGGAGCGTGCGGCGAGATGGGCGGTGTTCAACGACGCTACGGAGAAGAAGAAAGGCAAGAAGACGGCAGTCGTCGGAGGGGATCCGTGGTACGTGCCGGAAGGGGCTCCCCGACACGAAAAGTGGGGTGAGCGGGTGTGCCACGAGCACCAAAAGGTGAAATGCGACGGGTGCAAGCGCCAGGGCAAGTCGGTGGCGTGGTGCTGTAAGGCCCACCACAAGGAAGACGACGGCCTTGCGGTGAAGTTCTGCGCGCAGCACCGCCTGACGCAATGCGCGACGTGCAAGACGATCGCGGAGTGCTGCCGCAACGGACACCACCGGTGCCTTGATCATGGCATGCCGACGTGTGCGCACTGCAGCCGGCTCGCGGACTTGCGGAGTCGAAGGCCCAAACTGTGCTGTCGGAAGGGGCACCACCGGGCGGCCGTGGCGAGAGGAGAAGAAGCAGCATCGAAGAAGAGGAAGGCGGAGCCGGAGGGCGCCGCGACAGCGCCGAGACAGGCGAGACGTGAGAACGTGGTGTTCATTCTGCGGGAAGCAGCGGAAGGCGAGCGAGAGCCCGCAACATCAACGCCGACATCAGCAGCGAAGGTCGGGAAGACGGCACCAACGCCAGCGAAGAAGCGGCAATCGGACTCCGCGGCGGAGCCGGTACCGAAAAGACGCAAAGGACGCGTCGATGCGCCACGACCATCGCCCAGGCGCCGAGAAAAAGCAGAAATCGACGCGCAACCGATGAACCTCGACGAGCAATCGAAGAAGAAGCGAAGCACCAAACGCGCGCCTGAGCGCGACGATCAAGACGAGCTAAAGAGGCGAAAGCATGACACTTCACGTGCGAAGAGATAACCGCGTCGTCGGCGATGCAGATTATCGCCACAGAATCTTTGCATTCTAATCCAAAATATTACACTCGATTACGCTCGATCAGGGGGTGGGTGAATTGGCTCAAATATACGAAAATCTGTACAATAAAAATACAATAAAATACAATAAACGATTCGTATCACAACCGTGGTCAGTGTTCAAACATCAAACCTGAACTGAACAGGGAACCCCGCCCCCTTCAGCCTAAACTAATAAGACAAAATGAAGTACGTGGCGGCATTCCTGATGGCCAAGCTGAGCAAGGACGCTCCGACTGCCGAGGACATCAAAACGATCCTGTCGTCCGTTGACTGCGAGATCGACGAGGAGAGGCTCAACGACTTCATGGGCGAGGTCGCTGGCAAGGACGTCAACGAGCTGATCACCGCGGGATCCGCCAAGATGGCCTCGCTGGGCGGTGGTGGTGGTGCCGCGGCGGCCCCGGCCGCGGGCGCCGCTGCCGAGGCGCCGAAGGCCGAGGCGAAGAAGGAGGAGGTCAAGGAGGAGTCCGACGAGGGCATGGACGACTTCGGTCTCTTCGACTAAGCGCGCCGGACGCACGCCCGTCCCCTCCCTCCTTCTGTTCTGTCCTACGTCCGCAACGTCGCCGTATGTCTGGAGCAGAAAAGAAGCGGAGGAACAAAAAAACATGAAAACGAGTCTCTTTTAAAAAAAAAAGAAAAAACAAGAAAACCCTGCAGAATTTCGTAAACAGAAGTAGTAGAAAAAGGAGAAGAGGAAACCCGCAAGCCTGGTCCGTTTCTGTTCTCTTCACAGACACCTTGCACCAGTCTCGTTTGGAAGGAAAGGAACGCTTTCAGTATGGGCAGGCAGGGCATTTCGAAGTCGGTCTCTTTCGGTCTCTTCGGAGAGACAATACACGACAGCCCTAGTCACGAAAAAAGGCCTGAAAGAGAGAGAGAGAGAGAGAGAGGGAGAGAGAGAGAGACGGCGGTTCACCGGATCACAAAAAAAACGGGCGAACACATGGCGGCGACGAGAACAAACGCGCAGCTCGTTCTTTTTGTCCCACCCCTCCGGCCTTGTCCTCCTTTCACGGTGGCCTTTTTTTGTTAAACCTTTTTTTTTGTTGTTTTCTATCGTACTCATCACGACGACCGCCCGAAGCAGGCCGTCGACTCACCCTCTTCTTCAGCCTCTTGCTTGCTCTGATATGGCAAAAATCGCTGCAACAGGAGTCCGCTCTCCGATTCGTCAAAGTGGCAATCTATGCTGGCCATGCAAGGCCTTTCCTGCACTGCCAAGCTCTGCTAGCGCACGCGCCCTGGCTCGGAACACAAGACTTTCCAGGGCCGAGCAATTGAGTTTCGCTTCAGCAGAACATTTCCGATTCAGAGCAGTCAAGGTATCCACAGGAAACAACGGGCAACCTGTTGCGTCCACGAATGACACGCTACCCGCTTTCATACGGACAATACAACCATGCACAGCAGTAACGTGAACGCGTTGTGGAGATGGGCTCCGCTCAGGGGTTACCCACTCCTGAGCCTCAACCCACATACACACACGCACCGGAGCACCATGCGAACAGAAGTAAAGACCCTCTCCCAGCCAGTCTAGTAGCACGGGTGGTCGAACAGCCGCCTGATAAACCAGACTCACACCGCAGTCCTGTCTGCAGACACTCAGGTTCCGCGCTGATGATGGTCCGCCTAATGTGTCCGTGGCTTAAAGGACTGAAACACGGCGCAGACGGGACCAGTGCGGTGTTGAGCACATACCCATTCCAAGCACGTTCTTGCAATCTCCCAGCAAGGGCGTCGACCGTCACCTAGCCAAAGCTGAGCGTGGCCGTACTTCGAGGGGGATCAAACGGGACCGCACACCCACGGCTGCTCCCAGAAAGATGCTGTGACCAGCAACATGTAAACCATGAGGCAAAAACGCACGTGCCAGACGAAGCTTCGCACACAATGGGTAACCATCACGAGCGGGCGGCAGGAGCCTCGGCAGTAACGTAAAAGGGCGGAAAAATGGGCTATATTCCGCGCAGGGATTACCCACAAACTGGGCTTTAACACGCACACCCCACACACGAAAACACGTGGTCCAACACGAAAACCGCCACCAGCCCTTGATGACCGAGTTCACAAAATGCTCGAACGCAGTCGACGACATCGAAGCCGGCTTGCGGGCCATGGCTGACGACGGGGTGCCGGTTCCGGCGAAAAAGGCAGCCCTCGACAAGTGCAAAGAGCTTTCGGAGGAATTTGAACCGAGAATTCTCAAGCTGAAGAAGAAGGCCGACGAGAAGGACCCGGGGAAGCAGATCTACGGCGAAGCTATGGTCACCAAGGTACCGCATCCCGCCTTTCTTGTTCTCGAATAAGCTGAGCAGGTCCATCCCCTCTTGATAGACCGTGATAGACCGAAGCATACAGCACCGAGCAATTCGATGCAGCTCTAGGGATGGACCTGATAGACCGTGGTGGACCGTGATTCACTGTGATGAACAGCGGCAGGCACTTCGATGCAGTTTCAAGAGGAAGGGACGCCGGCTCATAAGCGCCTGCGTTGTAGGATATCCACAAGGAGGCCGCCGGTTGCAAAGGAGGAAGTGCGCAGCTGCCCACATGAAACACAAGGAAATCTGGGACCTGAGTTCAGTGTCGGGCGCAAGCGCTCAGCCAAAAAAGACCCACGCTGCGGTAAACTGACCGGTGATACCGCCGCGATGTGGTGGCCGTTTCTCAGGCTCCCTCTCCGGAGTCGAAGCCTAATTCTCCGTTGCCCGTTACAGCCACGGTAGTCCACTACACTACCGTCAAAAGCTGATAGGGCAGAAGCTCTTGCGGGCTTGCTCCGACTTGAAGTCGTGTGCTATCACTCGATTGACCTGTTTCATCCACACACCGCTGCTATTGCTAGCGTTGGTTCTTATCTCGGTCCACCTCGACCCCACGGTTTTAAGGCCACAGAGTTAAAGCGAGTTGGATTCTTCGGACATGTATTAGCAATGGAGTTATCATTGTTATCCAACTGGGCCCAAGAGGCACCTTCCACGCGTAGCTTGCCACCGATTTAATGAGCCGTCTGACTACTGGCAGGATCAACCAGGTTTCTTGTCACTCAAACCAGACTAGACCGAGGAAACTTTGACGAATCAGAGATTCCCCGATACCAGATATTGTCCTAGATCGATGCTTTGATCAGTCCATTCATTCTTCAGCTTTCAAAGGGGCAGTAGTCGATCGTATCTCAACGACCGAGAGACAACGGCGCGCCGGTTTCGGTGCTCGCAGCCGTGGCCGACACATTTGCACTCGCTGTCTGCGACGCGGCCGCGGTGGCGGCGGCCGTCTCGTTCTGCGCCGCCGCGGGGACAAGCGCGCAGCACGCCGCAGCACGAAGCCCCCGCGTTCTGTAACATGTGAAACCTCAAGGGAGAAATACCGCGTCGGTAACGGCTTAGATGTCGCATCCGAGAAAAGGCAGCTTTTTTTTTCGATCGGACACACAACCCCATCCTGCAGGTGCTCGCGCTGTACGAAAGGTTTGACGAGGCCTCGACGCACGTGGCGGACGTGGAGGCGACGGTCATTTCGCAGTACAAACCCTTCGAAGCTGCGAAGCGAGAGGAAGCGGCGAAAGCTGCGCTGATGACGCAAGAAGAGCAGCTGAAGAGGGCCGAGCGCCTCCGCCAAATCGAAGCCGAGGCCGCAGCGGCCGACGAGCAGCGGCGGCAAGAAGCCGCGCAAGCGGAAGTGGACCGTCAGAGAAGGTTTGGGCACCTTCTTTTTTTTGTATAAGCACCTGCTTTGTAGGAAATGCTTGAGGAGACTGCCAGTTGCGATAGATCAAAGGAGGTAAAATGTGCTGTAGCCCACCCGAAGCACAGGTAAATCTGGGTTTAGTGGCTGGCGTAAGCGTTCAACGAAAAAGACCCACTTTGTCGTTGTATTGTTCTCCCCCTCGACAAGGCAGTCCCTCGAGTATTTCAAGAATTTTCTTCTTTTTAGTACTAACAATCGTGCGGGTTGCCCTTCAAAATGTGTTGTGCAGGCTAAAAAGACGTAGGCAGCGTGTTTTGGTGATTGATCAGAATTCCTTACCTGAATATACACAGGGTAAATACGAGTGGGAAAATGATCACCCGGCACGCACAAACAAAATGCGTTGATCAGAATCCCTTACATGAATATACACATGTATGTGATTTGGTTAAACCGCTGCCAACGTTCTTTTTAGCTGTAACAAATACTGTCTCCAGGGAGGCAGAAATTGGTTATCGCAAAATATACCCACTTTGTAGTTGTGTTGTTTTCTCCCCCTCTCGCCTCCTTCGAAACCACCCGACTCCCAAATTGTGGGTAGCACAAGCTCAAGAGGTCTTGTCAACTATTCCCTGCAGTATGTGTGGTCCTTTTTTTAAGATGGATTGTGTCTGGCGCTCTAGGGTTGCCGCCCGAGGGAACCGGCTGTGAGCCGAACCTAGAAGCCGGTCTCTCCGGATTGCACCAGGAGAGAACTTCGCGGCGGATCACAGAGCACCCGCCCTGCACGAGGCACGCGCCCAAGACCCGTGCATGGCTATCGTAGCACCCTCCATGTCGGCACCTTCCTCGGATGCTGCGGTCGGGAAGGGGCTTCAATGTAGTTGGGAAAACACGTTCCCCTTCCCCGCGTTCTGCGTGTGGGGTTCCCACCGGGCAACTGCCGCAGCAGCCGCAGGTACGTCCTTCGCCCTTGGCTCACTTGCGGGAGGTGTCGCTGCTCACCTACCAGTGTGTTCCTGGTTGTTGCCCACAACTATTCCCTGCAGTATTAGCAAGATAATTCGATGGAGGCCTCGGTAGCTTTATGTGCTGCAGAACCACTGGTTGCACCTCCCGACAGATACGAAGAAGCGCTTGAAGCGGCCGCGAAGGCGCAGGAGGAACTAGAGGTGCAGCACGAGGAGGAGAAGAAGGAGCGAGAAGAGATCGAGCAGTACCTCAACTCGACTCCGTCGCGGCAGCTGCTGCGCACGGGGGTACTGAAGCTGCACGCTAATTGCATGGCGAAGGGCAAAGCCGCGAACCGGGACGGCTTGCGGGACTTCGACGACAGCATACGAAGCCTGCATGTCTTCGTCAAGAACCTCGCCGGGCACCCCGATTCGATGGAGATGAAGCACATGCGGTATTCGAACGAGAACTTCGCGAAGGAGATCATGGGGCGAGGTGAGGGATGTCTCGAAGTCTTGTACTCCCTCGGCTACCGCCCGGCCGGCTTCGGCGAGAGTCGGTTCCTGATCCTGGAGGAGATCGACCCGATCAACCGGTACAAAGACTGGGAGATGTGGTGGGACGAGATTAAGTGGACCCGAGACTACCTGGAGGGGCTCACCGACTCGATGCGCAATCACCGCAGGGGCGTCGCGACGGGTGAGTACGACATCATGCAGTACCTGCCGATCATCAAAGGAACGCGCTTTGACGTCATCCCCATGCAAGTGCCCGTCATACAATCCGCGATGCAGGGGCTTTATAGCTAACGTCGGCAGCGCAGTCTGCTGGTGGGGCAACCACGTGCGAGAACGGACCTCTCACACGGAGGTTCTTTGCTGTCCCGTCTAGCGATGCAGAGATCTATGTCCGCCGTCTTTAAGGCTTGAGCATGTTGTGTGCTTCTTCGGTTCACATAAGCCGGGGTTCTGTGGTCTTCACTCTCAGGGTTGGCTGCCAGAGAGAAAGGGCGTTTGGTGTTTAGACGATGTTACTCCGATTCTGTACTCCGATTCTGTGGGCAAACACGCGAGGTTTCGACCGAGAGATGGTCGGCCACCGTTCGCCCTGCCCAGGCCGCACAAATAAATCTTTGCATAAGCACCTGCTTTGTAGGAAATACTTGCCAGTTGCGAACTCTCATAGGAGGTAAATGTGCTGTAGCCCGCACGAAACACAGGTAAATCTGGGTTCAGAGGCGGGCGTAGGCGTTTCAGGCATCCGGACTGAGCCTCTTGTCGGCCAGCTGGGAAGCAGCCTGTACAAAACCGCCAATGCTGCACGTCGTGACAATGCATACACCGCAATAGTTAGGAATGACCCCGAACAAAATTGTTTCTCAGGGGAGTTGTTTGACACCTCTAGTCTGTGTGTGTGAGTGAGTGAGTGTGTGTGAGTGTTTTGTAGTCCGACAGGTCCCGCCCCTGCACGCCTTGCCGCAGTAGAAGTTTGTCCCGAACTTCTCTTGCTTCGTTTGCGAGGGGTTCTCGATTCCCCCGGTCTCCCTCTCGGTTATTGTTTCTTCCTTTTTTTTAATTGTTACGTGTGCCGCCCGCACTTACTAGCACGGTCCCTCCACCTCTGTCTTGCAACCGGCGAGGATTCATTTCTGGCACGAGGGCAGGGGGCCCAGTTCTAGCTACCCGCGCCCCCCCCCCAAATGCGCGGCGCCTGGTGTTTCGATGTTCAATCTGCCGCTTTTCCTTTTCGCGCCGAGGAGAATACCGCGCAGCGGCGGGTGAACCCTACGAAATGGCTCAACAAGTGCGTTGCTCAGGGTAGTCGAAGGCCTGACAATCACACTATTGCAACAAATTTATGGATGGTGACCCCTCCGAACAGTCTCCCTGGCCCTGGCCCACGCCTGGTGCCGCAACCCCTTAACCCGGGCGGCGGCGCTTTGCATGAGCCAGGAACCTCAAGGGGAGCAGCGCGAGAGGCATCATCCACGCTTCAAAGGCCCACACACTATTGCAACAAATTTAAACAAGTGCGGCCCGGTACCAAAGCGACTGCCGCATCCGACCCTCAAAGCAGCGATAGCCTGACACGCACGCAGCATGGCCCAGCGTGTGTTTGTGTGTCGAATGTGGAGAGTGAAAAGGGAGACGGTGGGGCCTGCGTTTCATCTGCCTTCGCTTGACCCTCCAGCCTCGCTTTTTGGCGAGTGGATATCAGAAGGTTGCTCAGAAACGCAGGGATTCCAACATGAGCACAGACCAAACCTGATGAGAGCCCGAAATAAGCTACCGTAAATGGAAATATGTTGGACCGGACAAAAGTCCCAAGATTTGTCCGGTCCAACATTTTTCGGGAGGCTTTTGCGTACTTAGCAATTTTCGAGTTTTGGCCTTCTTGGTTCTTGCTTGGTCCGGATCTGGTGGTATCACATCCCAGGATGGGAAACACTCTGTAGGAGAGTCCTGACGTTGCCCACCAGTGCGATGGCTGCCACGTTCTCGCGGACGACATCCGTACCTGAGGGCGACCTTCTTCTTCTTCTTCCGGATCCCCTGGACACGGGCTGTAGAGGGACGCTTATCCTACCCGACCCGACATCGGGCACCCCTTCCAGAAGTTCGTCAGGAGGTCTCGACAAGCAGTTCGCCGAGAAAAGCCACGTGGCAGGCGTCCCCTTCGTGGAACACGAGCTCCTCGGCCATTCGCACGGTCCAAGAAGGCCCTGCGCCGGCGCTGCGCCTTCCGCACCGGCACCAGAGGAGTGAGAGATGGCACAGAAAATGATGCTGGAAACAGTGCAAAACGACAGGCCAACTGCCAAAGGAAACAGATTTCTTTCTCTGCGCACCTAGAGGATCCGGAAGGATCATAGGTCGGGGGTTCGGCTGACGATTGTTGATGCTGATGTGTGACATAAAAACAAAAAAGCTCGACAAGCTACAAGAACATTGGGTCCCCTTTTGTTCCCTCTGCTGAAGGGAGAGGGTGTTTCACTTGTGGTGTTCTGCTGGAAAGGGTTTCTGATGTGCGAAGGAGGTGCAGGACATCGTCAAGAAAATGATCGGGGCAGGCAGTGAGTTCCTCACTCCATGGGACTTCCAGTGCTGCTAGCTCTAGTGCCCACCACAAACATCTGTATCCACAAGTCCACGTGTCACCGTCTTGTTGCCCAGTCTGCTTGCATTGCACATCCCAGTCCGCTAGCAAACATTTGATGCTGTTAACGGCCACGTCTGCAACAGAGGAAGTAGGAAGAGAATCCCAGATTATTGCTTTGGGCTTGTTCCCCTGTGCGACGCACGTCACAAGCAGCAGCCAGTGGGCTCCTCTTTCTCTGTGAGACGAAGTGTTGACTACCGAAACAGAGTAGTGGCGGGAAAGAAGGAAGTCCTTTTGAACAAGGTCGAAGGCGAGGGCACCACCGAAGCTGAAAGGTGCCTTACGATTGAGGAATCTGAAGACATGTTCGATTTCACTTCCTGAAAGCCAATGGCCTCTGTTGACCAGCATTATTTGCTCATGTTGTTCCTCATCTTCACTGATGGCGTCGACCATCGCATGGAACAGCCGTTCCTCCTCCTGGGAAAAAACCTCTTCCTCTGCCTCGAATTCCGCTACCTCCTGAACGTCGCCCTCTGTAGGTTGTGCATCGCCAGGATCAATGATACCAGCCTTCACAAAGCTCGCTCTAATGGAGTCTGGCTTCAGCCTCGACAAACTGTCATGCAACCATTTGAAATGCACATCGCGGATGCGCTTGGTTGTCACGTTGAGGTTCTTTGCAGCGCGGACGAGGTCGTCGTTCGACTCACCAGTCACCTTCCCTTTCTTTACGAGTTTCTTGTAAAGCTTATTCAGCTTTTTACCGAAAGAACCGTTTGAGTTGTGTCTTTACAGTTGCGTTGACCCCCAGGTCCATCGGCTGCAAGCGACCCGTGTACCCTGCTGGTATAACGTGCGTCTTGAATCCGATCTGATTCAGTAAAACACGAACAGCTTCCGTGTTTTGTGCAGTAAACCGGTCGAAGATTAGCAAGCCTTTCTGGCTCTCCTCCAGTTTGTGCTCCTTGATTGTCCTCTCTCTGAACGGCTTCAAGATTCGGTTGACGTACTCTAAGGTCGTGGCCTCATTGGCCCAATGACGAGAATTTTGTGTTAAGTGCCAACCACTGACGTCAAGATCCCCGACATCTGGCAGCACACGCGCCGTCTTCCCCGAATAGATGATCTGGGGCGGGAGAAGGTCACCACAGGCATTTGCCCCCAGTAGTGCTTGTCGTCGTTGTGGGCAATGCTAACGTTCTTCTTTCCGCGGACGTCATAGGTTTTCTTCACAGAGGGAATAAATGGGATGCCAGTGTGGTCAATATTCACGATGAGGCAGGTTGGAATTGAAAACTCGTGAACAAGTTCCTTGACTTCTTCAGCAAACCTGCGCACCACCTCGGCGGACACACCCCTTGGTTCTACAAATGATGACGTAGGCGCACGGAGTTTCCAACCGCTCCGTGTGAGCATCTTTCTTGCCCAGTCGTATGCCAGGGTGTTTTCGTCCGCAAGCCTGTCAGGGTCGCTGGAAGTCTTCACAATACCCCTCGCAACACTCGATACAACCTGAGCTGTAATCACCCCGCCTGCCTCTCGCATCGCCTTCAGTATCCTGAACAGCTCTTCCTGTTCTTCTTCTGCAAGCAACCTCGGACGTCCTCGTTTAGCCACGGGAAGGGCAATGCCTCTCTCGTCTTTTTCGTCGTCGTACAGCCTCTTCTTGTTCACGGTTTTTTTCAGCTCGTCTTTGTATGCGTCATAGAAGCGTCCGGCCGAGCCCTTCGTTACCTTCCGAGCATTCGGCCTGTCATTCCACGTGGCAACTGCCTTGGTGAGCCCGAGATCTGCGACCAACTTGGCTATCTCAAGCTTTGTATCTGCTGCCCAAGCCTTGTATGTCTCTTGGCCCTTGCGAGGCGCGCTCGCAACTACCTCCTTGGCAACAGCATCAGCGCGGGCTTCCTTCTTGACCTCTGCCGAAATGACAGCAAACGGTTCACGCTTTACGACGTACCGCAACATTTCCCTTTTTTTCTTGAAAGTATGCCAATACTGCAGGGAATAGTTGACTAGACCTCTTGAGTTTGTGCTGACCACGAATAGGGGAGTCGGGAGAACCTACAAAGCCAAAAGCAGGACCGACCCCCCCGTTCGTGAGAAAAAGCGAAGAATAAAGGCACCTTCTTTTTTCCATCTATCTTTGTCAAGAGCTGCAACTCAACTATTCCCTTTATTTTCCTTCTGTTTTTGTGGGTTTCCAGTCAAACTTTGCATTGTGTTGTGTGCCGAATAGGAAATATGTTGGACCGGACAAAAGTCCCAAGTTGCCAATTTCTGGCCAAAGTCCCAAGATTTGTCCGGCCAAACTTAAGTCCGGTCCAATATTTGTCCGGTCCAATATATTTCCATTTACGGTATCATGTGCGCCCTGGTGGTGGGAGGGTAGCGCGGAGGGAAATGTGAGGGACTCTGGCGCACCACGTTCTCACAGTCATCGACTGCCGCATCCACGACAAAATGACCGGGGCCGATGTGAAAACGGAAAAACTGTCACAGCACACACGAAGCTGAACCTCACACAAAGCTGAACCTCACACAAAGCTGAACCTCACACAAGCTGAACCTCACAAGCACAAAACGTCGGAAGACACCAATCTGTGCCCACGGGATCGTCGGAAAACACGAAAAAAACCCAGGGAAAAATAAATCAAAAAAGAAAGAACGAAAAGGTGAAGACGCCCGACCGCCAAGAACAATGACGCATCCCGGGGTGGCGTTGCCGACGCCGCTCGTCGACAAGCCGCGGCGGGGCATGGACCTGACGACGGCCGTCGGGGGGCAGGTCAAGTACCTGCTGAAGACGCTGACGAAGGAGAACAGCGAGGTGAACGCGCAGGAGATCGAGCGGCTTGTCGGCCGGCTCGGCGAGCAAGGGTACGGCCTCCTGCTGGGGCTGCTGTTCCGCGACTTCCTCTCCGCGTCCACCCCCTCCGACCGGAGCCGAGCGGTCATCTCCCTCCTCGGCGACCAGGTCGGCAAGCTTCCCACGTACCCCAACTTCATCTCGCAGGCTGCGGGAATGGTGTCCGCGAAGGACATCGCTGGACGCCCGCAGTTCCTCCACTCGCTCGCGAAGGCGCTGTCAATGCCTCTTCCGGTGCAGCTCGCGCTGGCGCTCGCCTTCAGCCACTCCTGCGAGCCTGAAGTGCAAGCGGAAGGCCAGCGGTTCTTGAAGAACAAGCTCGGGGAAATCACGCCGACCGCCGTCAAAACCCTGCCCGAATGCGTCGTGCACCACCTCCTCTACTACATCCAGGCCACGGACGTGTTCACGGAGCAGGCCAAAATCCTGATGCAGCTCGAATCCCTTAGGCAGAGCCTCCTCAGCCTCGTCCCCCTGAGCCTCCCGCCTAAGGAGGTCCAGCACGTGAAGCGAAGGCGCGACGAGCAGCAAGTCACCCTGCCCGGCAGCTGCCTCGACTCGATGTCGCTGACCGGGATCCTCGAAGAGCTCGGGCCCGGTTGCTCAGCGACGGTGGGGTCCTTCCGGTCGGTGCTCGACCAGTTCCCGCGGATAACTCCGCAGGCTGTGGGCCGGGTGGTGGGGATGATGGCCATGCACCACAGCAGCCAAGCCGAGCTCACCCTCAACACGCAGCAGTGCCAGCAAGCCATGTACCACGCGATGAACTGTACCCAGGCCTCCGTTTCCAGCACGCAGGTTTGGAATGTCGCGAACTTCGTCCAAGTCGTTCGAGAACGCGTCGAGGACGCCAACTTCTGGCCCAACGTTCTCCGCGGTCTGGACTACCAAGGCTTCAAACTGACCACGCTCCGGGGTCTCAATCTGGTGGTGTCGGTGCTGTCGAACGCTGGGTTCCAAGAGCTCCCGGTGCAGCCGTTCCTCGGGAAGTGGGATAATCCGGACATCCAAATCTCGATCCTCGCGCTCTGCCTGCAGGCGCCGCCCGACGTCGTCAGCTTCTCCACCGCGCGCCTCGTGCACTACGAGGGGTCGCCGCCCTGGGCTTCGATTGACCTCGCCGAAACCCTTCTCAACCTGGCCACCCCGCGGTACTACTCCCGCATCCTGCACCTCTTCGAGACGCGCCCCGGCGACAAGCAGGGGCGCAACGCCGTGAGCGGGCCGCTGACCAAGTGCCCCGACCTGCTGCTGGTCGTCCTGCTACTGACTCGGCCGCACAACCAAACCCTGCGCCGCGACCTGGTGCAGAGGCTGCTGTCTGAGTATCTGAAGCGAGCCGACAGGCAGGACACCGAGCTCTTGATGCGGACGGCGACCGAAAACATCGACACGCTGTGCCACGGGCTCGCCGACGTGTACCTCGACGACACGAAGATGGCGGAGAACATTTTGAACGTGGCGATCGACGGGAAGTGGATCGAGCAGCTGATGCACAAGTGCCCGAGCGCCGGGCTGCTGTGCCAAATCATCCTGCTGTCGGGCCGGAGGGGAGGCCCCGCGAACCGACTGGGCGGACCCCAGTGGCTGCGGAAAGTCCTCGAAGGCGAGGTGAAGGTCGTCCCCGACCTCGCGCTGCTGGCCAGCACGCTCATCGCGCGGATCGAAAAGTCGCGCGACGTGCCGAATGTGCTCGAATTGCTCGGTGTGCCTCTCGACCCGTTTCTGCTTTTCGACTGCCAATTGTGCGCCCTTAAACCAGGGCTATACGGCATACGAAAACAAAGACACCAATACAGCTGGCACCATCTGCAGAGTGTCACGAAAATTGCTTCCAGGCAAACCCCCCGTTGTGACATCTTTTCAGGCTTGCTCCCGCCTCCCTTTAGTCCACCCCGCCCCTCCCTATCTCCTGAAACTGCATCGAAATGCCCGCCGCTGTCTTCCAAGAGCGGGCGGTCCGGCTTGCTTTGTCTGCGGAACAAGAGCGACCCCCGAAGAAGAAGAAGAGGAAAGAAAAAGGCCGCACCTGGTCCACGAACGCGACAGTCCACCACAGCTTGCAAAGCTTGAGTCGGAGGCGGCACAGTGCTACAACCCCGTCCGCTCTGCCCTGTGGCTGACAGTCTCGACAAGGTGCGCCACGCCTTGATGCTTTGGTTTGGGAAATCGGTAGCCACTTGACCCGTAGGCCCGTGGCTCTGCAGTACCGCCGAACACGCGAAGCTTAGCAGGCTTTCCCTGGTACCCCGAGAGAAAGGAATACAAGGTGCTCAACTCCGTACGCGCATTAAGGGGGTGGAAGACATCGCAAGCACCACAAAGGGTTGAAAGACACACGTCTGGACGCCCGTGTGGAATTGTCGGGGTCACGTAAAGCGGAGGGCCCTCGCTACAGAGCCTTACCCACCCTGCCTCTACTGGAGACTTTCAAGTACGAGCAGATTGAACGTGGCGTTGAGCATGCAACAGGTCTTCGTCTCCATTACCCAGCAACGGCGTTATCAGTCTTTGTCCCTGCTTAAAAACAAAAGCACGCCCGCCTCTCACAGCCGTCCTTGCGGAGCCCAGCATCCCGGTTCTATCGCCGGCGCAGAAGCAGCAAGTTACGAAGCTCTGCGAGACGTTGAAGAAACCGGCTAGTGCGGTGAGCGCAGGCGAGCAGTTTGCACCAGAAGTCGAGGATGAAGCCAACGCCAACTTCACGAAGATGTACGCCGGCGAGCTGCCCGTTGGGCTGCTCATCGAAGCGCTAGCTCGATACAATGCCACCCCGGCGACAGAGCACCACCACAAGGTTTACTTGTGCATGGTGCAGATGCTTTTCGACGACATCCGGTTCTTCCCTGGGTGTGTTTCATCTTCTGTCCCTCGTTGCTGTGACAGGCTGCTGGCCACAATTTCCTGAACACCTTTCGCAGCCCTGTGGCCGCGCGTGGAATCACCGCAAGCCACCACTATTGCGCACAAAGCCTGCGACCCAGGTTCCTGAGCCGAAGGCCGGATGGCTTCATCAGGCCCCGAAGGATCTCGCCCATCCGCTCTTTGGAAAAGAGTTGCAGAACCCAGAAGCAGCGCGTCAGAGGTGAGAATGCACAGGTGTTCCTCACTTCAAGCCATGTTCTTAAACACAAACACACACGCAGCCACCCGCGAAAGGAGCTGAAGCTAACGGCGAAGCTGTTTGGGGGACTGATCGGGCACAATGTGCTCGACAACACGCGGCTGGCGCACGCGTTGAAATTTGTTTTGACGAACCTAGCGAAACCTCAGAATGAGAACGTGAAGGACTTCTGTATCTGGGCCCTCGAAGAGTTCAAGCACAGGCTGCCCGAATGGCAGCAGTACTGCACGCTCCTTGAGCGCATAAAAGGCATCGATCAAATGGTTGAAGGTATCGGCGAGTACCTACGCCCCGGCGACGCGCAGCCGAGACAGGTGTGCACTTCAGCTCAGCTTTTACTCCCGTCATGCCAGTGGTTCAAATTGGCCATCCCCTCCAGATAGATGCAGCTCCTGGGAAATAGGGACGGACCTGATAGATTGCGGTGTAACGTGGCGCACCGTGATACTTCGAGGCAAATAATGCAAATCATCTGTGGCGATAGTCAGCCGCTCTTGATAGCCATACCAATTGTGAAGCATTATTTGGGAGCTTTTCCGTGCACGTGATACTAATAACCCAAATAAGCAAAAGGTCGAAGTCCACCAATCGTGGTTCTAATAACCCAAATACGCAAAAGGTCGAAGTCCACCAATCGTGGTTCTAATAACCCAAATAAACAAAAGGTCGAAGTCCACCAATCGTGGTTCTAATAACCCAAATAAACAAAAGGTCGAAGTCCACCAATCGTGGTTCTAATAACCCAAATAAACAAAAGGTCGAAGTCCACCAATCGTGGTTCTAATAACCCAAATAAACAAAAGGTCGAAGTCCACCAATCGTGGTTCTAATAACCCAAATAAGCAAAAGGTCGAAGTCCACCAATCGTGGCTCTAACAACCCAAATAAGCAAAAGGTCGAAGTCCACCAATCGTGGTTCTAATAACCCAAATAAACAAAAGGTCGAAGTCCACCAATCGTGGTTCTAATAACCCAAATAAACAAAAGGTCGAAGTCCACCAATCTGTACGCCAATGCGCGATCGTCGACTATGTGACGAAGTCACCGGATACTCGAAAATCCGATTTCAAAAAGCGAACCTTTGGTTCTCCAAAACACGAAGTAGTCTGCAACACACCGTTCACAGGCCGCGGCGGGGCAGCAGGCGCACATGAACCAACCTGCCACTGGGCGGCCAGACGTGGATGGGCAGAGCCAGGCGGGCGACGCGATGACGGCGGACGTCCAGAACAAGATCAACATCCTGATGAGCAAACTCGACGAGACGACGGCCGACGCGGTCGCGTACGAAATCCGACGCTTCCTCATCCCGGCGGCATACCCCTTCCTGGCCGAGTACCTCGTTGTGAAGCGCGCCAGCTTGGAGCCAAACCGACACAAGCTGCTGATGACGCTCATGGAGAAGCTCGGGAACAAAGACTTCGACAACGCCGTCGTGCAGGCGACCTACACCGCGATCAAGGTCCTCCTCACCAGTGAGAAGATCCGCATCAACACCAGCGACCGGTCCCTCCTCAAAAACCTCGGCAGCTGGCTCGGGCTGCAGACCATCGCTCGCAACAAACCGCTGATGGCGCGCGACCTTGACCTCAAGGGCCTGCTCTTCGAAGCCTTCCTGTGCGGTCGACTGATCGCCGTCGTGCCCTTCGTGGCAAAGGTTCTCGAACACTCCGCCAACAGCAAAGTATTCAAGCCACCCAACCCGTGGCTCATGGGTATCTTGAGCCTGCTGGTGGACCTGTACCAACTCCAGGACTTGAAGCTGACGCTCAAGTTCGAAGTCGAGGTGCTGTGCAAAAACATCAACATCCCCATCAACGACTTGGTCGACACCAAAGGCGCTCGCGCCGCGCAGAAGGAGAAGCTGGAGAACATCCGCAAGGAACTGCAGGCGCGGGGTGAGCTGGAGCAGTCGACCGACTTCAACCCCAGCAAAAAGGCTCAGGCGGCGCCCATGTCAGACGTATGTGTTTGTTACCCACTGCCTTGGCCACCTTGCAGTACTAGGGTCCAATGTTGGCACCCTACCTGTTTTTTTTTCTTTTTTTTTTTTAATAGTACATCTGTACTGACGGGAACATTTCCGGAACAACGGTTGCACATGAAAGAGAAAACGAAGCCAACGAAAAAAGTGCTAATGCAGGAAAACCCCCCCCAGAGAGGTTTATACCCTGTACACGCGAAGAACAAGAAACTTTTGCCTTATCATTTCCATCACCTTTGGTCAGTTGGTGCTGATCGTCCGTTGCTTCGTTTATCAGTGCAAGCCCCAACTCCGGAAATGTTCTTTCGTTTTTTTCGCTGTTTTTTTGCCCCGGAGGTTTGTGTTTTTTTGCCCCGGTGGTCTGCTGGTGCACTCTTGCTGGCTCGGGTGAGCCAGGGTCTTCCACGTGCAGGCCAGCGGTCTGGTGCGGTGGCATTTCGAGTACTTATCAGAGGCTTTTGAAGCAGTCTGCAGAACTATCAGGATTGTTGAGCGGTAGCTGAATGGTCTTTGCAGGCAGGATGTAAAACGCTGGGCGTTCTTAGTGGCTTAGGTGCGGTGTAGCAAGGTTCGCCCGGGCGTGTGCACGAGTACGTGGGTTCACCAGAAGGGCCTTGCTTCTTCTTCTTAGCCACATGCAATGTGTGAGGAAACTGAACCGCCCAAGTAGGACCTGCTGATCATGATCATTTGCCAAATTTGCCACCTGAAACCACGTCCAGGATTTGGGCTCAGGGAAGTGCGGTCAACGACAACTCTAGTTTCCCTTTCTACTTTCTCCTACTCTCGCGGTGTACGGTTTTTTGTATAAGCGCCTGCTTTGTAGGAAATGCTTGAGGAGACTGCCAGTTGCGATAGATCAAAGGAGGTAAATATGCTGTAGCCCACACGAAACACAGGTAAATCTGCGTAAGCGTTCAACAAAAAAGACCCACTTTGTAGTTGTATTGTTTTCTCCCCCCTCTAGCCTCCTTCGAAATGAGCACAAGGCAGTCCCTCGAGTAGTACTAACAAGCTTGCGGGTTGCCCTTCAATGTATTGTGCAGGCTAAAAAGACGTAGACCGCGTGTTTTGGTGGATGATCAGAATTCCTTACCTGAATATACACAGGGTAAATACAAGTGGGAAAACGATCAACCGGCACGCACACACAAAACGAGGCGCCTGTCTTTTTTGCCTACATTGCCACCCCCTCCCGATAGACCGCCGATTGTTTTGAAGTTAGAAAGCAGAACATCTGTATAGTGATGGCCTGCATTGGACTTGGATCGTGTCGAGTCCGTAGAGAGGGAGCGGTCTTGACTCTTTCATTTCCATGGGCACGTGACCGATCCACTTTGCGTTCCCTCCACGTCTTTCGGGTTTGGCGGGCTCGAGTGCTATCGATGAACATGGCCTTAACGAACAGGTACAAGACGAGAACAAGCTGTGGGCCGACGGTGCGCAAGCGGCGCCGAATACTGCGCAACCGCCTGCCCAGTACGGCTTCCAGAGGCCCGAAGGCTTTTTGGTATGCGCACCCATATTTCCATTGCTAAAAGGAGGAGAGCCCGCGACACAACGTGTCAACACATGCCTGCCAGGCGGTCTCGCCCGTCAGTCAGAACGCCCCCGGCTGCGCCACCATCGGCGCAATCATCATCTATGACAGGACCGCGGCTCGCACCGCGCCTACGACGTAACGACTTGCGCCCGCCGTAGTAGTACGGGACAGTAGTGGGGCGACCGGATACTCCCCGGAGAGATGGTCCCTGTCCTCTAACCCGTCTCTCTCTCTCTCTCTATTTCTTACGGGCCGTTATGGGAAACAAGGTTGCTTGTCTATATCAAAAAGCGTCGGATGGCAGCAGCAAGAGCAGCAGTAGAGCAGCAGCAGCAGCAGCGTCAGCAGAACCAAACTAGGAACCGAATGGGAGGAAGGATGGGAGAATGGGAAAATGGCTGTTGGTTGTCTCTTGTGTGCGTGCTATTGTCTTGTATGTGAAGGGTTGAAGTGCTGTGCTAAATCACTCAAAACAGGGGTTGCACACGTACTGAGGCTGTGCACAAATAGAGTCACGACGCGGGCACCAGCGGAGCTCACCTGCTTTGGTAGGGTTTCGTGTAGCTACTAAGTCCAATGTGTACAAGCACTGCATTCTTAACACAAAATCTCTAAAACAACAGGGCCAAGCCGGCTTCAGCACAGAAGTGCCCCTCGACATGGTCGATATTGCCGCAGCACCGAAGAATCAGCAGGACGCCTCTCTGAAACAGATCGTCGCACGAGCTGTGGAAGCTGCCTTCAAGGCAGTCCCTCAGAGCGTCTTCGACAGGAACGTCGCCGTCGCCTGCACCACGACTAAACAATTGGTATGTCACCTTGCCGCCTCTGTCTTTCGTACGTGCTGCATAGGGACAGAAGGGCTGGGTAGACACCACGACGGGTTGGAAAAATGGCGAAGCTCCTGCCCAGCGAAACCGTCTCATCGATCTCCGCCGCAGATGGAATGCGTGTTCAGGGTAAGGGTGTATCGCCACGACTAGCTTCGGCGAACGGCAACTTCCAAATTCACATCCAGATCCTGTCTCCAACGGTCTATGCGTCAGTACGTTCCGCACTCTCGTCCCTGCACTCACCTCTCTCTTTCGATCTTGGGCGCGCTCGTTGGGCGAGTTGCGACTATTGGCCATCTGGTCATCAAAGTCATGCTTTCTCGAATGCTTTCGCCGAGCTTTGTCATCCGGCCAGTAAGTATCTCACCTCTGGCATATATTGGCCGGTCCCGCGCAATGAGGGGTCTTGAATGCTGTAAGTAAGAGAGACCCGCCGAGCTCTTTCATTCCGACCATGCCGCAGTGGAAAAGGCATCGAACATGCACACAGGTGATCAAGGACTACGCGACAGAGCCGGACGACAACAAGCTCCGGAAAGCCGCTGGGCAGATGGTCCGCTGCTTGGCTGCGCACCTGGCGATGGTGTCCTGCAAGGACGTGCTGCGCCAGCGGATGAAGGCGCAGCTGCGGAACGACCTGTACTTCGAGCCGGTCGTCATCGACGAACTGGTGAAGGACAACATGGGCCTAGCGGTGTCGGCCGTTGAACGGGGCGCCGCCGACATGGCGATGCAGCAGGTGGAGGAGGCGCTCGCTGGGCACATGGCAACGCGGAAGATGATGCACGAGACGAGCCTGGACAAGAATTGGGACGACCTCACTAGCTGGGAATACATTGACAACAGCGACGGGTCGAACAAGGCCTTCCTCCGCTCGTTGCCGGAGCCGCTTCGCCCGAAAAAAGGGTTGCTGTACACGCAGAAGTCGGTGTACGAAGAGTTCGCGAAGATGATGCCGGCCTCGCGCACCGCCGAAAAATCCCTGCTGTCGCAAGAGCAGCAGTGGAGCTTGGACCAGCTGAAGGACATCTTGTGCAGCATCGAAGCGGAGACCTACCGCCACTACCAAGCGAAGCCGGTGGGTGATGACAACCGCAACGTGCTGAGCCTCACGAGGAAGTCGTTCACGAAGGTTTCGCAGTCCCCGCAACACGACAACATCAAGAAGCTGCTCTGCAGCGTCCAGTACCTGATCAAGGAAGACATCGCCGTCCTCTTCGCCCGCACCATCTTCCAGAAGGTCTGCGAGCTCAGCGAGCGCCTGGCTGAGCGACCCCTCGGCTCAGGATCCGGCCATTACTTGGCCATGCTGCTCAACGAGGTCTGCTTGTTCATCCTGCAGTCCGTCCACGAAAAGGCACCCGAGCTAGTCGTCGCCGAGCTGACAAGTCTGTTTTTGAAGAGCCCGACGCGATGGCTCAACAAGGACGTCGCCGTCAATTTCATCCGGCTGCGCCTCATCGACGTGCCTGAGCTCGACAAAAGCGTGGCGAAGGCCATGGAAGCGGAGACGGAGTCCCGGGTGGTGGTCGAGTTTGCCTGCACGATCGTGAAGAAGTGCTTGGTCGACGAGGGGCTGACGGACCGAAGCCTGCTGCAGAAGACGCTGCAGTATTTGGAGGCCAACGCGGAGGCGCTCGGGAAGAAAAAGCAGCCGCCCGCGTCCGACGCCGCGGCGAAGCAGCAGCCGGACGCCCCCAACGGGGCGCAGCCCCCCGCGGCCTCCCAGCCGTCGCTCCCGGCCCAGCCGCAGGTGCCCCTTTCCCCCACGCACATCCAGCAGCCGCAGCCTCCGCAGGAGGCGCAGCAGCAGCAGCTGCCGCCGCCGCCGCAGCAGCAGCAGCAGCAGCAGCTGCCGCAGTCTCCGGGCCCACCGCTCTCGTCGCCGGTGCAGGCGGCGGCGGCGGCGGCCAAGCAGCTGCCGCCGGCCGAGCCGGAGCCGCTAGGTCTGCGCCAGCCGACGGTCCGCATCCCCTCCCTCGTAACGACGCGCGCCGGCGGCCAGGAGATCCGCGACAAAGTCTTCCAGCTCCTCTGCGACTGGGTCATCATCTGCACGCAGAGACAGGTCGTCCTTTTCTATTTGTACAAGCACCTGCTTTGTAGGAAATACTTGAGGAGGCTGCCAGCTGCAAACGATTGATGGAGGTGAATGTAGGTGCTGTAGCCCACACGAAACACAGGTGAATCTGGGTTCAGTGGCGGGCGTAGGCGTTCAACCAAAGACCCATTTTGTAGTTGTATTGTTTCTCCCCCTCTAGCATCCTTCGAAGTAAGCACAAGGCAGCCCCTCGAGTATTTTTAGTAAGAGAGGAATTCAGTTCAGTACACTCAAAAAAAAAAAAAGCCGTACATTCAGTTCTACCACTTTTCACCCAAAATTCAGTTCTGCCACTTCAGACGAAGTTGGCAGCGACAAATCGGAGGCAACCGTTGTGTTTTCCGACCTGACTATCATGCTGGCACTCGTCTGAGTCGTCTGACCGAGAGTCAGAGGGCCGGACGAGTGTCAGACTGTCTCAAAACAGTCTGACGGTCAGAGACACTCGAACGATTCGCCCCAGTTGTGAACCCCTGTGGTGAGTCTGTGGTGACTCTCGGGACCCATCCGCGCGATCTCACCCTAATTTTATCTAGATTTTAGCCCAAAATACCTAGAAAACCGACCAGAATCCGTTCTTCTGAGGGAGAACCACTCAGACCGGAAAAATCGGAAAATCGGACGGAATCGGACTGGTCCGTTTTTTTTCACCAATCCGATTTCCGACGGATCCGTTTTCCTGACCATTCAATGTCCGTACTTTCACTTGTCTTGCACTTCATGACCAAAATATTTGACCAGGCATCGTACCTGACCCGCCACTGGATGAGGGCCCTGCATTCAGCACTATCCAAGTCAGTATCTGGACATGCAGACCTCGAAGGGTTTCTTCTGCGCATTTGGCCAAATTGGGGGTTTACCGGCAGGTGTTGCTCAAGCTTCAACCCGAGAGAACTGGCAAATGCTTCTAAAGTTTTCCGTACCCATCGCAGACTGCTTTTGGTGGAATGGGCTGGGATGGGGCAAAACTCTGCAACGTACTGCAGCGGACTTAGTCAATTGGGGGACCGAATTTGAGCTCCGTCCCCAGGCTGGGCCCAGTGGACCCCACCGAGGCGCATATGCCAGTGGTTCAGTAGGATTGTTCGAGTGTCTCTGACCGTCAGACTGACGCCGTGATCAGTCTGACACTTGTCTGGCCCTCTGACGGCCCTCTGACTCTGGGTTAGACGACTCAGACGAGTGCCAGCCTGATAGTCAGGTCGGAAAACACAACGCTTGCCTCCATTTTGTCGCTGCGAACTTCGTCTGAAGTGGCAGAACTGAATTTTGGGTAAAAAGATTTACGGCTTTAAAAGGGTAGAACTGAATTCCTCTCTTTTAGTAATAACAATCCTGCGGGTTGCCCTTTAATGTATTGTGCAGGCTAGAAAGACGGCTAGGCAGCGTGTGTCGGTGGTTGATCAGAATTCCTCACCTGAATATGCACAGGGTGGGGAAACGATCAACCGGCACGCACAAAACGAAGCGCCTGCCTTTTTTGAATGTATTTCTTTTGTACAACAAGTGCCTGGTGTCGGAAGTCCTCGAGGAGGCTGCCAGTTCTGAATCTCAAAAAGGAAATGTGCTGCATCCCACACCTAACACGCAGATAAATCTGGGTTTGGTGCCAGGCGCAATCGTTCAGCAGAGCCATTTGGAGTTGTATCGTGTTTGAAGCAGTTCACAACATGACACGCTGCCTTCTGTCACGTTTTATCACCAAAAAACACAACAGGCGCCTACCAGCGACAGTGAGCAACGACCACCTCAGGCACAGGCCACTGAGTTCGTCAGCAAGTTGCAGCAAGCAGGCCTCCTCCGGGCCGACAACATGCTCGACAAGTTCTTCGCTCTCTTGATGGAAATCTGTATCGAAGACTACTGCAGCGAAGTGAAGCGATGCTCAAAGTAAGCCCCCTCCCCGCCCAACATTGAACAAAGACTGAGTTTTTAACTGATTGCTCACACACGGTCGTAGGGACGATGTTCTCGAGACGGATCTTCCTGTGCTCTCTTAGCATGGGTGGTCCTAGCTGTGATGAGCAAAGAGCACCAGCCATACATAAACTGCTGTCCTGTCTGCAGCCACTCAGGTTCCGCGCTGACGATAGTCCGTGTCCTTTGCTATACTCTAGGAAATTGTGCCAACTGCCTGTGCCTGTGTATCTGATGCTGCATACTGCTCGTTGCAAGATTGAAAGAATGAAGGTTTCAAGTGGAAACCGTCCAGTAGACACCAGTCACCTTTTGGAAGTGGGTCTGGATCCAACTACGAGCTTTTTAACAGCAGCAGCATTAATATACGCTATTGGTGCTGGAATTACCGCGGGTGCTGGCACCAGACTTGTCCACCAATTGTGTTCATTGACAGGTTTGGATATCATCCTTTGCTTCTAGCGTACTAAGTACGTGTCGAGGCTGTCTCTCTTCGCTGCCTCAGCAGTGTTGCTATTGGGCAGTTTGCGTACGTGCTGCCATCCTTAGCTGTGGTAGGTACCTAGGTAGCATATCTCGCAGCGTGGCAAAGCAGCGGAGATGCGTGGCAACATCTGGGGTCGCCCTGCTTGAATACCAGAAACCCCCACCACCCAATCCACAGGGAGGATCCGAAAGGCAAGCCGCGCCAGCCGCCTAGCGGTGCTACACACCCGCAGATCTTCCAGGCCGTCGACGCTTTCTCCGACCTTTTGGTCCTCCTCATCAAGGTAGCGCCCTCGTTCTCTCTCGTGTGCTACTTCAAGACGTCCTCGAGAAGTAAGGGAGGGCACTTTAAGACTTGCAATTCCCCCACTCGAGCCATCGACTTTCCTGCATTGTTCGGGCTCTTGTTGCTTTTCTGCATTGTTCTGCATGTGTTGCAGTGCTCCCGCTAACGAAAAAGTGCGAGGAATTCCTCAAAAAAAAAAGAGGCTCGAAAAAAGAGGGTGAGGAATTCCTCACCTTTTTCCGATTGGTGGTATCGTGTAGCCAAAGCACTGCATCACGGTCTACTCTCTGCTGGGCATGGTGGGCTGGCGGGTAGAAGTTGGGGGCTGAAGCTGAAGAAAGAGAGTCGAGGCTCAGAAGCAGCCCCGGATTTCTTGACAGATTCTCTCCGAGTTGAAACAAATGCCTTGTTCCATGTGATCTCTGGTCTGCATCTACTCGTGGCAATGATTTACCAGCACACAGTATCGAGTGGTGATTGAATTTGAAATGGGCTGTTGCCTTCAGGAATGTGCAGTGTTTATTGTGACAAACAGACTGAGAAGTGTAAACTTTCTCCACCTGTACCGTACCGTTCACCGGGGGGCAGACCCCCCGGACCCCCGTTGAGAGATTCTGGTGCTCCCCTGGAGAAAAGCTTCTCGGTCTCAGAAAGTTGGTCGAGAAACCGAGGCAGAAACGAAGCTAATAACCTGCGCAGCACAGGGGGAAAAATTTTGGGGGGCACGAAAAAAAAAGTCCAAAAGCAGGTTTTGGAATTCCTCACCAAAAGTGAGGTTAGCGGGAGCACTGATGTGTTGTGCCAAAAACAGGAAGCCGCATCGTTTTTTTGAGTTCAACGTGTGAGGTACACCAAACAAACGGACAGTGCTGCGCGTGGGGCAAGGGAGATGAAGAGAAGAGCAGGGCTGAAGATCGCGTTGCGGAAGTAGCCCTCGTGAGCAAGGTTGTCACCATCGTGTCGAAGGTGCTGATCCACAACCACGACTGCCACTCGTCGAAGGGTCGCATGGACGGCCAGCCGCCGGTGGTGCTGCAGAAGGGGCAGGTCATGCAGGAAGAGTTCAAGCAGCAGCCGTTCTTCCGGTTCTTCTCGAGCCTGCTCCTCGCGCTGAACCCCTACCACGAGACCGACAGCAGCCAGAACTCGGAGATCCTCGTCCTCCTCGCGAACATGTTCCACCAGCTGAACCCGACCCGCCTACCGGGCTTCGCCTTCGCTTGGCTCGAGCTCATCTCGCACCGCATCTTCATGCCGAAGCTGCTCCTCAAAAAAGAAGCCGGCTGCCCCCACTTCCAGCCGCTGCTCGTCGACTGCCTTCGTTTCCTCGAGCCGTGGCTTCGGAAGGTAGAGCTGACGGAGCAGATCAAGCTCTTCTACAAAGGTACTCTGAAGGTATGCGACCGATCATTTCTTACTTCTCGTCGTAGAAGACGCTGGATGGACGTGCGGCAAACAACCGAAGATCGTTGCCTGTTGGCTCGGGTTTACTCATCCTTTTCCGCAGCGGCGCGGTGACGCAGCGCACTGCGCATGATCTTGAATACGTTTGTCAAAGATTGCTCTGTTCTTCTTCGCGACTTTCTGCTAAAGTGAAAAGAGGGCGTCCCTGTCGAGAATCGTTCAAGTGGGTGTCACTCGCGTTTCTGAAACGCACAGAACGCACGCAGGCCCTCCTCGTCAAAAAGCTGTACGAGCAAAAAGTGTGCATGGGCTCTGATCAACCTAACCATCTGTTAGCCTCACTGGAAACGGGGAAGTCCTAGGGGGTAGTATCACAGTACCATTCGATTGAACGACCATCGGCACCGGATAAAGAATTTTCGCTGAGCACTCCCAACGAACACACACAACACCACCATGAAGGAGACGGCCTGAGGCCGCGGATGCTATACTGCCCGATCCACAGACTGGGGCGCTGCGGCGAGTGCGAAGCTGACAACGAAGGGATCGCGAGGTGCTGTTCAAGGCACCACCCCCAGTTGAACACGGACCCCCACTCGCAACCTGCGGGAGCATCGGCGGTTACTTGAAACTCAAGGAGTCGTGGACGCCTCTCGCACAGGAAGGCACCACGTGACAACAGGTCTACAACACACACACACACACACACACACACACACACACACACACACACACACACACACACACACACACACACACACACACACACACACACACACACACACACACACACACACACACACACACGCACACAGGTGCTTCTCGTCCTGCTGCACGACTTCCCAGAGTTCCTGTGCAACTACCACTTCAGCTTCTGTGACGTGATCCCTCAAACGTGCATCCAAATGCGCAACGTCGTGTTGTCGAGCTTCCCTCGCACGATGAAGCTGCCTGACCCATTTACACCGAACCTGAAGGTTGACCAGCTTGCCGAGATAGCAAGCCCCCCTGAAATCTTGTCGAAGTACACGGAAGCCATGACCGACCCGAAGTCAGCGGTCCCCCTGCAGGAGGTTGAAGCGTTCCTGAACAACAAAGCGCCCGCGGAGTGGCTGTCGGGCCTGATCGAAAAGCTGAAGACGAACCGCGCAGACAGCCTCGGAATCTACAACGTGCCTCTCGTCAACTCGTTGGTGCTACACGTCGGGATCCGGAGCCTCAGCGCGTACGATGCCGAGAACGGCGTTCTCGATTCCCCGGGCGTCGATCTCTACACGCACCTCACGGCGAACTTGTGCCCTGAGGGGAGGTACTTGCTCATCGGTTCCTTGGCGAATCAGCTCCGGTACCCCAACAACCACACGCACTACTTTCGGTGCGTGGTGCTGCACCTGTTCTTGAAGTGCTGCCCGGATCCCGCCCAGCAAGAAGCCGTCCAAGAGCAGATCACCAGGGTTCTAATCGAACGCCTCATCGTTAACCGCCCCCACCCGTGGGGCTTGCTGATCACCTTCATCGAGCTCGTCAAGAACCCAACGTATGCCCGCGCCCCTTCGTCTCTCACCTTCCATGGCTTGGGGGGTCGTCGACCATTTTACGAGCACCGCCTATCCTGTCCGCAAGAAGCTGTTTCGTAGTCCTCTGCAAATGCGTATTCCCGGCGTGCAAATAAAAAAAAACCCGGTTGAGAAGAACCAATAGACCCGCGATCGGTTGCCAGTGTCGCATGCGTACTGTGTTCCAGAGAATGGAAACCGGCCGAGCTTCAAAGAACGGCATTTTATACACCAATTATTTTCTCATACTAGCAACCTTGCCGCTCCCCGCATTGTGAACCGGCGGCAGCGTGTTTTGGAGGGTTTGCCAAAAAAGTGTAGAAGTCGAATAGCCGGCAATAAGCAACAAAGACACACACACACACACACACACACACACACACACACACACACACACACACACACACACACACACACACACACCACACACACACACCACACACACACACACACACACACACACACACACACACACCACACACCCACACACACACACACTACAACACACACACACCACACACACACACACCACACACACACAGGCACACACTAACACACACTTACACACAACACACACAACACACACACACACATCACACACCACACACACAAGCACACACAACACACACACACACAACACACACACACACACCACACACACACACACCCACACACACACACACACACACACACACACACCACACACACACACCACACACACACACACACCCCACACACACACACACACCCACACCACCACGACACACACAACACACACACACCACCACACACACACACACCACACCCACACACCACACACAACACAACACACACACACACACCACACACACCACACACACACACACACACACACACACACACACACACACACACACACACACACACACCTGGCAAGCTTGCTTGAGCGCCTTCGGCGCGTCAAGTTGGAATCCTTACGTTTCTGAGCGAACTCTCATATTATCCACTCGCCAAAAGCGAGGTTGGAGGGGTAAGCAAAAACTGACAAACGCAGGACCACCGTTTGCCCCCTTTTTGTACTCCCCCCTTCGACACCGTTTGCCCCCTTTTTGTACTCCCCCCTTCGAAAATGAGCACGACACCAGCCTCCCCGTTGCCGCCGCGCGAGCGGACGAATTTCTCGTTCCCAGCGGCACTAGTCGGTCCGTACCGAAAGGTTTTCGCTGTTGACCCGGAGGATAGGAAGAACTATCTCACGGCAGACATGGAGGAGGCGTGCCGCCAAATCCTCGGAGCGTGCGACGACTGTGCCCTCGCCCGGGCGAAGGGTGTGGTGGCCGACGTGCTGTCGGTCGAGTACAGCGAGGCGAACAAACTGTCAGCCCCGCAGCTTGTTGATGTGCTGATGGCCTTGCGGGAAAGGGACCCCGAAGCAACGGCCCTCGCAGTGGCGAAGAATTCACCCGCGCCCATCGCAACGGCTTCCGCACCGCCCCCCATAGATGACGTCTCGAAGCGGTTGGATCAGATGATGATCCTACTCGCCGGCCTTGCCGACAAAGTGAACCGCTTGGAAGCACAGGACACACCGGTCCCTGCCTCCCGTGCCCTGGCCAGAATGGAGGGCCTGGACTTCGGGGTCCAGATCACCGACGGGGAGAAGGTCGCTGTGGTGACCAACGTGGGCTCCGACGGGGCCACGATCGTCGTGCTGGGAACTTCCGTTTTCGAAGCGGTTCCTCACTTGCAGCTGGCCCGTTTTTGGAAGCTGCACGGCGCGACGGGAAAGGCAGAGCAACCGAGGGCCGAAGACGTGGTCCACCACGAGTCGCGGGACAGTGTGCCCCTTGCACTGAAGGAGGTGGCGCTCAACGGAAGCACTTGGATGTCCTACGCCGACCAGGGCCCGGTTTTTCGGGATGCCCTGGTGACAGAGCTCGAGAGGCGCGCCCCAAACGACATTCCCGGCACGACGGCGTACAGCCACGTCTTGGAGCTATCGGCCGCCCTGATCGGCGACGATCCCCTGGAGGACGTTTTAGAGCGCGCAGGCGAGATGCTCGAGTTTTGGCGTGTCCGCTCGAGCCAGGGATTCGCCGCAGCCGATGCCTTCGCAGCGACACTCGACGAAGCACCGGCCATGTCGCAACGGCTGAAAAAGGCAAGGGCAGCAGCCGAGAAGGCCGCCGAGAAGAAGGCAGCCAAGAAAAAGGAGGTGAGGCAGCCGGAGGCCCCACGCCGAACCGGATCGTTTCGTGGCCGCGCCGGTGGAAATCGCCAGTACAGCAGAAGCGGGTACAACGGAAACCGCTACTTCCAAGCCGAT
The DNA here is from genome assembly GCA_030068145.1 of Diplonema papillatum. Taxonomy (NCBI): domain Eukaryota; phylum Euglenozoa; class Diplonemea; order Diplonemida; family Diplonemidae; genus Diplonema; species Diplonema papillatum. The sequence continues at coordinate 32,319 of JAPJBO010000438.1, read as the reverse complement.
CGCCCCAGATCGACCAGCAACGGCAGCCAGAAGTCGGAAGGGCGCAAGTGAGTTTCTCGACGGTAGCAGACATGACGCAGGTGATCGTTGGGGACGCGCGCGCGCGCGCCGAGCTCGAGCACCGGCTGTTTCTTGTCCGCGACGGCCACGAGTTGGGCCGGATGCTGAAGGAGAGAATTCCTCCCGACTCGGCTCACCTTTTCGCGACCGGGCAGCGGTCCGCGTCAGAAGCCGAGCGTCTGGTGGCGCAATTTCAGGTTTTCGTGGAGAAAGAAGCGCCGGACACACCGGTCGATACCGCCCTGGTGCGCTTTGTGTGGAGTCGTCTCGGGAACGCGAAGCCTGCCACTGTGCGAAATTATTTGTCCCGCCTGATGACAGCTCTCGCCGATCGCGGCGTGAGGGGCGTGAGGACCCGCACGGTGCAGCAGACGTCGAAGGCCTTGCAGAGGCTGTCGGTCATGGTTCGACCGCGGCAAGCTTTGCCTTTGAAGCTGGGCGAAGTCCGGGAAGTTGTCGCCAAACTGGAGGCAAAGATGCACCCCCGCGAGGCAGCGATGGTGGCGACGGTCTGGTTGTCCCGCGCTCGGGTTCCCGATGTCCGAGTCCTGACCGCAGGGGACGTGACCGAGGTCGAGAACGCCGGCGCCGTCGATGCCGAGGCGGTCGGCCTGCAAATATACCTGAAGGAGAAACAGGCGAAGGCTTACTCGCCGCCCGAGTACCTGCCACCGGGTCCTTTAACTGCGAGGTTAGTACGTCTGGCGCGACAAACGCGGTCGGGCCCGCTTTTCGCAGAGACACAGGCGTCGTACCAACGCTCGTTGCAACGGATCCGGGATGCAATGCCCCACGGAGCCGCAATGCACAGTTTCCGAAGGGGCGCCACGCAGGAGCTGGAAAGGAGCGGTGTCGATCGCGACGGCCTTCAGCACCTTCTTCGACACGCGGACTCTCGGACGACACGGCGATACATGATGACCGTACCGCCGTCGGACGTGAGGGACAAGCCACTGACCCTCGCACCCCTTCAGTAGCGCAGAAAGACGACGCCAGCATGCGACGCGTACTATTTGGTGTAGCAGGCGCTGACTACGACCTCCCGAGGGGCGACCTGGATGAGATCCTCGAGAAGATCTACAACGGCCTCGTACCGCAGGTCGGCTCTCTGGTAACCGCAACCGTCCTGACGCCTACCCGCCGTTCTGATGGCCACCGCAACGACCCGCGTGCGCAGCTCGACGACTTTCCAACGGGCATCGTGCGTCTAAACGTGCTCCGTCTCATGATGAGAGAACTTGGTCGCGATCCCTCGATTCTGGACATGTTGTCAGGCAACGTGTCCTTTAAGGCAGCCGTATTGACGTCGCTCCCGCTGCCCGGTTCACTCACGAACCTGGCTGCCCAACACATTCGAAAATGCCTCGATTGCGGGGTCGCCGAGAAGAAGAAAAGGAAAGATCCCGTTCGGGCAGTGGTTTCGCTGTTCGATGTTCCGAAGAAGGATCCGCTGGTCCGCAGGCTGATAGTCGACGGTCGGCCCGTGAATCAGGCGATGTCGAAACCCCCACGTTTCAAGCTCCCTGATCCACTCTCGCTCAATCGCCTGATACTGTCGAAGTACACGTGGGCCGCGAAAATTGATTTTCGCGGCTACTTTCACCAGTTCCCGCTGGACGAGTACGTGAGCTCGTATTTTGTCTTCCGTGTCGGTAGCTCTTGGTATTGTTGGAAGAGGATGCCCATGGGTTGGGCTTGGGCGCCTGTCATTGCGCAGCGGTCGACGGAGGCCCTGATGGGCGCCGCATTGGCGGATGGCGCGGCGTGTTACGATGACGTCATTGTTCTTGGCACCTCGCGCGAAGAGTGTTCGGACAGGGTACGATACGTTTTGGATCGATGCAGACGCGCGGACGTTGAGATCAACGCCAGCAAGAGCGTCATCACCCCGCAACGGCGCATCGAGTATTTGGGAATAGAGTGGGATCTGGTGCACCGGCTTTTCCGTATCCCAGAGACATGGTGCAGGCTAGTGAGAGGCAAGATCCTCTCTTTGTTGGCGTTGCGGTTTGTGACTGTTCGGCAAGCATGGTTCGTCGTCGGCTGCGTCGTTTGGGTATCCTATGCTACGGGCACCTGGCTGTGCTCGTACGGCGGAATCTTGGATTGGGTCCGACTGACGGCGACCCGCGTGGCAAACTCGCGGCTCTCCTGGGATTCTGCGATGCGGCTTTCGGAAGGTTTTCGAGGTGATGTGCTGCGTTTTGTCGAAGTTCTGCAGCGGCATGATTGGTTGCCCCCGAGGCTTGCTCCTCGTGACTTGTTTGACACAGTCGTTTGGACTGATGCGAGTACCACTGGGTGGGGTGTGTGTTTTAACACCGCGTCCGGACGGCACGGGGCACATTGGGGGTCTTGGTCGTCGCACGAGGATATTTTCCACCTCGAACTGCGGACGGCCCTTAAAGGCATCTTGCGCGCACGTGCGCTTGGCACCGCGTCGCTGCTGCTTGTGACTGATAACGAAGCAGTGTATTATGTGCTCGCAAAGGGGCACTCTTCCACGCGTCTGGCCAACCAACTTGTTGCCCGTTATGAACGAACTATTTCATCCTTCGCGTCTTTTCGTGTTGCTTGGATCTCTACTGACCGCATGCCCGCAGATGAGTACTCCAGAAGAGGAGGGAGCGGCGAGGACAGTTTTCGACCCTGCCTTCAGGGGATTGTCAGGCACCAGGGACTCTTCAAGGCGGACCTCAGCGTCATCAGATTGAGAGACGTATGAGTAGTTCGCACAGAGTTTCCACCGTTTGCCCCCTTTTTGTACTCCCCCCTTCGAATCCCTTCGTTCCGTCTCTGACGGCCCTCTTTTTTACCTGTATGTTCTTCCCCGTTCATCTGTTCCCCACCTTTTCCCCATGACCTCGACGGATGCTTCTCCCTTTGCTCTGCTGCGATAAACAGCTGGGAGATAGCGGAACAGCCAGAACGGAGCCACATGCGTTCTGCCGACTCGCAAGGAAGAGCGAAGAAACGATAGGGATTCCAACCTGGCAAGCTTGCTTGAGCGCCTTCGGCGCGTCAAGTTGGAATCCTTACGTTTCTGAGCGAACTCCTCATATTATCCACTCGCCAAAAGCGAGGTTGGAGGGGTAAGCAAAAACTGACAAACGCAGGCCCACCGTTTGCCCCCTTTTTGTACTCCCCCCTTCGACACCGTTTGCCCCCTTTTTGTACTCCCCCCTTCGAATCCCTTCGTTCCGTCTCTGACGGCCCTCTTTTTTACCTGTATGTTCTTCCCCGTTCATCTGTTCCCCACCTTTTCCCCATGACCTCGACGGATGCTTCTCCCTTTGCTCTGCTGCGATAAACAGCTGGGAGATAGCGGAACAGCCAGAACGGAGCCACATGCGTTCTGCCGACTCGCAAGGAAGAGCGAAGAAACGATAGGGATTCCACACACACACACACACACACACACACACACACACACACACACACACACACACACACACACACACACACACACACACACACACACACACACACACACACACACACACAACACACACACACACACACACACACACACACACACACACACACACACACACACACACACACACACACACACACACACACACACACACACACACACACACACACACACACACACACACACACACACACACACACACACACACACACACACACACACACACACACACACACACACACACACACACTACCACAAGCGCAAATACGATACCTTAAAGGAACCTTTACGACACGGATCACCCGGTGGCTTTGGAACCCCAGATCTCTACGCGAACTTACACTTTAAAAGAAAGGGTGATCCATCGATCAACCGACACGCACAATCAAAACGAAGTGCTTTGGTTAGTCATACAATGCGGTGTGAATGGTTACGGAGAACAGAAGTTTCGAGCCTGAGGGAAAACGAAGGCGATCCTCAGAAGAGGAAAGTCGATCAATCGGTCGTGAAGCAAATGAGGCACTTACCGCGTCATTTTATTCCTCTGGATGGATGGAGGTAGCACACGCTACCATGCCAGCGGAGACCACCGCAAAAAGATTTCTTACCTTTCCTTATCCATCAAAACCAGCACCGATAACAACGACCCCCCACAGGTACCGCTTCTGGGACAAGAAGTTTATCCGATCGTCGGAGGACATAACGAAACTTTTTGAATCGGTCGGGCAGTCGTGCGTTGGCCCCAGCAAGTAGGGTTGTGGCAGCCGACTGATGGTCCGAATAAACACCTCAGAGGAAACCGGGCAGGTGTTCGTCCGGCTAATGGAAGTTCCCTCGATGCACCGCATGCCACAATTCCGTGGACAGGCCTTACCGGGCCAGCTGAACGCGCCCGTGCTATGCTAGCCAGCGTCTGCACGCTATCCCATAGTCGGCCATCGCTGCGTGAAGGCAAGCAGCTCCTTCTACCTTTGGTAAGAAGGGGGGAAAATCAGGACACCCGTCGCAAGGCACTGGGACGAAAATGTGGCAAACACATGAAGGTCATTGCCAGTTGGTTCGCTTCCCTTACCTCTTCACCGCATCGGCGCCGTGGCCGAAGCCAATCGCAGCACAAAGCGCGCGTGAAGGAGGAGAAGGTTAGCATCATTCCTTCCAAGCAATGGGGGGACGGGCCCTGGGTGGATCGGGGAAGCTACAGCCCTACCGGAGAATTGTTCTCCGACGACTTGCTGATGCGTGGCGTCCGGGTTATGAAATTGTTTCCCATTTGAAGATACGGCGTCGATCGCAGTCGTCAAACCTACGAACGAAGTCGTGCGCGCTCTCTATATCCGATGCGCCTCGAATAGCTCACCAGCTCCTCTGGACATTCGTTGCCCGGCTCAGAGGCGTTCAACCAATCCGTCCAGGGGTAGCATCACGGGATTCCCTTCGCCACTCATGCGAAGAAAATTTTTGCTGTTCGAACCTCGCACATCTTTCTGGCCCTCGGCTCTTTAATTTCGCATGCGCCGAGCTTCCCGAGCGCATTATGCGCGGGTAGGGGCGGCGGGGAGCGGCAAGCAGCCAGCGAAAGGGAGCGGCGAAGGCGAGGGAGAGGTTTTGGGCGTTGCACCTGGCAAATTTACCAGAGGCGCAAAAGAACGTTTTCCACGTCCCCCGTCTGCCCATTACCAATCCAACCCGCGCTCCTCCGGTTGCTGCCGCCCTTCCCCTGGATCACGGGGGAGAGCTGACATGAGCTCTCGTAGCTTGGTAGTCCGACCGCAGAGGTACCATCCTCACATCGCATTCCTGCTACCGTTCTAAACACGCTCTTGCGTTCTCATTGTAAGAACGTTGGCCTGTGTCCCGCCTGCTCGAGTTTCGGTCGTTACTTCTCTTTTTCCTCAGGTCAGACAGGACAGCAATGTGAGTCTGGCTCGTCCGCTGACTGCTCGGCACATGCTCCGAGGGCCTGTCGTTGATCCGTTGGTGGCAACTCGATTGCCTGCAAACCCTGCCGCACGTCCTCTGGGAGAATGACCTTCCAGGAAGAGCGGTTGCACACAGCGTTTCCCCGCCACCAATAAGGGAAGAGGGTTCGCATGCAAAGTGCGAAGTCAAAGTCCCGCATGCGTGGCCGGGAAACGATGCCAGCGTTCCCGCAACTAACCGAGGAAAGAGAAGAAGAAGAAAAAGAAAAAGGCCGCTCCTGGTCAGGAACGTGACGGTCAACCACAGCTTGCAAAGCTTGAGTCGGAGGCAGCAGTGCCACAACCCCGTCCGCTCTGCCCTGCCGCTGACCGTCTCGACGAGCTTGTGTTCAGCGCGAGCGCCAATCCCCAAGGTGCGCCAAGCCTTGATGCTTTAGTTTGGGAAATCGGTAGCCACTTGACCCGTAGGCCCGTGGCTCTGCAGCCGGGGAAAAGAGAAGAAAGCAAAACACGGCGTTGAGGTAACACAGAGAGGTAACGAGAGTGTATGGCCTCAACGCCGGGACTGGGGCGCATTGGAGAAGACTTCTGACGCGCAGTTGACGTGTTTAAACCCTGGGACCTATGAAGCGAACACCGGCATACCGTGTGTCCGCCAGGCACATGGAAAAAAGCCCCTTCCCATTTTTTTTTTTGTTCGCGGAAGCTGATGTTTTCGCTCGCACTTCTTGTTTCGTCCTTCCCCTCCCCCTCTCCCCATGTGCTACCGTGTCTGGAAAAGTATTGTCCCGGGCGAAAGTCCCTCAAAAAAATACCTGTTTTTTTTTTGGCTAAGTTCAAAGGGGGTCGTCCCGTCCAACGTATGTTCAATATCTTTCCATTACGGTTTCCGTTTCCCGGCATTACGTGCGTCGTCGGTTCATCCCGCGTCGCCAGTCCTGCTGTCAAGATGAACCGAGACCCTTTTGTGGGATCTGATCAGTGATCACTCGTCTCGGTTCATCCCGCGTCGCCAGTCCTGCTTACCAGAAGTCACACAGAACCAGGATTCTACGTCAGGGTTCAATGAAGTAACCCCGAGCTCACGCCCATTTAAAGTTTGAGAATAGATTGAGGAAGCGATTCCCCCCATGCTTCCAATCATTCGCTTTACCTGGCGTAACTCCTGTTTTGGTTCTAGCTATCCTGAGGGAAACTTCGGAGTGAACGAGCCACTAGATGGTTTCTGTTGCCTCTTTCGCGACCCTTCGGGCCTCTCGGCGCTTATTTTTCACATCGCACTGCAGCGAGCTGCGGACCGAACCTGCGGCAAAGCGAAGCGCCGAAGCGAGGCTTGCCCTCTCTTCCCTTATCTTATTTTTGTTTACTGGCCCCCTCGGCGCCCGCCTTTCTCCCTGTTTCGCCACTTCTTTTTTTCTTTTTGTTTTGCTTCCATCTTTCCTTTTGACATAGACAGCGGCGCCAGCGGGTCCTGCCGACACTACTTCGGAGGACAGGTCTGGCATGTGAGCAGTGACACTTCGAATCACGAGCCCGTAGGCGAGGAAGTATCCACAGGGTTGACGGAGGGGTTGTGGACTCCGCCACCAGCTTTATATTTTGCGCTGGACCGGCTACAGGGGGGGTCGAATACGAACAGTTATTTGACACACGTCTGGTTGCCTAAAAACACTACCACTAGTAGGCACTATTTGATCCTGCTTCTGTTCGGCTATCGACAATTCGGATAGCAACACGTTCTTGCGGATCAGTGCTGCCTTGCGCCACTCGTTTTTTGTAGTTGCGGACTGGCCCGTTCTTCGTCCAGACTTGCTTCTCGCGCAGTCTATCGTTACAGATTGTTGCTGCATATCAAGTCCAAGCTCCTCCTACTACTACTGCTCTCCACTATCCCCGTGACGATCCCCCCGGCCTCTTCGCCAGGCTCTGCACTGACGGGAACATTTCCGGAACAACGGTTGCACATGAAAGAGAAAACGAAGCCAACGAAAAGCGAACTTTAACTCTGAAAAACAGACTTAACATTCTTTTGAATTGAAAACTCCGGAAATGTTCCGCTCTCATTTTTCGCCCGGCGGGGAGATCTTTGCCATTTCCGCCTTTCTTTCTCTTCTTTTTTCTCCTTCACTTTCCGATCAGAACATCAAAAAAAAACCCCTGCCTGAAGGAATCAACCACCCCCGGGTGGGCTAGTCTGACACAAGTTGTCAACGGGGGAAAAAAAAAAAAAAAAAAAATTGCTGTAGCCGTTTTCTTTTCGGTTCTAGAGCGACGAGTGTTGTCCGCTAATCGAAACGGGCGCGTGTATTGCGCGTGTTGGCGGGTCTGTGGACTGTTTTTTTTTTTTTTGGAACGACATACCACGCTGGACATGTCAGTACAAAAGAAAGTTGGCAGCGTTGGAACCTGCCATGTAAAGATACAAAACAGGTCCTTCGCACACACAGCGGGCGCCAGCTTGAAAGGAAATGCTCGACGATGCTGCCCGACAAAGAACCCCAAGTGCTGTAACTACCGAACCACGTGTTGAACGGACGTGAAGTCATGCGGGTCTACCCCCTACACGACAAATCAGACAAACACAACAGGCCAAAGTCCTGACTGAGAAAACAACACACGGTGGTGTAAGCGAAGAACAAAGCAGATTGTGTTTGTATTGTATTGCCCCTTACCTCTATATTTCCTTCCTTCCATTCGGAGTCGAAGCAGCTACGTCGAGTATTTGTATAAGCACCTGCTTTGTAGGAAAATGCTTGAGGAAACTGCCAGTTGCGATAGATCAAAGGAGGTAAATGTGCTGTAGCCCCACAAACACAGGTAAAGCTGGGTTTAGAGGCGGCGTATTAAAGCGTTCAACAAAAAAGACCCACTTTGTAGATGTATTGTTTTCTCCCCCTCTAGCCTCCTTCGAAATGAGCACAAGGCAGCCCCTCGAGTATTTTCTGGTACAAGTATACCGGACTCAATGAGGTGAAGGGTGGTGGGAGGGGGACGCTCATCCTTCAAAATGCAGGAGCTACCCCAAGGACGGTGCCGCAGCAACCAATTTCTCGGATTCAGACCCACGTAGCAGCTGGAGACAGAATACAAAAGATCTTTCACCAGCAGTACTAACAGCAAATCCGCGCAGCAAATCAGCGAATCTGAGCAACCTAAAACTCTGAACGCCAACCAAGAACGCCGCCGCAGGCAACTGACTGAGCGAATATTGCCAAGAACACAATATACCGCCTTGTTTTAGCACGAAGCGGCTTGGTCTTTTTCAGAAGAAAGAAGAAATCGCCAAGGAACGAGTCGCCCGTCTTCATCATCCCCTCCCCTCATTCCCCCCAAGCGCCCGCGTCTGCCGCTCTTGGAGAGCTCCAGCACGCGCGCTGCGTGATGAAAGGATGAAAAGAGTGCCATTACTCCGCGTTTTTTTTTGGGGGGGGGGGGGGCGACGGCGGGAATATAAAATGCGGCACACCCGTTTTGTTTCCGCAGTCTCCGAGATCTCCCATCCCCCCTCTCCTATCAGGGTGGGGACCCCCTGAGTTTTTAAACTGATTGCTCAGACGCCCGTTTCCCCGTTGTGTGTGTCACAGCACAGACGGGACCAATGCGGTGTTGAGCACATATCCATTCCAAGCACGTTCTTGCAAACCCCCCCTCCTATCGCTTCCAGCGAGCCGCACCAATATCCGGCGGCAGTTTCTTTTTTGTTTTCTGTTTTTCTGTTTTTCTGTTCGGGCGTGGCGACGACACAAGAATCATCGACAGTTGGTTATTTTCTTCTCTCCCTTCAGGCTCGTGTAGCAGCCAGCGCACACGTATCAGGCTGCCACATCATCGCACACACACACGTATCAGGTTACCACACAACGCACATACACCCTCTCCGGTAGCTCCGGTCCGCTGACCTCCGCGGCCTTTGAAAAGCCCTTTTTGTAGCGACGGTGCCCGCGAAAGTGAAAAAGCACGCCTGCTCGCTCCTGACCCCGCTCACCGACACGATCGGAATTACAAGAAGAACCCGCTGACTCCGGAAAGCATGCTAATTCATGTGGTTCATGTACTCAAAAGAGCTCAATGCTTGCTTGGCGGACGATGTACTCAAGTAACGGAAGCTCGTTCTTGGCAACAAGTTCAGCGCCCGAATCCAAGCAATGTTTCTCAGCTAGAGGAAGCAAAAGTCGTAACAAGGTTGCTGTAGGTGAACCTGCAGCAGGATCAGTACCACTACCGTGTACAAGTAAAAGTTTGAAATAGTAATAGAATGGGCAAAAAAAGTTTCAAACGTCATAGTTAGGACTTCACCTCCTACCAGACTGCACGCAGCCTGACAGCAGTCTGAGCAGACCGCCCGGTCTGTTCGAGGCGTTTCCGTGGCTTAATGACATAATCCAGGTCCAGGACCAGTCTGGGCTTGCCTGCCGTCACGGCATCTGCACTTTACTCTCATGCTCGATGCTTACCCTGCTCGGGAGGGAGCGCGGGCCTGGGCGCTGGCACAGTGTTCAGCAACCGCCCGTACGTTTCGTCTGTGGACAACGGCGAACACGCACGAGAACAGTTCGAACGGAAAGTCAACCGCTTGCTCTGTAGGACTGATCTTCGAGAAACGATCCAGGAGGCGTTGGCGGTGAACAGTATTTTGTTGTAGGACGGCTGTTGCCAAAAGGAGGAGAGCCCGCGACACAACGTGTCAACACACGCCTGCCAGGCGGTCTCGCCCGTCAGTCAGAACGCCCCCCGGTTGCGCCACCATCGGCGCAATCGTCATCTATGACAGGGCCGCGGCTCGCACCCCCGCGCCTACGACGTAGCGACTTACGCCCGCCGTAGTAGTACGGGACAGTAGTGGGGCGACCGGATACTCCCCGGAGAGATGGTCCCTGTCCTCTAACTCGTCTCTCTCTCTCTCTCTCTATCTCTCTGTCGTCAACCTTGTCGCTGAGACCTGTTACTCTTGACAGCAAAAACAAACCACAACCCAGGGACGGGAGTGAGTGAGTGTGTGTGTAGAAGAGACCGGCGGTGGAACCGCCGGCGAAAAGCCGCCGCGCACATAAAGCCGGCCTGCTGCAGCAACCGGAACAAGGCAGGAGGGGACGATGACGCATCCAGGGGTGACACTCCCCGTGGTGCCCGCCGGCAAGCCGCGGCGGGTGCTGGACCACACGTCGGCCCTCGCCTGCCAGCTGCAGTACCTCCTGAAGACGCTGACGAAGGCGAATCACGCGTCCCACTACCAGGAGCTACTGAAGCTGCTCCTCCGCTTCGGGGAAGAAGCCTACCGGCTTCTCCTCGAGCTGCTGGTGAAGGAGGTCACCCGCCCGGCGGCGACCACCAGCGAAGGCAGCGCGGAGCAGTTGAAGTCGTATGCGAACATCCTCGGCCAGCAGGTGGTCCGCCTTCCGAAGTTTCCGAACTTCATCTCGATCGCGAGCGGGCTGGTCAGCGCGAAGGACCTGAACGGGCGCCCGAACTTCTTGCAGGACCTCGCGAAAACGGTCTCGATGCCGCTCCCCGTCCAACTCTCCCTAGGGCTCGCCTTCAGCCACTCCTGCGAGCCCGAAGTGCAAGCGGAAGGCCAGCGGTTCTTGAAGAACAAGCTCGGGGAAATCACGCCCACCGCCGTCAAGACTTTGCCGGAAAGCGTCGTTCACCACCTCCTCTACTACATACAGAGCACGGAGGTGTTCACCGAGCAGGCGAAGATTCTCATGCAGCTCGAATCGCTCCGGCAGAGCCTGCTTAGCTTATACCCCCTGAACCTCCCGCCGAAGGAGCTTCAGCAGGTCAAGCGTAGGCGCGACGAGGTGCAGGCGACCCTCCCCAGCAACTGCCTCGACGAGCTCAACCTGGCGGGGATCCTCGAAGAGCTCGGCCCCGGCTGCACCGCGAACGCCGCGTCGCTTCGCGCGGTGATGGACCACTTTCCGCAGATCACGCCGCAGGCCGTCGGCCGCGTCATCGGCATGATGGCGATGCACCACAGCAGCCACGCCGACCTCGCGCTGAACACCGAGGAGTGCCAGCAAGCGCTGTTCCACGCGATGAAGTCCACGGGCGCTACGGTGTCGACGTTCCACGTGTGGGACGTCCAAATCTTCGTCCAAGTCCTCCAAGAACGCGGTTACGACGGGGTATCCTTCTGGCACGCCGTCCTCCGCTCTCTTGATTACGACGGCTTGAAGCTGTCGACCCTCCGGGGACTCAATCTGCTCGTGTCCGTGATGAACTCGGCGGGGCGGGCCGAGCTTCCAGTGCAGCCGTTCCTGGGGGACTGGAGGAACAGCGAAGTGCAGCTGACGATCCTGTCGCTGTGCCTGCAGGCGCCGCCCGACGTCGTGAGCTTCCAGACGCCGCGAGTCGTCCCGTATGACGAGTCGCCGTGGGCTTCGATCGACCTCGTCGAGACGCTTTTGAACCTGGCGACCCCTCGGCTGCACAGCAGGGTGCTGTACCTATTCGAGGCGCGGCCGGGCGACAAGCTGGGGCGCACGGCGGGCGGGGGCCCGCTGACCAAGTGCCCCGACCTGCTGCTGGTCGTCCTGCTGTTGACCCGGCCGCACAACACGATTTTGAGGCGGGAGCTCGTGCAGAAGCTGGTGGCGGAGTACCTCAAACGGTCGACGACGCACGACAAGGAGCTGCTGATGCGCACGGCGACCGAGAACATCGACATCCTGTGCCAGGGCCTGGCCGACGCGTTCCTGGACAACCCGCAGCTCGCCGAAAGCATCCTCAACGTTGCCATCGACGGCAAGTGGATCGAGCCGCTGATGCACCGCTGCCCAAGCGCCGGACTGCTCAGCCAGATCATCCTCCTCTCCGGCATCCGCGGGGGGCCCTCCAACCGTCTCGGCGGGCCGCAGTGGCTGCGGAAGGTGCTCGAAGGCGAAGTCAGCGTCGTCCCGGATCTCTCCACGCTCGCGCAGACCCTCGTCAACCGCATCGAGCAGGAACGCGAAATCCCGAACGTGCTCGAGCTGCTCGGTATATGCCCTCCCTGCCTAATGTTACCCCTATTCCGACGAGCCGTCACAAATCGTTCCATTCCATGTTTTTGTGTGAACAATGCTTTGTTGTTACTAAAAATTAGTAAAGTATAGTTCAGCCGGCAGCGTACCACATGAAACTTACCAAAGCAGGTGAGTTCCGCTGTGTGCACAAACAAAAGAAAGCGCCATACTAATTTTTTTGGATTTTCTTTTGGAATTTTCCCCGGCGCACATCCTACGCACCCCTGATTAAGCCGGACGTATCTTTCCATTGCTGCTCTCGGATTGTCACCCAAGGTACCAACGGGTACGCCCATGTCGATCCCGTCACAGAAACCTCAGAGTTCATCTCTGTTGGTGCCCCGTCGGAAGGGTGTTAATGTTGAAAAACACACGAAGCTGAAGCTCACAAGCACACAAGTCGAAAGACACCAATCTGTACGCCCATATATGGGATCGTCGGAAGCACAAGCAAGTTCCGCGCTGATGATATTCCGCCTTCTGTGTCCGTGGCTTGGAAGCCGAAACACGCCGCAGGCAATCTGAGTTGGGTACAGAAAAACAGCACCAAATGCAGACACCACGTGTCCAAACATTGAACAAAGATTTTCGGCAAGTTCTGGCCAACGAAGATAAACAAACACGCACAGCGGTCCTCTCCGACACAAGCGTGCCCGGCCTGTCGCCGGCTCAGAAGCAGCACGCAGGCAAGCTGTGCGACGCACTTAAAAAACCGGCCGCTGAGCCAAGCGCAGGCGGCATCACGGCGGAAATTGACGAGGAAGCCACCGCGTACTTTGCGAAGATGTGGTCCGGCGAGCTGGAGGTGCAGACACTGATCGACATGCTCGCGAGGTACAAGAACAACCCGGCCGACGAGCTTCACCACAGCCTACACCTGTGCATGATCAACAAGCTCTTCGAACAGCTTGGGTACTTGGAACAGTATGCCCTTCATTTTTTCTGCGTTCTTGGTGGTATTTGTGACAGCTAAAAAGAACCATGACAGCGGGTCAACCAGAACACATGTAGGTTAAATTGCACAAACAACCCTACATGTGCTCTGGTTGAACAGCCCGTTCTCTGAGTTAGAAACAACACCAGCTCGGTTCAGGCGGAAAGGATGATTTTCGCCGTGCCGGGATCGTTTCTGCTTGCACGAGTAGGAATCAGCTGAGTAGGAATGGCACGAGTAGCAGCATGGCTCCCGGGCAGGTTTCAGCCTCCGTTCTGCTGTTTAACTCGGCGTGTGCAGACGTACACCCGGTTGTATGTCTGGCAGTTGCAACCAAAAACAACAAAGCAAAATCGGTCTCGCGAGCTTCACTGTGTTGCCCGTTGCACCAGAATCGCTCTCGCTAGTTTCGCTACTGCTCCCGCTCCCGAAGCAGCGGAACCACGCACAATCCTTGCCAAACAGGTACCCCATGGGGCTGCTGATGAAGACGGCGAAGCTGTTTGGGGGGCTCATCGGGCAGGGCGTTCTGAGCCACGCGAAGCTGGCCCCGGCGCTGAAGTTCGTGCTGCAGAACCTTGCGAAGCCCCCGCACGAGAACATGAAGAAGTTCTGCATCGGGGCCCTCGAAGAGTTCAAGCACAGGCTGCCCGAATGGCAGCAGTACTGCACGCTCCTGGAGCGCATCCGCGGCATTGATCAAATGGTCGACGGAATCGGCGAGTACTTGCGACCGAGCGCAGATGGCCATCAACAGGTATGGACCCTTCCGACTCCGGTTCCAAATAGGAACCCTCCTTGAAAAAAGAGTGGAAACAGGAAGGGGCGAAACCAAAGTCTGCATCCGCTCGACGAAGACTAGACTCGCATCAACCATACACGAGAGGCTCTGCGAAACCAAGGTTTTCATACTGAGCGAGGGCGCCGTTTTCGGCCTGAAAGAACCATTCCAGGGAAGATCTTAAGACGTCCCGAGTAAAAGCGTTTGCAAGATACAGACCACACAACGTCCCAGTCATCCGTATTCAGACATCTTAGTGTACGATGTGTGATGCGAATCCTTGGAGCAGCCATTCTCCTCTGCAACCCTCGTCCGCACGATATCATTGATCAACAAATACCTCGAGCCGGTGGTGGCGAGCGCCCTGATCTCACTATTCGCCATGAACTTCAACTACCGCAGGTCCCCATCCAAGCACAGGCCGGTCAAATCATGGCGGAAACACCGAACGTTTCCGTCGAAGACGCGCAGAATGAGATTCACGCGCTGATGAGCAAGTTGGTGCCGACGAACGTGGACGTGGTGGCATTCGAGCTGAGGCGCTATTTGGAGCCCGAAACGTACAACTTCTTCGCCGACTTCATCGTCGTGAAGCGGGCGAGCCTCGAGTCGAATCCGCACAAGCTGCTGATGGCGTTACTGGAGAAGCTGGGCAACAAGGATGTGGACACTGCAGTCGTGCAGGCGACGTACACTGCGATCAAGGTCCTGCTCGCCAGCGAGAAGATCCGCACCAACACCAGCGAGCGATCCCTCCTCAAAAACCTCGGCAGCTGGCTCGGGCTGCAGACCATCGCTCGTAACAAACCGCTGATGGCGCGCGACCTTGACCTCAAGGGCCTGCTCTACGAAGCCTTCCTGTGCGGTCGACTGATCGCTGTCGTGCCCTTCGTGGCAAAGGTTCTCGAACACTCCGCCAACAGCAAAGTATTCAAGCCCCCCAACCCGTGGCTCATGGGCATCTTGAGCCTGCTGGTGGACCTGTACCAACTCCAGGACTTGAAGCTGACGCTCAAGTTCGAAGTCGAGGTGCTGTGCAAAAACATCAACATCCCCATCAACGACTTGGTCGACACCAAAGGCGCTCGCGCCGCGCAGAAGGAGAAGCTGGAGGGCATCCGCAAGGAACTGCAGGCGCGGGGTGAGCTGGAACAGTCCACCGACTTCAACCCGGGCAAACGGCCTCAGAACCCTATGGAGGGAGGCGAGGTGTGCGTTCTTACCCTTCACTGGAGTGCCCGTTCCCGGAGAGCTACGAGGGAACTAACCACAAGAGTCCCAGCGCTACTCTTTCTACAATGTAGTTTATTCACAGTATGAGCCGGTCCGTCCCTATCTCTTGAAACTGCATCGAAGTGCCTGCCGCTGTTTATCACAGTGAATCACGGTCCACCACGGTCTATCAGGTCCATCTCTAGTCCCTAGAGCTGCATGGAATTGCCCGGTGCTGTATTCTTCGGTCTATCACGGTCTATCAAGAGGGGATGGACCGGCTCATAGTAGCCAAGTACATCTACGGTGTCACGGGACAAGCCGGCAGCCGCTGCTTACCGGCTTCATCACAGTGCATGCAATTCCGTGTGGTCCGTGTACTTAAAAGTTCCCAATGCTCAACGGCTTCACCACGTGGGCGGCCCTGAGATTACCCCCCTCAGGAAGAACAAGAAACTTTTGCCTTATCATTTTCACCACCTTTGGTCAGTTGATGCTTATCGTCCGTTGCTTCGTTTATGAGTGCAAGCCCCAACTCCGGAAATGCCTGCTTTGTAGGAAATGCTAGGAGACTGCCAGTTGCGATAGATCAAAGGAGGTAAATGTGCTGTAGCCCACACGAAACACAGGTAAATCTGGGTTTAGTGGCGGGCGTAAGCGTTCAACAACAAACCCGCAAACCCGATGCAATGTTGGAGGAAATAAGAACGCGTCACAGGCCATCCACGGCGTTTCCTTGCGCCCTGTACCGAAGAAACAAACGTCCAGGGCAAAGCGTTCAACGAAAACGCTGCGACACTCACGAACGAAACTCAAAAGAGAACGTTGGCAGCGTGTTTGGGAGGAGATTAGCCTAACGGTCATATTCACTCACGAACAAGCTATTTCCCCCCGGCACGTACAAACAAACATCGGCCTATTCTTTTTTTTTTTGCCGCTTTTATACCTTGAGTTATTCCAACGCCGCAACGCTTTTCACGCAGGTGCGCATGACGGAAAACATGAGGTTGGGCCTGTGGGGTGCTGACGCGGCCAAGGCGCTCCCCGGAGACACGAGACCGCACCTTCCGCCGGCGTCGGGCGACTGGACGGTATGGAACCCAGAGTTCTCTACGGGGTGGGAGGGGCAGATGGGGGAGGCTGAAGGGAAAGCAGATTCCGGCAGCATTTGGAAGTATAGTGCGTTGCTAAGGGTAGTCGAAGGCCTGGCAATCACACTAATGCAACAAATTCACACATTTGGAAGCTGGCAAGCGTGACTGTGTCAGCCTGCGTGTCTCCGAATAGTATCCGTGAGATCCTTCATACTGCCGAGGCCTCGGGCAACGTTCCCCCACGTGCCAGGTAGGCACTCTCGCCTAAATTTCGCACCCCCCTTAAAAAGGCGTTGATCCCATTCATCGTCTTCCTACTGTAGGCTGCCGGTTCGGGCAGGATGTTTTCTAAGGCGGGTTGAGGGGCAAATCTTTGCCTCCCATGATCTGACCGAAGCAACTGCTACTCGGGCAACCGCCACTTCTTCATCATTTCTCGCACTTAACCATGGTTAAGAAGACAACTGAAAGCATAGGCCCAAAGATAGCTCAAAGCATCTGCAGAATAACACGAAAAGCCTCTAGGCAAACCCCCGTTTTCACATCTCTTCCGTCTCACGTAGCGCTGCGTCACCAAATTCGGCGTCACCAAATTCGACCTTGCATCACTAAATTTGACGCTGCATCACTAAATTCGGCGTTGCACCACTAAATTCGGCGCTGCGTCACTACCTTTTATCACTAAATTCGGCGTTGCGTCACTAAATTCGGCCTTTTGCCACTAAATTCAGCGCTGCGTCACTACCTTTTATCACTAAACTCGGCGTTGCGTCACTAAATTCGGCCTTTTGCCACTAAATTCGGCTAAAGTCGACACCACTACCCGCGCAGGCCCAAATCCAGGAGATGCATCGGCCGGAGTCGTTGTTGGAGCTCGTCAACGTGTCGGCCGCTCCAGCGCCAAACCAGGCGCTGAAGGCGGTCGTTGCCGACGCCATCGACATCGCACTGAAAGGCCCGCTGAAAGCCTTAGTCGAAAGAAGCGCAACAGTGTCGTGCATAACGACAAAAGAGCTGGTATGTATCCTCGTTCCCCTAAAATGTGTTGTGTAGAAGTTTGCGTGTCCATTCGAGGAAACTACTGTGTTGCGTGCTATCTTTGCGCTGCACTCGGCATATTAGCTACTGCCGAGCTTGAACAAAGCACCAACGAAGGTCTTCAGAGCAGTGCTCGCGCTAAGAAAAAACGCCGGTCAAAAAAATCCATCGCTGAAAACTGACCGACCGGTCATCTTTGGGTCCAAAATGACCGGCTGACCAGTCATATTTGGGTCAAAATGACCAGCTGATCGGTTGTCGGCCCAGTGTTGTCATGCCAGAGCAGCCCCCACAAGTTGCGTGTGGACAGTGCGAGCATAGGGTTAGCGTCAGTTTCAATTGTGAGGCAAATCCTCACATTTTGGAAAAAAAAAAAAGAAAAACGGAAAAAAAAAGGGAGCCCAGCACAAGCTGCTGTTGTTGACAAAAAAGAATCTGGGGAGGAAACTGGTGTCACATCCTCTAGTCCACCTTGGAAAACGGAAAAATCCGAAAGAAATATGCGTTTTTTTCGGGAACCCTGGGGGCCAGTCCCGTGTATGGGTCAAACTGGGTCCAACTGCTGGTGGGGCCTAGCTAAAGTCTCATCATCAGGAGGGCAGTCATAAATACGTCACCAAGAAACATACCCAAAAAAAATTGCCGCTGCGCGGGGCCAAGAAACTACCCCCCTCAAAAGTGTATCCAAAAAAAAATTTGCCGCTGCGCGGGGCCTGAGTCAACAATAATAAGCCAAAATGCGCGGGGCCTGAGTCAACAACAATAAGCCAAAATGCGCGGGGCCTGAGTCAACAACAATAAGCCAAAATGCGCGGGGCCTGAGTCAACAACAATAAGCCAAAATGCGCGGGGCCTGAGTCAACAACAATAAGCCAAAATGCGCGGGGCCTGAGTCAACAACAATAAGCCAAAATGCGCGGGGCCTGAGTCAACAACAATAAGCCAAAATGCGCGGGGCCTGAGTCAACAACAATAAGCCAAAATGCGCGGGGCCTGAGTCAACAACAATAAGCCAAAATGCGCGGGGCCTGAGTCAACAACAATAAGCCAAAATGCGCGGGGCCTGAGTCAACAACAATAAGCCAAAATGCGCGGGGCCTGAGTCAACAACAATAAGCCAAAATGCGCGGGGCCTGAGTCAACAATAATAAGCCAAAATGCGCGGGGCCTGAGTCAACAATAATAAGCCAAAATGCGCGGGGCCTGAGTCAACAATAATAAGCCAAAACCGTTCTTATACAAGACGGGGAGGACGTGATCTGAAACACGGGGGTCCTCAGTGAAGCGCCCCTGGTGCAGTCGGTCGGGGGTCCAACCCACTGCACCACGGTGCAACAGCAAACAGAGGCTTTTCTTCCGCGCAAACTGCGCTTTTCTGAAGAGCTTCTAGCCGAACCCCTGTTTTTTTACATCTCTTCGAGACAAAAAGTGCCCAATATAGCTTCCCCACCAGAAAATGGCTATCCCTCACATTATTTTCAGGTTGTACACGATTTTGAGGGTCACGCTAATACCCTGAGTGCGAGCCTTCAAAAAAAAAAAAAAAAGGAGCCCAGCGGAAAAGCAACAGAATGGGCCACTTGGCTAATGCACGAGATCAAGTCTAGCTCGAAGATACGATAACACGAAACATTTTTCTTTTGGGAACCCCACCGATCACCACAAGCACGCACTAAGCTGAACTTCACAAGCATCCAAAAGGTCGAAAGACACCAATCTGTACGTCCATTCGGATCGTCGGAAACACAAAAAAAAGAGCTCAATGCACCCAATGCCAAGTTCACGCTCAACATACGGTTGGAATGTCAACCTCGCACGAGGGCGCGGCACAGCGGCGGGTGAAGTTGTCCAGAAACGTCGCGATGTCCAGAAGGACAGGCAGCAGCTATCACAGATGGAGCAACGACTGAAGCAACGTCTTTTGCTCGGGGAAGGATCCCGCACGCAGTCAGAAGCAACCCAGCCACAGCAGACACAGCACAGATGCCTCAGCCTGCTGAAGGATAGCCGAATAGCTATCGACGGCATTTAGCACGAACCTTGGTCCGTTCAACCCAGATGGGCCGTGCCTGGAACTCTTTCCTTCCGCCGTTCTGACGAAGCTGTCCCTGCGACTGGGGAGGGGGCTCATCGACCAGTTGCGACTCGGCCGTATCCAGTTGGCAACGTGTAAAATTTAAGTCGTGGCTGCCTGCTATGAAACCCCTGGAAGACGAACACCAGTAAAAAAAGACGGGGGAGACCCTCTCTGAAGGAACCAACCACCCCCGGGAGGGCTAGTCTGACACAGAGTTGTCAACAAGAAAAAAAAAGAAAAAAAGCCACACGCCTGAGTGTCGCGCCTGACAAGCTTCGAAATAAAAAAAAACTGCCCAAGGCGGTTTTGAAAAATGACTGGGCCACCGGTCTTAAAGCGAACACTGCTTCAGAGGCCAGAAAACGAGGAATCACTTCGAAGCACACGTTCAAGGAACCGAGCGTCATCCTTTCAGACTTGCCGAAAAAAGATGGGCAACCTGGCTGAAGCATGAGTAAAAGTCTAGCCCGATAGAGCATAAGCTTTCCCTTCTCAATCACTGTCACACCACACACAAGGCTGAACCCCACAAGCACAAAAACGTCGAAAGACACCGATCTGTAGGCCCGCACGGGATCGTCGGACACACAAAACCCCGGATTCTCAAGCGAACTACAACTCTAAAAAGAGACGCCGTTCAGAAAAGACCTCGAAAAGGCAACTGACTGATCCCGACAGCAACTTCGAAAACCTGTCAAAAGCGGATCATCCGGTGGACGGCGGCTAGTCGTCCACCGGCACACTTTTGCTGCCATTGGGAAGCAGGGAAAAGTAGCAGGGGCGATCGCGAGAATCACAATGCCGACAACGACAGCACCGTTTGCCCCCTACACGCAGGTTATCAAGGATTACGCCACCGAGGCCGACGACAGCAAGCTGGTGAAAGCTGGCGGGCAGATGTCACGCTGCTTGGCATCGCACCTTGCGATGGTGTCCTGCAAGGACGCGCTGAAGCAGGCGATGAAGGCGCACCTGAAGCTCGAGCTGCCGGAGATGGACCAGAACGTGCTCGACACCCTGGTGAAGGACAACCTCGACCTGTCCGTCACCGTCGTTGAGAAGGTCGCCGCTGAAACCTCCGCAAAGCAGCTCGAAAGCGAGCTCGTAGACCACATGAAAACGCGCAAGGCGTACCACGAGGCCCGAAAGTGGCCGCACATGCAAGACCAGCCATTCGAGGTCCTCCCCGATGACCAAAAGGAAAACCCATTCGTCCGCACCCTCCCGGAGCCCCTTCGGCCCCGGAACGGCCTGCTGTACACGCAGAAGTCGGTGTACGAAGAGTTCGCCAAGCTGCAGGCGTCGCGGTCCGCTGAAAAGGAGCCGCCCTTCACGCAGGAGCAGTCGCGGGCCCTCGAAAAACTGGAGACGATCCTCAACAACATCGAGGCCGAGACGCAGAAGCACTACCAGACGGTGCCCCCCGTCGACGGCAACCGGAGCAACGTGCTGTCGCTCACGCAGGTGACCTTCACCACCGAGTCGCAGTCGCCGCAGCACATCAACATCAGGAAGCTGCTCTGCAACATCCCGAACCTCATCAAAGACGACACCGCCGTCCTCTTCGCCCGGCACGTCTTCGGCAAGGTCTTCGCACTCAGCGACCGGATCCTGCAAGCGCAGAAGAACCCGCAGCCGATCGGCCTTTACGTCGCGATGCTTCTGAACGAAGTCTGCCTCTTCATCCTGCAGTCCGCCCGCGATAAAGTCGAGGCGAAGGTCGTTGAGGAGCTGACGAAGCTGTTCGTGAAGTCGCAGAAGAAATGGCTCAACAAGGACATCGCGGTGAACTTCATCCGGTTGCACCTGATCGACGTCCCCGAGTTTGACCGCCATCTGACCAAGGCGCTGACGGCGGCGGAGGACCCCGCGCGGTATATCGTGGAGTTCGCGGGCAGCATCGTGCAGAAGTGCCTGGTCGACGAGAAGCTGACGAGCCAGAAGAACCTCCGGAGCACGCTCGAAGCGCTCGACAAGATCGCGAAGGCCGCGCGCATGCAGCAGCCGCAAGCCGCGCCGCCCGCCGCGGCGGAGATCGAGCAGCCGTCCCCCGCGCCGGCGCAGGCAGTACCCGCCTCCCCGGTGACCCCCGTGCAGCCCCCGACCGACGCGACCCAGCCGCGGCCGCCGCAGACCCCGCAGCAGCAGCAGCAGCAGCAGCAGCCGAGCCCCGTGACGCCGCAGCTGCAGACGCCGCCGCCGCAGCAGCAGCAGCCAGCGCCGCTGCGGGCCCCGCACGAGCCGCTCTCGTCGCCGACGACGCCGATCTCGCTCGCCAAGCAGGCGTCCGGCGAGGCGCCGCCGGTCGGTCTCCGCCGCCCCACGGTGCGCGCTCCGTCGCTCGTCACGACCCGACAAGGCGGGCAAGACACCCGCGACCGCGTCTTCCAGCTGCTTTGCGACTGGGTCCTGATCTGCACCAAGAGACAGCAGGTAGCCCTCCTTTTCTGACACTCAACCACAGTAATACCATGTTGTCGACGGCAAGCAAGTAAAACAATATACATTTCTTTTCGGCAGGAAACCCCAGAACAATGACCTGATGCAGAACGAAGAGACCTGAACGCGCCGAGCGCGGTACCGATGAGAACACATGCAGGTGGGATCATCATCGTCACCCTTGTTCTCCGCACAGATGCCATCACTTCGCACCATGCTCTTGTGACACTTGCATCCCATCCTGCCAGTATTCGGCACCCGTCTTTTTACGGACGGGAAAAACACGCAGTTGCTGCCCGCACTCAAGCTTTCCTTTTGAACGAGAACCGAAACAAAACTGAACCCACGCTAACAGATGCCCGGTGATGGGGAACAGCGCCAACCTCAGACGCAAGCCACTGAGTTCGTGAGCAAGTTGCAGCAAGCTGGCTTGCTGAAGGCTGACAACATGCTCGACAAGTTCTTCGCACTCTTGATGGAAATCAGCGTCGAAGACTATTGCAGCGAAGTGAGGCGATGCTCAAAGTAAGCCCTTTTCTCCTTTTGCCTTCTTTTTGCATTCCGAAGAAGACACCGACCTCAAAACACGATGATTCTGCGAGTCATGTAGGAAGACCCCTGGGTTTATCCAGTGTTCTTTTTGCGTTATGCTGCTGTGTTGTAGCGCGAGTCTCATTAAGTCGACGGTCTCATCAAGTCGGCGCTCACCCAATTGCAACAAACACTCACCACTCACAGGGAAGAAGTGAAGGGCAAGGGAAAGGTCGTGCCGAACGGCACCACGCACCCCCAAATCTTCCAGTCCGTGGACGCATTCTCGGACCTCATGGTCTTGTTGATCAAGGTGTGCTTGTCGCCGTTTTCTTGATAGTGCATTTGCACGGAAGGAAACTTTTCCGGAACAACGGTCACCCGTAGAAGTTATACGAAGCAAAACAACATGACGGTGGTGTCAGTACCTCGCGCTCTTACAAGAAACAAATAAATTCCCCCGGAGGCTTATACCCTGTTACACATGAAGAACAGAAGCGTTGACGAATGTGACCGTGGCTGGTTGTATCTCCCTCGTTCGCAGTTTGCGGAGTTGAAGAGTGCTGTGCCAATGGGTCGCTTGCAACCTATCCCTGCCAGTTCTCTGGAAGTCAAAGCCGTCCGCTGAAGGACAGGAATCGAGGAAGCTCCCCATTCTTCAGTCACTTCCGACCTTTTCTGACGCTGTAAGCATCAGCGAAGCGATGCGCACTTTTGGCAGCAGCATCAGAGAGTCTGCACCATTTCCACATCCGGGACCTTCCGGATGTTTTTTCGGGTATCCTGGGTTGGGGGCTGAAGGATTTCCTCACGGAATTGCACTGTGGAGGAGGATACGACTACTTTCTTTGTATAAGCACCTGCTTTGTAGGAAATGCTTGAGGAGACTGCCAGTAAACACAGGTAAAACTGGGTTTAGGGGTCGTAAGCGTTCAACAAAAAAGACCCACTTTGTAGTTGTACTGTTTTCTCCCCCTCTAGCCTCCTTCGAAATGAGCACAAGGCAGTCCCTCG
This sequence comes from Diplonema papillatum, assembly GCA_030068145.1. Taxonomy (NCBI): domain Eukaryota; phylum Euglenozoa; class Diplonemea; order Diplonemida; family Diplonemidae; genus Diplonema; species Diplonema papillatum. The sequence goes on along the minus strand of JAPJBO010000438.1, from coordinate 8,777 downwards.
AGTATTTCTGGATTTTCGGTGCGTTCTAGGGCCAGCTGGGTGGCTCACCGTGCGCGTTCTGGGGGACCCTGACCGGAGGACAGGAGTCTTTTTTGGCTAGCCAAAGTGAGAAAAAGAGCGAAAAAGTACGTACATTAGTGAGTAGAGAAGAGAACGAGTGTAAAATAATGGAGGTAGCCAAACTACCAGACCGGCCGAGACCCCCGCAAAAATATTTCTCACTTTTCTCTTTACTTTGATCATAGGTGTCACGGCAAGTTTTGGCAGCCGCTGCTTAACATAGTGCATGCTAATCCATGTGGTTCATGTACTTAAAAGAACTCAATGCTTAACAAATTTTGACGTGGGCGGCTTTGGATTTACATCTGAATGACACCTCAATACAACAAAAGTTGTCGACAACTAACAAGGAAAACAATAAAACAAAACTACGCATTTCTTTGTCCCTCAAAACCAGCAACAACAACAACGACTCCTCCCCCGACGGTTTCAACATCCAACCGATCACAGTGCTGCGCATGGGGCGACGACAAAGACCGCAAAGAAGAAGGGAAGAACGCCGCCGCCGAGGTGGCGCTCGTGAACAAGGTCGTCTCGGTCGTCTCGAAGGTGCTGATCCACAACCACGACTACCACTTCGCCAGCACCCGGGACCTCTCGCAGGTGCCGCTGCAGGAGGGGCAGGTGCCCCAGGACGAGTTCAAGCAGCAGCCATTCTTCCGGTTCTTCTCGAACTTGCTCCTCGCGCTCAACCCGTCCCACGAAGGCGAGGCGTCGTACAACACCGAAATGCTCGTCCTCTTCTCGGGCATGTTCCACCACCTCGCGCCCTCGCGCGTGCCCGGCTTCGCATTCGGCTGGCTGGAGCTCATCGCCCACCGCATCTTCATGCCCAAGCTCCTCCTCAAAAACGAGCCCGGATGGCCCCACTTCCAACGACTCCTCGTCGACTGCCTGCGCTTCCTCGAGCCCTCGCTCCGCAAAGTCGAGCTGACACAGCCGGTGAAGCTTTTTTACAAGGGAACCCTGAAGGTCCGCTTTCTCTAGACACGCGCATTTCTCTACCGGGCGACGCTGATCGTCCTGCGTCGTTTCATAAGTGCAAGCCCCAACTCCGCAAATATTAAGCCGCGTGCAGTATGTGGGGCAGAAGTCGGGCGTAGCAGTAACCTTCGCAATGAAGGCACGCGCAGCTGAGTGTATGTAGGCGATCCATACAACAGGTGCATCAGACGCAGCTTGATCCGAGAGCTCGCTAGGGGAGGTGGCGCTGCTCACCTGCCAGTCTCACAACTGACTGCTGCCAATCGAGTCGAGAAGAACGAAGAAAAAAGGAAAGGTGAAAAAGAAACGCGTGGAAACTGAACCGCGCCGAATAGGACCTCTGATACCACCGAAGCGCACTGTCTACGAAACGCACGAGGAGACAATCCGCGGTGCGCATTGCCGATCCGCACATGTATTAGCAGGGGAGATACCATTGCTATCCAACTGGCCCAAAAGCGACCTTCCCCGCGTAGGTTGCCACCGATTCAATGCTCGATTGACCTGATTCATCCACACCGCTGTTGCTAGCGTTGGTTCTTGCCTCGGTCAATTGTATCCACCTCGACCCCGCGGTTTTAACGCCACGGAGTTGAATCGAGTTGGATTATTCGGACATGTGTATTAGCAGTGGAGTTACCATTGCTATCCAACGGGGCCCAAAGACAATGCATCTTCCCCGCGTAGATCACCGCCGATTTAATGTTCGATTGACCTGTTTCATCCACACACTGCTGCTATTTGCCAGCGTTGGTTCTTATTTCGGTCAATTGTATCCACCTCAACCCCGCGGTTTTAAGGCCACGGAGTGAAAACGAGTTGGGCTCTTCCGGACGATGGAATTGCAACCTCCAACGCCCAACGAACTCACACACACACCACACAGGTGCTTCTCGTCCTGCTGCACGACTTCCCAGAGTTCCTGTGCAACTACCACTTCAGCTTCTGTGACGTGATCCCTCAAACGTGCATCCAAATGCGCAACGTCATTTTGTCGAGCTTCCCCCGCACGATGAAGCTGCCTGACCCGTTCACGCCGAATCTGAAGGTCGACCGACTCTCCGAGATTGCCCGCCCGCCAGACATCCTGTCCAAGTACAAGGAAGCGATGATGGACCCAAAGGCCGCGGTCACACTGCAAGAGGTCGACGATTTCCTGAACGGCAAGGCGCCCGACGACTGGCTGGCCGGGCTCCCGGAGCGCTTCCTGGCTCCCGAGGGAGGCGTCGGCAAGTACAACGCCCCGTTGATAAACTCGATCGTGCTGTACATCGGCGTGCAGAGCTTGGGGCTGTTCGAGAACGACAAGAGCATCCTCGAGTCGAAGGGAATGGACTTCTTCAAATACCTCTCTGCCCACCTGTGCCCGGAGGGGCGCTACCTATTCGTGGGCTCGCTGGCCAACCAGCTGCGATACCCGAACAACCACACCCACTACTTCAGCTGCGTCGTACTCCACCTCTTCCTTTCCTGCCACCCCGATGAGACACAGCAAGAAGCTGTCCAGGAACAGGTTACGCGAGTCTTGATTGAACGCCTCATCGTCAACCGTCCGCATCCTTGGGGACTTCTCATCACCTTCATCGAGCTTGTCAAGAACCCTACGTATGCCCCCGTTTCTGTATCAAAGACTGGGCCCCTTTATGTGTACGACATCACAAGATCAGTTAAGATGCAAACAAGAACAGGCTCCTTCCACGCACCCAACAACGAACAGGTACAACTTCTGGAGGAAGCGCTTCATCCACAGCTCCGAAGACATCACGAAGCTTTTCGAGTCCGTCGGACAGTCGTGCGTGGGCCCCAACAAACAGGGATGAAGACGGTCAAAAGAAAAGGGAAAAGGCAGCAAAGGCCACGGAAATGCGGAAGGAACGGAGAGGAAAGGGAGAGCGGGGTCTGCTTGCTTGCACAGCGGGCGCTTCGCTCTGCGGTTCAGCTGAACGCGCGTCGCGTCTGCGCTGTGTTACGAGCCTCGCGGAGCTGCTCATCGGGTAGCGTGTCCCTTTCGGGATTGCTCTCGCATTGTTGCGCACCCCACGTGGGTTGTTTTCAAGTTTCCTCTTCACCTCGTGTGGTTGCACCTGTCCTCTCTTCCCGACAGTTGACTTGAGAGACAGTTCGCCTCAAGACAGAAATTTGGTTCTGCGGCCTGTGTCTCCGAAGTATTGGGGATCAAAAGGACTTTCTGGAGCCATCCGACTTTGGAGGTGGGTCCAAAGGAGGCGACCACTCGAGGTGAGAACCTACGCTAGCGATAACAGCGGCGTGTGGACGGAACAGGCCGTTCGAGTGGTACCACGTGACTTCGAGCCGGTGCGTGCGAGAACCAATTTTGTAGTTGTATGCGTTGCGTACGGGCTGCACATCCGAGTATCTTCATTTTTGTAATTGTCATCGCGTCTGCTGTCTCCGGATGCTTCCGCAGACTACCTCCTACCGCCACCGTTTCTTTGTTTTGGTGTTCAATCAAGCCGCAACCGAGGGACGGATCGCAAGATGCATCCGCGCCCACCTCTCCATCTTTTCTCTCGTTCTCTCTCTCTCGCTCTCGGCTCGTATTATTCTCGCTTTCTTTTATTTTATTGGAAGTATGCCAATACTGCAGGGAATAGTTGACTAGACCTCTTGAGTTTGTGCTAACCACGAATTGGGGAGTCGGGAGAACCTACAAAGCCAAAAGCAGGACCGACCCCCCCGTTCGTGAGAAAAAGCGAAGAACAAAAACACCTTCGTTTTTCCATCTATCTTTGTCAAGAGCTGCAACTCAACTATTCTATCTACCTTGTGCGGTGTCACGGGATGTTTGGCAGCCGCTGCTGAACATCCAATCCATGTGGTTCATGTATTTAAAAGAACTCAATGCTAGACACGCCGGCCGCAAGCGGAAGAAGACGAAGGCGACCACACCCGACTCAGGGGAGCATCGAAGGAAGAAGAAGGTACCGAGGGCAAGCAGCTCTCAGAAACGACCGGGGACCACGGGCACACCAATGCCCTCGAAAGTGGAAAACAGGCACTCCTGCCCGCCCTCGTACTCGCCGACTCAGTCTTTGGAATCGCAAGAAAGCCAAATCCCGCTAGCGCCACAAATGCTCGACCTTGACGACGCAATGGCAGGTGACGACGTCATCCGATAACCTGGCTATCGAGGCAACGCATGCTAATCCATGTGATTCATGTACTTAAAAGAACTCAATGCGAAACAAACATAACGTGGGCGGCGCCAAAGCTTTACCAGCTTCGGCTGACACCATTTGCGCACTTAACCATGGTTAAGAAGACGACTGAAAGCATGGACACAAAGACAGCTCAAAGCATCAGAATAACACGAAAAGCCTCTAGGCAAAAACCCGTTTTCACATATCTTCTGTTGCATAAGATGCTTGGATCGCGCGTTAGGTTTCCGACGAGCTCCTGAGCAATTGCGCATTCAGACTTTCCGACTTTTCTTTTATGGCCAGGCGAGCGAACTTTAACCCTTTACGGACGGGGGAGATATATTTATGTCGAAAACGCGAGAACCCGCTGGGTTCGGACACTGGAGATTCAGAGCAAAGACACGCTGAAAAAATCGGTGTTTGCTGCTGCGAAGAGATGTGTTCCGAAACTTTTCCAAGGAGCACCAGGTTTCTCATTTTAAGGTCGTAAAACTTCCGAGTTTGACCCATAGATTCCCCAGAAGGCTTTTTCTGCGCGCTGGACAACCTTTCTCCCCCTCCGTCCGTAAGGGGTTAACTTTAATAACAGTCGGCTATGTTGGCATACGTTTTACTCCAAAAAAAGAAGAAACCAAAAAAAAAAAAAAAAAAGAGGTCGAAAGACACCAATCTGTACGTCCATTCGGATCGTCGGAAACTCAAAAAAGCGCCCCATCGGCACCGCCGCCTCTCCGCACTGCCAATCGCAGGGCACCGCAACAGATCAGCAGCTAACGTAGAGCAACCTAAACTTATAGTACTTTGAGCTCCAAACAAAAGATCGCCGTCGCTGTCGGCCGACCATCCGATTATCGCCGGCACAAGACACAGTGCACTCAACCACTTTCCCGACCGGCGTATCCTCTAACTAGCGAAGGGTCATTGTCGACGTTCGGTTGCCCACAACACAAGCGAAGCGTGCCGACCAGAGCAACGGGCAAGACGCTCCATCCCACGCGGGGGACGCGATGAGGGCAACACAGGGCGCACGACAAGCCACCACAGGCCGACCTCAGCAGGGAGGGCGCAGTCCCCTCCGTCCTGGCTCCAGCCGCGGCAGACACCAGCTGCGGCCAGCTGCGGTGGGCGTGCGTGTAAGCCGAACTTTGAGTGCGTGAGCCCCTCCGAAGAAAGGTCCATCACACTAGTTCCAGGCTGCTCAACCCGGGTCTCTGGGTCGCGTCCCTCTCCTTCTCTTGGTCGCCTGGTCTTGAGTCGGTGGGTGTGCGGCAGCGTGAGCCAAGCCCTGTGGCAAACCATTCGTCTTACCTCGGCGCCGGTCGTGTCCCCAAGCAGCTTGCGCCGCGCTCCTCATATCCGTAGCACACCGGTTTGTTCGGGCTGGGGCTCTGCCCGTTCACTCGCCGTCACTGGAAGCGGCGCTGCTCTCGGCCCCTTCCCGTGCAATCATTGTTGTCCATGGCGCGCGCCCTTTCGATTTTTCGAACCAGTCTCAGTCCATGGGGTTCCTCACTCTAGCTCTGCGGTGTTCTTCTCCTGGTGCCCTCAAACGGAATTCTTTTGTAATAACCGTAGTGCTATTCCCTTGCATCCTAATTAAGGGACAAGGGAAACCGCTTCCAATCCTAGGGGTATAGCTTAGGATAGTTACACAGTTACACCAAAACGAAGCCCAACGGGGAGGGGAAAAAAATGCGAACGTTCACTCTGGAAAAAAAGTGCCCTTTTGTTCCCTGTACACGCGAAGAGCAAATTGTCTTTTTACCTTATTCATTCCCATTGATAACAGTTGTATATGCTGGCCCGTTCGTTGGCCGGCGCGAGCCGCCGCAGCTCCGAAAAAAAAAAAGAATGTTCTTCCCTTGCACCTCTCGTCTGCAGCAGCGTCCCGCCTTGCTCTCCTTTTCCGCTTTCGCGTTTCCGAAGCTCTCTCGTTTCTAGTTTTTTCCCCCTGCCTTTCTATCTATCTTAGCACCTTGCACTACAAATCGGTGCCTTTCCTTTTTAGTTTCCCCCCGGGCAGCAAGATTCACAGCCCTACGCTACGAACAGCCGCCTGACAAACCAGACTCACACTGCTGTCCTGTCTGCAGACACTCAGGTTCCGCGCTGATGATGGTCCGCCTTATGTGTCCGTGGCTTAAAGAAACACGGCGCAGACGGGACCGGTGCGGGGTGTTGAGCACATACCCATCCCAAGCACGTTCTTGCAAGCCCCGGCAAGATTCACAGCCCAACTAAAGCTAAACTAATGGTTTCCCACCATTCCAGCACCCTGGGTACTTCGCGACATACACGACGCGCTGCCCTCAGCCCGCAGGTTTACTTCCCCGCACTCTTTTTCGAGGGAACGAACCAGTAAGAGTGCCAACGCTACTCTTTCTACAATGTAGTCTATTCATGACGACCAACTGCATAAAAGGTGTCACAGGATAAGCCGGCAGCCGCTGCTTAACGGCAGCATGCTGATCCGTGTGATCCGTGTACTTAAAAGCACCCAGTGCTTAACGGCACGACGAGTCAGTTGAGTCGCAGTCAGAGCCGGGGGGCCCTGAGTTTTTTAATTGATTGCTCTGACACGGTTGTAAGGGGCTATCTCCCCGTGACGGACTTGCCTGTTTTTATACTCATACCGCTGTCCTGTATGCGGACACTCAGGTCCCGCTCTGTCGTGGCTCGAAGGACCGGCGCTGATGGGCCAGCAGTGCGGTGTTGTGCACATATCCATTCCAAACACGTTGTTGCAAACCCCTCGCACTCAGACAGGAGTTCTAGGGTTGGTTGTAGTAAGTATTATTTGTATTATTGTATTATAAAGTTTCCCATTTTAACGTTAAAGTACTGGTGTATTGTTGTGTATTATTGTATTATTTGTACTACCTACCCCCCCCCCCACCCCGTGCATACGATGGATAGCCAAACCCCCTTGATTAAGATGGATAACGGGCGAGAATGCCAATCCATCTTAAACACGGGGGTGAGGTACCCCCGTGTAAGGCGACTACATTGTAGTCTACAGTGCCCCCGTGTTTAAGATGGATACCCCCTTGATTAAGATGGATACCGCCAAAACCCGAATTATTCATCCATCTTCTGCACGGGGGGGGGGTAGGTATTTGTATTATTAACGGCCAGCTCAATAATACTGCCATATCTGTTGCGCGAAGAGCAAGTTGTTCCACACCTCAAGAAGGGTCGTATTCTCATCTTTTTTTCTTCTTGCATTCCCCTGAATAAATACCATATGCTGTGATTTGATCTGAAGTCTTCCTTTCTCCACATTACTTCTTTTTTTTTCTCTTCCTTTTGGCTCTTTTTTCTGTCGGCCACCTTCTCAACTTCTTGCGCTCCATCCTTTTTTCTTATTTCTTTTCCCCTGAGTTTCTTTTTTTTTTACCTGCCATAACAATTGTTTAACAAGATCTCGAAAGCAACCCACTCTGACGACCGTTTCCGCTTCGATACTCAGAGTAACGCCTCGCAGCAGCCTTTTTTGAGACTTGCATCCCCCGACGGGCAGCCTCAATTCTGACGAAGTCGGGTAGTCCGAATTTGCTTGTTGTCACGAACGCGCTCAATCGGTAGCGTGTTAGTTGCTTCGCTGACCGACCGCTACCTTAACCATTGCACGAAGATTTCTCCTCCTGGAGTGGCCCATTCGCTCGAGATGGGTCGAGTTTTCCCCCGCTCGTCGTGGCGCTATGCAGAGTATCGCCACCGATTCTTTGCATTCTAGTCCCAAACGTCTGGAGTCTGCAAAAACAAAGCCGCCCGAACAATAATACAGTTTTTCGGGAGGGAAGTTGCACGGGGTGTCAGGGCCATACTATCTTCGAGCCTATCCCCCCATGAGAGACAGTCTTCTGTCTACGAGCCTATCCCCCCATGAGAGACAGTCTTCTGTCTACGAGCCTATCCCCCCATGAGAGACAGTCTTCTGTGTACGAGCCAATCCCCCCATGAGAGACAGTCTTCTGTGTACGAGCCTATCCCCCCATGAGAGACAGTCTTCTGTGTACGAGCCTATCCCCCCATGAGAGACAGTCTTCTGTCTAAACATGAAAACTAAGACTTCCCCCGCCCTTGAACACGCGACGCAACTTGCAGGATAGAAAATAGACACGCCCGCCCACCCAGCCCCGGAGGAAGGCAGGTGTCAAAAAGGGAAAAGAAAAGAAAGGAAGCATGCAACAAGTGAATTCTAGCGTTTTCGATGGCGCGGGTCTCAAGCTGCAGGAGAAAGAGGTGCTGATTGGGTATGTTGTTATGATCCTGTTGAACACTTGCTGCTTCGCTTGTTATGATCCTGTTGAACACTTGCCGAATTGCTTGTTGCTGTGAGTGGTATTGTCCCCTCGTGGCTAGCCGCCGCGCAGTCGTGAGAAAGAAGAGGGGCCGCAGCGTTTCAAGGCGGCAATCCCCCGCGAGACGAGCTCACCCGCCGGCCAGAGCGCCGGCCAGAGCGCCCGCTGCAGCGCCAACTCCGCCGCCGCCACTGTAGCAGAGCCGCAACCTGCAGCGCGCCTCCGGAGCGACGAAGTGGGCGAGGTGCGCTGCTGCGCTTCACATACA
>JAPJBO010000437.1:0-184970 GCA_030068145.1 Diplonema papillatum | reverse complement strand
GTGTGTGTGTGTGTGTGTGTGTGTGTGTGTGTGTGTGTGTGTGTGTGTGTGTGTGTGTGTGTGTGTGTGTGTGTGTCGAACAGGTTTGCGGTTTACACGCAACCCAATCCCGCTGTCGGATGGAAGGAACCATCCGAAGCGCGCGAGACCGGACACTGTGAAAAGGCGAACAATTCCGGAGCCAGCCCTGGTAAGTATTAGCACATGTTCGTTTGGTTCGTTTGATACCTTGTGAAGCCGGTGGGAAACGGCTACAAGGACCGTGAACGAAGTTCAGAGCGAGCTTCTCGGAGGCTCATAACGTGCGCAAGGACATATTTTGGGTAAAGAGTTCTTGTGCGCTGTTCCGAGCAAACCCGAGGACAAGCCTGAGCAACGCTCACAATTGGTGTTAAATCTGACCTTTGGGGAGAGGTGCTCTTGATTATTAGTAAAACACAGAAACGCCACAACAGCGAGGCCTTTAGGCATCGCTGGTACAATGGGCAGGTCATGGTTAGCAAACTGAACGGCCCATCCCTCCCTCTGACGGGTACCTTTCCATTCCGAAGGAGGAGTAGCCCACCCGGAGGTGGTTGATAAGTCTTCCCCCTGCCGGCGGTTGGTCTGCTGCCTTCGCCCTTGGACCACTCGAGATCCTTTCGGACCCATCAGCAGCACAAATCGCGCTAAGGTTGAGCCCGATTGAAAATGCGCGCAGCCGCATCAGATGCGGACATCAACAAGAACAGGTCTGTTCCGATATTCGCGGTGCAGCATCCCTTAAGGGATCACATTCCATTGTAGCCCGTATTCTGATGCAACTGGGGGCCCGCGTCCACCTTCCTCTGTCGATTTTCCCGATTGCACAGCATCGTACTTTGCCAGAATCATTCTGTCGAGACCCTCCTCCCCAGTCATAAAGTGAACACTGGTCTTCTACAGGGGGGTTTCCTAGGAGAATGGTATTCCCATACGCGGACCGTGACACAGATTACCCCCTGGCATCGGTTGGTCAATCATGTCACGATTGCATGCATCGCACGTGTGATGAGGGTCAAGGCTTATACAAGTCCAGATTCTGTTCGGTTTTGGGTGTGACGACAACAAGAATGTGGATATGTCTACCGAAATATAATATACGTCCCAAGGGCACCAAGCTTTCGGCAGGACCTCATGCAGCATGTCTTTTCTCCTTCAGCATCTGAGTTCAGGGTGCGTACAGGACGGTTCGATTCTTGCACTGGGACGCAAGGAGGCTAGAGCCAGACGACGCAAGATTGTTTGGGATTTTGGGGACCACTCGACTAACAAAGAGGACTCGCAAGGAGCTCTGCCAGCTGAGGAGGGAACTTACTGGTGGCTTCGAATGAAGCCCAGCGTCTCAGCCATGTTTTTTTTTGCGATTAACTTGATCTTGAAGAGACGCTATCCGTTGGGCCTTGCAGCTAGCTGGGCGGGGGGGGGTTGCAAGAACGTGCTCGGAATAGGTATGTGCTCAACGCCGCACTGGTCCCGTCTGCGCCGTGTTTCGGTCCTTTAAGCCACGGACACATAAGGCGGACCATCATCAGCGCGGAACCTGAGTGTCTGCAAACAGGACAGCGGTGTAGTCTGGTTTGTCAGGCGGCTGTTAGTAGCTCGCCATAGCCAGGACCACCGGCGGGGGGGGGTCAGGCATTCCAGGTGAGCCTCCACCAGGAAGTTTCCCCCAACATCGTCCTATCCAAAATTCGGAGTGATCGCCTTTGATGTTTGATGTCCGGTGCCATCCATGACATGAAAAAGGCACGTCAGGCCAGTGCTCGCAAGATTTCTTATTCCCGCTGAGCTTGCCTTAAGACACCTGCGTTGCCATGTGCCGCCCCAACCACACTCCCCGCCTGACTGGTGTCCAAACGAGGATTCGCGAGCCGAAGCTTGCTTGTCACTGGCAACGGATAAGCTACGAATTGGCCGTCGACGTAGCGCCTGGGCTCGTTCGTCGAGGCTCGCGTATGTTAACACGCCAACGCGGCAACAGACCTCCGACGGTGTTTCCCGGTTCATGTTCGGGTCCTAACAACGATCAACCCACCGTAAAATACCAGAAGCGGAGGCATTTCGTTCCTTCCCGTATTGCTGTCCGCGGTGGGAACCAGCACGACAGGCATATCGCATTTGGAATCAGTGAGTCCGACCAACTCCTGCCGAATGGTACTCATCCGTAGGGTGCTGTGCCTGTGCGTGAGTGGGTGGGTACAAGTTTAAGTTCAGGGCTTTAAGTGGGTAACGGCTGAATCGAAGTATCGCCCAACAATGTGTGCGGGTGTTTTAGTGCATAGCTTTAAATGGGTAGTATCTGCAGCGAAGTTGAGCCCGCTTGTCACTGTCACCAGTCGGTTTTGAGTTTCCGACACAGTGTTTTTTGCGTCCTGTGACTCCACTCCGAAGGGTGAGGCGGGTGGAGCGTGGCAGCTTCTCCATTTGGCATTCGGTGCAACACTTCTGTCTGCATCGTGCGGTGTCAGCAGCTTGGGGTACGTCGCAGCAGCTGAATGCCTTTGCACAGGCGCATCTCACCCGCGGGGCATGCGCATCTCACCCGCGGGGCAAACCCTCTATGCATGACCTTAGCGGTGTGCACGTGACGGGGTAGCACCATCCGAAAAGTACCGGGAGGGCCTGGTATGCGGTGACAACAGTGGTTTGGCGAAGCTAGCCTTCTCGTGGTAAAAGCAACCCGCAGGGCGAGGGGAAGAGGGGAGCACACCGCTATGGCCGTCGATTGAATCGTCCTCACAGTGATGGATAGTTCCAAAGCGAACCTCGTCGACTTCGTCAGCGTCCCAAGGGTCCGGCGATGCTGGGACGATAAAGGTCGGGATAGTCATGTGGTCCGCCTTTTTACACACAGCATCGTCATCCTCAGCCTGCATTCCCCCGAGCCTGTACATGGGTGTGTGATCCAACGATGACGCCATAGGAGAAGGATTGGCCTGGTCGTGAGCAAACACGCTGACAGCGTTCTTTCTCGAGTTCACAATTCATTGGCTGCGAAAAGGTGAGAGGCCTATCGGGTCAGGGTCTTATGCTTGATGTTAGCATCAAGTCTTGTCACCGCCTGTACCATCCCCTGACTGGTTTGGCTAAAAAAAAACAGTTGCAGCCTTGTCAGAACCTCGACAAAGCAAATTGAAGAAGGAAGGTGCTCTCATAAGTACCCAAGAGGTCCGGTCAACTATTCCCCGCAGGCTTTTCAAAAAGAAAAGACAAAAGGTAATGAACGAGACCTGTGCGCCTTAAACGCCTCTTTCAAGTTAGAGAGCTCGGCACGGGACGTGTACCCGTCGGTGTCGATGTGGTGGCCGATCGACTGTCCGTCGTCGTCAGGGATGGTAGGGATGCTGGGATGGTGTCCGTTGTCCTTTTCCATTGACGTCAGCGGTGCCTCCTTGACGAAGACGCGCGGGCCGGACGCAGCCTCGCACATGTCGCCTCGTCGGCCGTTCCCCCGGTCTCCCCTGCGAAGATTATTTGATTTTCTAAGAGTAGCCGGTGTTGGTCACCAACATCGTTCGTGCAAGAGTATTGAGAGGTTTTCGAGTGAATGCGTCACTATGCTTTGGGGCGTGCGCGGGCATTGACGACGGAATAGCGAGTAGTCGATTACTCGTACCGTTCTTGTCTTACAGGGGGGGGCTAAATACAATTGTCTTGGAATACAATTGTCTTTTTTTTTAGGCCGGTTTCAGAGTCCGTCCAGCTGAATAGAATTGTGTTGGAACACTGTTGGTTTTGGTGCAGTTGCCTTGGAATACAATTGTGCACACGGTTTCTAATCGTGGACCCTCCACAACAGGTCTGGACTCCGGTAGACTGGAGACCGGTGGTCACGTTTGTCAAGTTGTCAGTGACTGTTGTGAAATCTTTGTAGGCTATTACGAGTCACTGCGCAAGCGTACTAAGTACCGGCAGGGACGTGGTTTGTCGTAAGTGGTCGGCGGTGGCGAAGGGCGACGCCCAGTGTTGTGGCGTCGCCGACTATCTCGAGATCTACTGCTGCGGCCTGCCGGCCGTAGAAGATTGCGCAAAATCAGTGGAGAAAGTTGTGTGGTTTTTGGAAGGTGGCGCATTCGTCGGCGGAGCGTTTGTAGGTGGCGCTTTGGTCTGGACCGCATGACAAGGCGACTTCTGTAGAAACAATTGTATTCCAAGACAATTCTATTCAACAACTGTCAAGTTCTGCCGGGGCAGGGATTGGCGTGCGTGCTTTGGAATACAATTGTACACAATTGTATTTACCCCCCCCTGTAACTCGTATAGACTCGCGAGCACAGGTTATTCTCCATTGTGGCGCGAAAACTGTGTTTGATATTCTGTCTCTTCTTCATCACATTGGTTGACCAGGCCCTCACGAAGCCTTATACACAACACGGCTACAACACGAGGATGCAGCCCTGCATGAGGGCCCACTACTATGAAGAAAAGAAAAAGCAAGGTTCGGCATACAAAGGAGTGGAAGAATCTTGCGTCTTGGTCATGAAGAGCGAAGTGGCTGTGGACGTGGGATTCGAGTTGCTGACGCTGTTGCCGCTGTTGCCAGAGCCGCGGACGGCGTGCGACTTGGTGCGGTCGCTGCTGGACGGCGAGTCGGCCGGCTTGGGTTGGTCGTGCGCCGACTTTTTCCGCTCGAGCAGCTTCTGCTGCAGGTGGTTGTCCATTTTGACCTTTGTCGCCGGCGACTCGACGCCGTCATCCTCCGACTTCCCCTCAACCCTCAGCCAAGGATGGTCCAACAGCTCCGAGCATGATGGCCGCAGGCTGGGATCCCGCTGGAAGCAGAGGAGGAGAAACTCGATGGCCCCCTCGCTGAAGAACGCGGGGATGGGAGGCGGCGAAGCGGAGCTCGCTATGTGGTAGATCGCGGCCCAGTGCGTCGTGAACTCCGGCCAAGGGGGCGTTCCCTTGTTCAGAATCTCGACGGTGGTCGCCGCGACGCTCCAAATGTCGACCTTCTCGTTGTGCTCAGCGAGCCCCGCGTTCGTGATGACCTCCGGCGCCATCCAGTTCGGGGTGCCCGTGATCGTCTTCGCGATCGTCTGCGACCCAACCGTCTGGGCCAGCTTCTTCGACGAGCCGAAGTCGGAGATCTTGCACACCCCCTCCGTCGCGTCGAAAAGGATGTTGTCGCCTGTGCGTGGTGGCAGCGGTTGAGGGGGTGGTTCCTTCTTTCGGTGCGTTTGTTTTTTTCGAGCCCTCTTTGGATTCGGAGGGGCGAATGAATTATCTGCTGTTCTCTCGCGCCCGGGTCTAAGTGTGGGTGCTGGTAAAAACGGATTTGTTTGTGCGCACTTCCTCCCAACCTGTTTTGTTCATCTAACGGAGTGAGGATAGTGCGCTGCCATCGATCGGTTGTTCTTCTTGACAAATTGCATTTTGTTGGGCGCAAAAATACTCGAGGGACTGCCTTGTGCTCATTCTGAAGGAGGCTAGAGGGGGAGAAAACAATACAACTACAAAGTTGGTGATACCCACAATGCTGAATATAGAAGTTTGATAGAAGTTGTATGGAGTAGGGGGTGTCACTTTTTATTGTTATAATGATGGTGCACAACGCTGACGTTTTCTTGAGCCGAACTCCCGTTTTCTGCGCGCAAGCCTAACTGCGGTTGTGGTTCGCGCTGCACGCGGCCCTTTGGACCCATTTCGGGCGAGGTAAAGACACTGGCCTTGCCAACACCTCCAGTACTTTCTGACCTCCTGTGATGCTCATCTTGGCAAGGGGCCAATGTGCATGCGACCTTGCGTTTCTTGTGCTGATGCACTGGATGGCTCGCCTCGGCCTTTCCCTGCCACCAGCTCACAAGGGTGTTGTCCTGGCGGCTGGCTGGGCAGCTGGCTGGGCGACTGGCTGGGCAGCTGGCTGGGCAGCTGGCTGGGCGACTGGCTGGGCGACTGGCTCCGTTTTGCATCACAGCCGCGCCAAAACGACGGGGCCACCGGCGTTGCTGACGTGGTCACCGTATTTCAAAACAGCCGCGGCAATCCCCATGCACTGCTCGTAAGCGTCCAGTGCTATCTGGGAGAGGACTGGTGCGGCTTCTGCTGCCATCTTTCCTTGTTTCAGCATAACTTTGTTCACGATCATCGTGAACGTACATGACATTGTTATGCGCAGATTTGTTCCTTCCCTGGTTCATCCATTTAACCCCTTAACTCCAGGCTCTCAACTTTTCCCTAGTTATTTGGTCGAAATCCAAGCATAAAAGTTCGGCCCCCTCCTTAGCGGTCTCGAGGCCTTCGAGGGTGCATTTGAAGCTTGTGTGATATTTTTGCAACTGAGCTCTTCGCATTTGAGAGTTTTCCGTCTGGCATACACACGGTGGCCCTCAGGACAGGATGTCTGTCGAGCGTCGAGCCTGTCCTGAGCTTCTGGATTGGTTAGGGCCTTTTGCCCACCCCCGGCCACCCGACCAGCATTTTAGCTAAAGGTGGCCAAATACCACCGCTAGCTCGGTAAGTCTTCTGAGGGTTGTTCTAAAATACGTGGTATAGCAGTCATTCCCAGAGAAGCAAGAGGAAGAGTACCGGGAGTTTCTGTGCACAGTTTCCGTCTCCGATCGCACTAACTGCGCCGGCTCTTTTTGTTTGGACGGTCGTCGCTTGCAGAAGTGAGAGTAAGATACACTCACCTTCGAATCCTGCATGATAATACGATGTCCGGCTTGTGCACAACCCTGTGGAACGCCCCACCTTCTGTGCCGTCTTGAAGAGTACCCGTTTATTTTGCTGCCGGCTGGTATCAGGCGCACTACCATCCCACCACCAAGATGCTTGTATTCCTTGTACGGCCGAGGTTTTGCGGCTGTCAGCAGGCTCCTGAAGAATTCTCTGCAACTGCATCCGAATTCTTCAATCGCAAAACGTTGCATGTTCTCCTTCTCATTGTATTCCATGTCAACGAGCTGTGTTGCAAAACCATGCGGCAAAAAATCGCTGGCAGTGTCGGAACCTCGATAAAGAATGCGTGTGGCATTGTTCTCACCGCAGTCGTGGTCGGCACTTTGCCCGAATTTGCTCCTTCCAGAGGATATCGAGAGGCAGATGGGTTCTGCTCCGCCGAAAGGCACGCTGTGTAGCATCCGAAGCAGATACTTCTGGGGGGTGCATAGACAGGAGCGTTCACAACAAGCATCCAATTCGGACAGCTTGAAGACGCCTGTCCAAGTAGTCGTTGCTGTCGCTGTTTGGAACCTTGCACCTTGCCGTCGTAGTTGTTGCTGCAGTCGTAGTCGTGTGCACTTCCTCCGCGTGGCACCACACTCCTGGAGGCACTTCAAACAGATGAATCCTCTTGTACCAGTCTCTTCTTCACTTCGGGCTGAGGAAACGAAGCAACCTTTCTCCAGGTTTTCGCACCGCAGATTTTGCAGCATCCCTGTTCTTCAGTACCTGCCATCCCAGTTCTGAAGTGCGCTCATAGGGGATGGCAATATGCCTGGTGAAGTGAAGTGCAAAAGGAGGGGCCATGGGGGACAACCTTTTTGGGATTTGAGGTGGTATTCTGACGATTTCGTGACCGATCTTTCCATTCCGTGTCTTCTCGGGAGCAACATGCACATATCACACGTATCACACGCGCTCCCGGTATGATCTAAATATAATTATACCGGGTTGAACGCGTCCAAGGGGGGTCATCTTTTTTTTCTAAACCCTCGGGAACAGAGAGACCGGGGACACCTGCGCTCATAGCATCAAAAATTGGTCGATTTAGTGAAACCTTCGGTGACTGTGTGCGCTGCCATAGGGTGGTCATTTTTGACATATCAAAATAAAAAGTGACACACCCCCCCTGAATATAGAAGTTTGATAGAAGTTGTGTTGGCTCCTAGTGGGTAACACCAAAAGTGGGTCTTTTTTGTTGAATGCTTACGCCCGCCACTAAACCCAGAGTTACCTGTGTTTCGTGTGGGCCACAGCACATTTACCTCCTTTGATCTATCGCAACTAGCAGTCTCCTCAAGCATTTCCTACAAAGCAGGTGCTTATACAAAAAAACATACCCTTGATGTCGCGATGAATAACGAAGTGCTCGTGCAGGTAATACAGGCCCAGCAGGATCTGTCGGATGAAGATTCTGCCCTGCATCTCGGACAGCGGTTTGTCCATGCTGCGCACCATTTTGCCGAGAGAGCCGCCGGGAACGTATTCCATGAAGAGTGTCACCAGCTTTTCCACGTTGTCGTAGCAGGCGTAGTAGTACTTGACGATGTTGGGGTGGTCCAGGTCGCGCATGGTCCCGATTTCTCGCAGGTAGCTTTGCAGGTCCTCCTCGCTCTGGTTGTGCGCGTCCAGCTGCTTCGCGGCGAGAGCGACGCCGTTTGGGAGGAGGGCGAGGTATACAGAGCCGAACTGGCCGCGGCCCAGCAGCTTGCCGCGGGTCCAGTCGCCGGCGATGAGGGCCCGGATGACGTCCGGCGTCGTGTCTTTGCCGGGGCCGAGCTCGCCGAACAATTTGCCGGCTTCGTCGATCCGCTGCTGCGCGGCCGCAACGTCGCTGTCGCGCTTGCACTTCCAATACGCTGCGAAGCAGATGAGGCACAGGAACACGGGGACGCCCACGCTCAGCGCGACGATCAACGGAGCGTATTGCACCTCGCGTTCGATGAACGAGCCGGTCGTCTCGATTGCGAGCTGGCAGACACGCTCGAGATCCCGGTCCTCTTCAAAGCAGAACGGACCGTTGGGCAACGCCTTCGCGCACAAGTCAGAACTCGACGCCAACGCGCTGCAATGCTCCTTCGCGCAGGTCAGCACATTCGTCGTGCAATCCTGCGAGCAGCGCACGTCAGGATCTGAGCTATTCACGCACGCGTACGCCAGTGTGCACTCCAAGTACCTTTCGTACCTTTCGTCGTCCCTCACCTGCTCGTCGCTGTTGCACGACTCGTCTATAAAGCAGAAGTCCTCGATTGTCTCGGTGTACCGCTCTGTGTAGACCGAAAACACGGCGGCGTACGATGGATCGCCGTCGATATCGACGCCATTTTGAATGCACTGATCGATGACGTCATGCAAGCACTCATCGAAGTACCCGCAGTAGTCGAGGGGCTGGATCTCGATGCCGCCAAGCTCGACGAGCCTGGTATTGTTGTCCGGCCCCAAGATGCTGCTCGTGCACAGGCACCACTCGTCCGAGGACTTCGTGCTGCAGCTGCAGTGGGTGAAGTGGTCTGTTTCGTCGCTGGACGTGGTCGGGTGGTTGTTGGCACACCGCCGGAACTCCTTCTTGGCGGTGTCCACCGACAAGCACTCAGTGGCCACGTTCTTTGTGCAGGGCTGCAGGGTGTCCCAGTCCCCGTTGTTGCAACGGACGGTTTGGCAGTCTAAACCGACCGAATGGAAGGCGCAGTATTCGCCGTTCGCTACAACCTTGTTGGCCTGGCACCCTTCGTTGGCAGAAACGGCGTCGCCGAGCGCAAGCAGCTTGTTGAAGGAGCAGCCGAGCTCCTTGCAGATCGGGGTTTCCGTCGTCCACGTTGAGTTCAAGCAACCGGAACGTTCGCATTCCGCGCCCTGCATGGTGAAGTCGCACGGTTGGTTCTGCTTCGCCGCGAAGGCGGCGTTCCCACAAGTAGTGGGATTCGGCACGCCTCGCGTTCCATTTGACGATTGCGGGCGAATCAAGCTGCTGCCAGGGCAGCCTCCTTCGTAGCAGTGCGGGTGCGTCGTTGTCCATACACCGTCAAGACACGTGGGGAAGTCGCACGAGGTGCCTTCTACTTCAAGCACGCAATGCTCGGTGTCCGGAACGACCTTTCCCGCCTGGCAGCCCACTTGACTCACCTTCGCGTCGAGGGGAATGTCAAGGTCGTCGAACCGGCACGCTTTCTCTATGCATTGGATTACTTCCACGGACCAGCTCCCGTCCGAGCCGCAGGTCGTGCTGACGCAGGCGCCTTCTTGGATGAAGAAGTCGCACTCGTCGCCGGCCTCAGCGACGCCTCCCGGCACGCAGAACGACTTCCCCGAAGCGAAGGCGACGGGGATGGTCGGCTGCACCAAGTCGTCAAAGGCGCAGCCGCAGATGATGCGCTCCGGCAGCCAGTCGCTGTCGGAGCACACCGACGGCGAGCAGCGCAGCGGGTTGCCTTCGAGGTCGGTGGCTATCCAGTCGCAGAAGGTGCCGTCCGGCACGTTGTCGGCACACGCGGTGGTGAGGCTGCCGTGCACCACCGACGACGTCGTGTTGGCGTGCGCAGTGGCGTTGAGGAGCTCGTCGACGGCGCACTGCGCCACAACGCCCACCGGAGTGCACACCGCGGGGCCCGACCACTTGCCGTTGGTGCACGTGATCTCGCCGCAGGTGTGGCCCAGGCGGGTGAACGACATTCCGTTCCCGTTCAGCACGACCGCGCCCAGCGGCAGCGTCGGCTGCTCGAGACGCGGCGTGAACGACGATTCGTCCACGCGGCACGACGAAGCGAAGTCGAGGCACGTCGGAGAGTCGATGGTCCACACCCCGTCGATGCACTGAGAGTACTCGCAATTGTACGTCGAACGGTAGAGCGAACAGCGACCCCCGTTAGTAACGACCTGCCCGTCTTCGCAGTACGATTCGACGATGTTGGCTCGTGAAAAGTTGCGGACCAAGCAGCCAAGGGGCTGGCAGTCGACGTATCGAATGTCCCAGACCAGCGAGTAAAAACTACCGTCGACGCACGTGCTCGTCGAACAGGCGAATCCTGGATCAGGATGCGTGTATATGCACGAGCTGCCATGTTCCAAGCTGCCACCAGGGACACAGCCGACGGATTGAGTGGTCGCGTTGTAAATATTCACCAAGTCGTCGAACGTGCAGAAGCCGCTCGCCACGTTCACCATCGTCAGCAGAGCAAGCGCGGCGGACCACCCGGCTTTGACCACAAAGCCGGGCATTGTCCGCTGCAGACGGGCACTCGGGCGCCTCTCTCTATAGTGTTGGTTCCGTTCTTTTCCTTTCAACCCCGCCCCGGCGTAGTCCCACCCGGAGGTGAGTCCTTCGGGCGGGCTTCAGACTACCCACGGATGTTTGCTTGAGGCGAGACGTGTTTCTTTTTTCCGTTTTCAGTATACCAGGCTAATCGCTGTGTTACGCACGACTCCAAGGGCTTTGGCCGAGAGCACGGGGCGGTCTTTTTTCGTTTTGACTGAGGGGAGGGAGGGTGGGTGGGGGTCGGTTCGTTTGTTTCTTCTCTATTTCTTTGGAACAAGTGTGTGTGTGTGTGTGTGTGGGGGGGGGGGGGGGGGGGGTGCTAGTTGGCCCGCCGATAGCTGTACCGGCGGGGAGCGAAACGGCTGCGGTGCTTGCGACCTTTTTCGTCGTTATTTGCTTCCTTTCTTCACTCCCTTCACCCTCCACTCTCCGATGACAGCCAGGGTGGGGTCCTGTGCGACGTTTTCCGATTTCGGAAAGAGCTAGAGAGAGAGAGAAAGAGAGAGTTGGAATAGAGCATGTATTTGGTATCGGAAAGTAGGTGCGAGATCAGGCAAAACTTGTGCGCTAGTTCGTTTAACCGTGAATCTGATAATCAGGGCTTACCCCAAATTCTCGCTTCATTTCATAACTCTGTGACAGTTATTGTCACCGTTTCTGCCAACGCGACCTTTTCCTAGAGAGAGACGACTCAGAGTGCAGGGACCATCTCTCCGGGGAGATTGGGGTCTCCTCACTTCTCTTCGCTGCTACGGCGGGCGTAAGTCGAGAGCCAGAGGCGCGCTGCAGGTTGCGGCTCTGCTACAGTGGGCGCCGGAGTGGGCGCTGCCGGGGGTGCTTTGGCCGGCGGATGGCTTCGCGGGGGATCGCCGCCCAACAACGCTGTGGGCCCTCTTTTTCTTCGCGACTGCCCGGCCTGCGGCGGCGGCCATCGCTTTGATAGAAGACTGCAGCTTGCATTGAGCGAAGGGACGAATATCCCGCGAAACGGGCAAACCATTTCAGTTCTGCAAAGCCCGCAGTGCGTGTAGCTCAAAAAAGGGTACTGAGACCAGACTCGCTAAACTCTTGTCCCACGGTCCGGATGGCGCAGCCAAGCGCTCATGGCGACGACTAATATTTGACCCTTCCGACGTCGGCGTCGTATATAAGCCGACTTGCAAGAAGGCGGCCATTGAGTTGGATTTAGACCGCCGTGCGGCACAAGTTGGCTTTCCCAACTGACCCGTTGGGCGCACTCCGACAGCACACAAGCAGCAGTCCTGAGCTCTCAGCCTCGGAAAAGAGGGGAGAAAACAATTGTGTGACGAAGACTTCGGCGGCCAGTAGGGGGAAAGACAGCGGAACGCGCGTATCTCGGGACGACAAGTACACGGTTGCCGTGGCGGAACAGAATAGCGGAAGCTGTCTGAACGCAAGCGGGACATGTAAACGAAGACTTTTCGGGCAAATGTAAGGTTGACTGCTCGGTGGATTCGTTGCTGGAATAGGCTGTGACGTTAGGGCTAGCGAAAGCCCAATGCGAAACGTCTGCACTGGCCGAAAAGGTATTTGCGGGTAGGACCAACCCTACTTCGCGAAGTTACGGTTCAGTGCCGACTAAATGTCCGAGCTTCTTCCTTGTTTGTTTGCAGGTGCTGCGGCCGGGCTCTGAGTCTTGTCATGGGGAATACTTGAACCAAGCCAAAAAAGGATCGAAATGACTCCTCTTGAGGGCGAGACTCAATCAGAGCCCGTAGCGATAGATGCACTGAGCATAACCAGCTTAGCAAATGAGAGCTGGAACCTGGGGGATGATACCCAGAAGCCGACGTATGTGCTGAAGAGTGGCGAGCACCCACAACCTGAAGACTTCAGGGGCAGGGGCGACGCAAAATGATAATTGATTCGCTTTTTTCAGCGCCTGCGGCCATGCCGCAGGTCTGTCGGTGGCCCTGTCTTTTCCGCCTTCCATTCAGGCACTGAAGCAACTGCGCTGGGTTGCTGTCCCTCCCCGGTCAGTATCAGACTAGCACCCGGAGTGATCCCCACGGGCTTACTACCTTCGAAGTTGCTTGGGCTAGTTTTTGAGCGGTCGACGATGTACGTCGTTCTTGCCGGGCTTTCTTTCATGCTTGCTTATTTCATTTTTCCTTACGAACATTTTTTGCATTTACTATTTCCAGCGACGGCGGCTTGCGTCCGACTGGCCCATCCAGGTGTGGTTGTCCAGCACACCTGCATGGGCTCTCTAATAGTTTCTTTTTTTTTTCTGGCCCTCATTAAATTCTAGAACCGAGCACCTGTGTCTTCTGAACCCTGTCCAGAAAGAGATGTACCTGCACCCTTTCGTACAGCTTACGAGGTCGTACCTGCCCTGGTTTCCCTCCTCACGGTTCGACCAAGCCGAGAGTTACAACCCCCACACAGCCAGGTGGGCATCCTCGTTCTTCCCAATTCACGCGCTCTTTGGTCGTCCACGGATCCTTTAATTCCGGCTACCGCTTGCTCTCGGGCGAAACCCGAAAGCCGAAATAGAGACAATGATACGAGTATAAAGAACAGGTCAAGTCCGACCATCGGGACATCGTCCGGAAAAGGTCGAACTGGCGCGTCCCTTCTAAAATATTTTTGTTCCCGAAACTTTTCCCCGACAGACCGTCTCGTCAGCCTGTCGGTCAGGCAACTATCATGTGTGGGCCTGTGGGTCACCCAATTGTCAACAGACTGAATAGCTCAACTCCAATCAAGGGCAGCAGCAGGGGTCCCTTGTACTGAGGCAGTGGTAGACTTGCCGACCCGAAGTTGAATTCAACTGCATCAAAGCTGGTGTCTCAACTGTTTTCAGATGCCTCTTCTGGCTTCACGGGCAGACATGCTGTCCCTCCAAAGACGCATGCAATTTATTTGGCAGCTATTGTTTTTCCTGTATTAAAATCCATTGGAGATAGACCCATTTCTTGCCATCTCACACTTCTTTCTAAAACCAAAATTTTCCAGCTTGATTTTGCGCTTATAATGATTATAGTCATTTTGTATGCTTTCTTTAAGAGATCGTTTTTGATGATCAGTAAGGGGATGGTCGACTATAAGAGCTCCAGAAACGCGGCCGGTGCGCACCATCATCCGTCCACCGCAGTGTTCGCTACGATTCTGCTGCTGCATTCCAATCGGTCAGGCTCTACAACAGGCTCGCTGACGGTCAGCCCCTTCGATTTTGTAGCTGTTACTGCGGCGCCAGTGTTCTGGTACGACAATGTGCTTCCGGCTTTCTTGCCGGGCCACCTGTGAGTATCAACTGGTAGCAAACCCAAGCAAAGTGTAGGAGAGGTAGAAATCAGAGGAATGAGGCTACCGATTCCTCCGTCATGACGTCATGAAGAAGCAGTTGCAGGAAACTATGCAGCCCCCTTGTCGAGCGGGACACATCAAGAACTTCGGCTCGAGCCCCCCGGTGGATGCACTGGAAACACACCTCTGCAGCCCCGTGCGTGAGCAGTCTTCGTCGGGGGCATGTTTTCGCAAGGTACCCCCTAAAACGGGTGCCTTCTCCTTGTTCCTCTTTTACGATATCACCTCACCAACCCTAACCTCTCACCAACACCACCCGCCTGTCAACCGCCACTGCGCCCACTTACTAACCTTGGCCAACGTTTACTTCTTCGGTGGTACCCCCGAAACCCCCGTATTTGCGTAGTTCGTGCGGGGGGTTGTGAACCGGCGAGGGTTACATTTTATATCTGTGTGACTTTTTCGCCGCAGTGGCAAGATGCATAAGCCCTGTCAGGACCGTTCAGACACTCAGTTAGCCACCAGCTGCACGTGGAGTATAAAAATGTAGCTCTACCCCGTATTGCGGAGCTCCTGCGTAGTTTGCGCGGAGTTCTTGCGAACTTCGTTGCTTCGGTTTTCGGGGGTATCAGATTCGGATTACTATTTCTTTTTGATTTTTTTGTGTTTCTGACAGATTGGCGTCTTTCGACCTTGAGGGTTTCTCGTTTTTTTTTTTTTTTTTTTTTTTTTTTTTTTTTTGGCTGTTTTTGGGCAGGCCGCGGCTTGTAGTGCGCAAAGGACAACCTTGGTCGGGCTGACCTGATGTTGGGGTGGCCAGGCTGACCGAGGTTCACCCCCTCGCTGCACCGCTGGATTGTGCGACAGCTCTCCCCACGTGATCGTAAAAGAATTTTTTTCCCCATGATGTGGCAATATCTCTTTTCTTTTCTTTTTTGTCGCTCCGAGAAACACCAGGAATTCGAGTTTGAAATGCATTCCTCAGCTCCATTTCCGGGTTCTCTGGGGTCGTCAGATCCACCGACTCTTTTTAGTGCCACATGGTGGTGGAGAGTCACGGTGCACTGGACTGAGCGGTGCAAAGAAGTGGGCAAGTTACCACGCCGGCCCGTGGGTGAACACGGTTCTCTTCTTTTTGGGGAAACCGGTCCTGACTTCAACTCTGGATATGTACGCACGCCGTAACACCGCCATGCTTTATTGCAGACATCTCGTACAGCCTTCCGCGCATCTGTATTTATTGAGCCGGTCCGTCCCTATCTCTTGAAACTGCACCGGGCAAGTGCCTGCCGCTGGTTTTCACGGTCCACCACGGTCTATCAGGTAAATCCCTAGTCCCTAGAGCTGCATCGAATCACCCGGTGCTGTATTCTTCGGTCTATCACGGTGGGATGGACCGGCTCATTTATGCTCGGCATCTTCCGTGGGCGCTTTGCTCGAGCACGGAAAAGTCACGGAGCAGTCACGAGGCTTTATAGAAAAACTTTGTTGTGCTAAAAAAAAGCGGTCGGGGGGTTCTTGGCTTTTTCTCACTAAAAGGCCCCTGCGTCAGCTTCTCCCAAACTCAAGAGGTCTGTGCAATTTTCCCCTACCCCTGCAGGAATATCATGCTTTGCATCCTGGCTGAGTCTGGCGAGAAATACTCCCCTCCGGGAAGAAATACTCAGACTGAGTCGAGCCTGATTTCGGCCTGAGTCAGTGCGACTCAGCCAGACTCAGTGTGGACCCAGGTAAACTCAGGCTGGGCGGGCTGCACTGTACTGGTACTGAACTACTGCACCTGGTCACTTCAGTGGTTGGTCACTGAGGTTCTGGCAGCAAGCTTGCAGATGTGCATGTGTATCAGACAGCAAATTGGGACCCCACACACTGAAATCAAAAGTGCTCCTAACCAGACAAAATTTAAGTGTTGCAAACGAAACTTGAACACCTGAAATTGGACCCTAAAGCTGGTTCAGTGCCCACCTACAGGCAATTACCTATACTTATCGCTGAACCGCAAAAATCGCGGTTCGTTGAGTTTAGGTAATTCCCTATACCTAACGCTGTAAGCTTTACAAGTTGCCTTATCGTGCTCAACAGCTTTGTGATGTGGTTCTTGAGGTGGTGCCCAAAGCGCCAGATCGCTAGTCCCTTCCAGGTGGCTGGGGTATATTCCTTGTGATTGCAAATGTGACTGTGATTCTTGGCCCTGCCCCACTGAAGTGACCCGAACACTAACTTATACTGCCCAGCCTGAGTTTGCCTGAGTCCAGCCTGAGTCTGCCTGAGTAGCCCAGACTCATTAGCTTGGCAAAGTTTTCCGCGCCTGCGGCGCTGGCATTTTTGGCTTGTGTAATGTTTCATGTCTTGTTGCCAAGAAGACCGCATTTGTCCGCCCTGCTCTCTGTGGTGGGCAGTAGTGACAACCACAAAGAGGAGCACCCTGTCGGGTACATAAAAGTGCACTTGACTCGCATCAACTATACCACACTGCTGACCCATTAGCTTGAAAAGATTTCCACGCCTGCGGCGCTGGTATTGGCTTGTGAGAAGACCGCAGCTGTCCGCCCTGCTGTCGCAGATAACCGCCAGGCGACACTTGCCTTCTTCGCATGGCTTTTTTGCTTCTCGAAGGACAGTCTCTGTGGTGGACAGTAGTACAACTACAACATGGCCCGCGTGGGGCTCAGAGCTCAAGCTACTTCCCTGTCGCGCATGTCAGTGGCTTGTATATGGGTCTGGTGCTCGGACCAAGTCCGAGCAACCAAAAAACCGTACACCGCGAGAGTAGGAGAAAGTAGAAAGGGAAACTAGAGTTTTCGTTGACCGCACTACCCTGAGCCCAAATCCTGGACGTGGGTTCAGGTGGCAAATTTGGCAAATGATCATGATCAGAAGGTCCTACTTGATTGCATGCATAGGGTTAGCGTCAGTTTCAATTGTGAGGCAAATCCTCACATTTTGAAGAAAAAAAAAAACGGAAAAAAAAAAAGGACGGTCATAAACACGTCACCAAGAAACATACCCAAAAAAAAATTGCCGCTGCGCGGGGCCAAGAAACTACCCCCCCCCCTCACAAGTGTATCCAAAAAAAATTTGCGGGGCCTGAGTCAACAATCACAAGCCAAACCCGTTCTTATACAAGACGGGGAGGACACGATCTGAAACACGGGGGTCCTCGGTGAAGCGCCCCTGGTGCCCCGGTGCAGTCGGTCGGGGGTCCAACCCACTGCACCGGGATGGGCACGGTGCAACAGCGAACAGAGGCTTTTCTTCCGCGCAAACTGCGCTTTTTCTGAAGAGCTTCTAGCCGAACCCCTGTTTTTACATTTCTTCGAGACAAAAAGTACCCAACATAGCTTCCCCACCAGAAAATGGCTTTCCCTCACATAATTTTCAGGTTGTACACGATTTTGAGGGTCACGCTAATACCCTGATTGCATGTGGCTAAAAAAAAAAAAGCACAGAATGATGCCCCGGCTGAGGGGCCCAGTAGTAGTGCTACAGTACAGCAGTCACACTAGCAGTACACAGCACCGGTCACTGCACCTTTGGATCATCGTTGAAGCAACGTACAGCCTGCGACTGGCCCAATAGCTTAAAAATACTCGAGGGACTGCCTTGTGCTCATTCCGAAGGAGGCTAGAGGGGGAGAAAACAATACAACTACAAAGTGGGTCTTTTTTGTTGAACGCTTACGCCCGCCACTAAACCCAGATTTACCTGTGTTTCGTGTGGGCTACAGTACATTTACCTCCTTTGATCTATCGCAACTGGCAGTCTCCTCAAGCATTTCCTACAAAGCAGGTGCTTATACAATAATACTCTCCTCCTCGCCCGTCTCGCTGCTCCGTACTCGCTGCTCTCGTCCTTGCTGCTGCGTGATGATAGATTGATGGTGCGTAACAAACGTAGAAAGGTCATGCAGAGATTCTCGTGTGTATGCCACAAACTTCTTCAAGCGAGGGGTAAAATTACGGTGTTCTTCTCGAGAGCGATGGGGTAATAACCTTTGTACAAGTGTTAGTTCTCGTCGGAATAGTATTAATCTTCTAAGATCTTCGATCTTAGGCCAACGACAAAAAAAAACCCCCCTCGCTTTCTCGGGAATGAGTACCCCGCTTCCGCCCCCGTAGGATTCGAGTGAGTGCGAGCGACATCTGACCGATCAAACGAGGCGAATGCATGCGTCCACTGGGGACAGTGGGTTGCACCGCTTTTGTTTTGCCTGAAGATGCCTTTGCGGGACAGAACAAATATGAACGGAGTGAAAAAAGGGGGGTGCGGAAATCCGACGCAAGGGTTTTTGAGTTGCAGGCAGAGCCAAAATGAGCCAGCCAGATAATGGCGGCACTTATTTGCGGTTGTTCACGCTAGCTCTGTTCAGTACTAACACTTGACCGGTCGGCGGCTGCTTTGGGAGTAGGAGGGCTTTGGCTGTATCGCCAGATAGTGGGTAGGGACAGAAGGAACTGCACTGGACTATGCTTGCGCGATTCCTCAAACAAGGGCATTTCGGCTACCTTACGACTAGTCACAGATACGCTCGCCGTGTTCCCGCGCCTCTTACGTTGTTTTAACTTGCGATGCACCTTCAATTCAAGTAGTTGCTTCCAAGCTTTCCAACTCGCTCCATGTAATATCGCGGGTTCCGTTGTCGTCGTCGATCTTCACCTGTGTGGGTGCGTTGTGTGGTGATTAGTTGTAGGTTGTGCAGCTACCGGTAGTTACAGTTGGTCTACCCAACAGGGCCGAAGCTTGACCTTCAGGCGTTTTAGCGAGCTTGGTCAGATTCGATCACGGCTGATCCGCAAAGAAGCGACGTTCGACACGCAACCGATGAACCTCGGCGAGCAGTCGCAGAAGAAGCGAAGCACCAAGCGCGCGCCTGAAAATGTTAGCTCGCCAGGATCGAGTTGGATTCTTCGGACATGGATTAGCAATGGAGTTACCATTGTTATCCAACTGGGCCCAAAAGGCACCTTACCCGCGTAGATTGCCACCGATTTAATGAGCCGTGTGCAGACCCACTGTTAATCCATTTACTCCGAGACTTGCATGGCTTAATCCTTGCAACAAGTATGACTACCGGCTGTTTGTAGCTCGCTCCGATGGGGTAAGAAAAGGGATACCTGGGCCGATCCTGTTTTCGGAGTGTCGGTGGAAGCGACGAGCAACGCAGACAACTCCGCAGCTGAGACCTTGCGCAGGTGGATCGAGTCCGCTGCAACTCTGTAGTGTTGAGGGGTGAAGTTTAAGACGGCTTGTAGTTCGGACTGTTTGATTAGGCTGCAAGGAGCCGATGGTTAGTCTCCGGTTGGCAGTTGAGGCGGGTGAGGAAGCGCCAAACCAGCATTCAGCCTTTGTTTTTGCACGTTCGCTTGAAATCCCCTATCCCTAGAGTCTCCAGGTGACTTTCGGCAAATGGATTTCTAATATTCGCAACACGTAGGGCTCGTTTGCGGTTTCTTATAGACGGCTTTGTTCAATGCTGTGCCGTCGTAGGTGGCGATTCCTGGAGATTCCCGACACTTCTCGTGCTCGTATGGTCGAGACTGCTTCGTGATTCGCGTGCTGCCCGTGCATGTAGGTACTGAAGGGCGGTTGTTACACTCTCCGTGGACCAATTCTTCCCGGGGGAGAAATCGTAGTTCAATGTTTAGACCCTGAACCCTAGTCCGGGTTGGTCCGGGTATGGGGTCCAGGGGCATTCAAACACCAAAAAGCAGCCACAAAAAACGGCAGAAAGGAGGTCAGACTGTGACAGGAATGACTCAGCAGGACGCTGGCTCTCATGATTTGGCATTCTAACATCAAGTCCCCTTCGAAGCAAGTGTATAATAGAACAGGGTAAAGGGCAGCAGAGAGTGTAAGACCCGCAGGTAGGGTACGAAACCTTGAGGAGCTAGTCCTCTTATTCTTTTTCACGGCGCGGTGTTGTTGTGCACCTCGTTCTTCGTCTCGGGTTTCGTGGACGCAGACCCTCCAAAGTTAGAGTTCGTCAGTGGGTCCTTCGGACGGGGACTTTCGGTCCTGTGGGGGGGGGGGAAGAATTGCGAGAAAGTGCTTGGAATGGATAAGTGCTCCGCACTGGTCCCGTCCGGACACCTTAGGCGGGGGGCGAATGAACGCGAACGCCGCATACCCAGAGGTACTCGCGCACGGCGACGGATCCGGCTTCTCGGCCATTTCCTGCGGGCAGCGCAGGTCGAAGGCGGTGCCCCGCACGCGCAGCCAGGCTTCGATGCGGCTGATTTTTTCGGCGGAGACCGTGTTCGGGGCCGACAGGTCGAACGTCCGATCGACGGTAAGGATGCACTTCACCTTCGCATCGCTGTCCTCCATGGGATCTGCCCGAGGCGTCTTGTTGTTGTGGGGATGGTGGTGGTTCGTGGCGGGATCCCGCTTTCTCCCCGCGGGCTTCTGCTTGGTGCGCTTGGTGGCTTTGCTGGGCTGCTTTTCGGACGACTTTTTCGCGCGCTTCTTCCGCTTTTTGCCTTTGGGCCCGGGCTCGTCGCCGGCCCGCGCCTTGCCGCCCGACTTCACCACGGGATCAAACTCGCTTCGCGACCGCTCCGTGTGCACCTGCTGCCGCGGCACGCCCACCGAGCAACCCATGGCCGCCTTGCAACGGCCTCCGTACAACGACGGAGGCCTCCACGCGTATCTCCCCACCCACCTCCAAGCGGGCA
Source organism: Diplonema papillatum (assembly GCA_030068145.1). Classification (NCBI taxonomy): domain Eukaryota; phylum Euglenozoa; class Diplonemea; order Diplonemida; family Diplonemidae; genus Diplonema; species Diplonema papillatum. Next base: position 164,090 of record JAPJBO010000437.1, on the reverse strand, counting down.
ACGACTTAGCACGGGTTCGCCAGCTGCTGGCTGGTCCCGGGGGCCGTTCCTCGCGGGGAAACGGGGCGGGGTGAGGGGGGGGGGGGGTGCCGTCCGTTCTCTTCGGGGTTCTGGGGGCCCTCTCCCTCGCGATGGGATGCCTTGCGGCGGTTCTTTTCCGGTTGCGTGTTCTCCCCCCACACCTTCCCGCCTCCCCTTCGCCTGGTGTCTGGTCGCGGAGGATTCAAAGCCGGGCGTCAGCGTCTGCAAGTCGGACGCACCCCACGGGCGGGAAGCGGGGTATATCCGTGGATGGCCAACCCTGCTGGAGCCGGTGAATCTTAGTTTAATGTTTCGGCAGGACACTGCCTCTCGTGCATGTTTGATGCTAGCAACATCAAGTCTTCTTCGAAAGAAGATGTCTTGTTTGTGCGCACTAGCGGAACTCACCTGCTTTGGTAAGTTTCATGTAGTAACTAATTTTTAGTACCAACAATGCATTATTAACACAAAAAGAAATGCAGAAATGGGAAAAGGCGGTATATCGCCGAAGTAGGGTGTGAAACCTTGAGGGACTGGCCCCCTTGTTGTTTTGTGCGCACCTCGTTCTTTGTCTCGGGTTTCGCTCCTAAACGCAGACCATTCCAAAGCTAGCACCAGCGTTCTTTGGATGGGGATATTTCAGTTCCGGTGCGAGCACAACTTTTTTGGCTTCATTGTGGCTCTTCTTCCTTCGCTCCTGGATGTTTTTTGATCGCACAGCCATCCACAGCAGCAGGAAATTGATCTGCTTTGGCGTGTCGTCGCCTTTGAAGCGTCGTGTGGGCCTACAACAGCGTGTACGTCCCGTTTTGTCTTTGCGGTTGTCAGCTGGCCACCCGGCTCGTCATCATAGACGTCGAGGCACCCCGACTGAAACACCCCGCAAACCCAGGTAACAGTGACGAGGGCGGAGGATGCAGACAACAAGAAATGGTCAAGGGTATAGTCTATTCTCGAAGGAAGGAGCACGAGAGAACGAGAGAACGAAACGAGGCACGGCAAGCCATCGGAAGATGAACGCCGGAAGCCGCAAAGGAAAACCGACTCCGTTGGGAAGGGCGGGTGTGCTGGTACTAATGCAAGTAATTGTGCGAAAGAAACAACATGTGCTAATAGCCGCTCGCAAAAGCAAGCAAAAAAAAAAATGACTGCCGTGCGGTGGCTACACCTACGAGCTTAACTACCCGCAGAGAGCTAATACTTAGTCCGTCAACTCCTTGAGCACTGCAATGCTACCGCTCTGCCATGATGCGGCCGACGTCCCTCGAAAGGGAGGGGCTTATCAATCGGAAAGGGCGGGAAACTTTGTGTGGAAACGGCAAGTCGGGCGGAGGATGAAACACGAGCGTGACTCTGGCCCAGAGGCTGCTTGGCTGGCTTGCTTTCAAGGCAGCGCTTCTAACGCAGCAGTCGGTCACTTGTCCAACTTTTCACATTGCGGGTGTAAATGGAGATCTTGTTCACTGAGTCTCGCTACCACAGCCAACACGATCTGCATTCATCCATGGGGGCTCGGGTAACAACAACTCGGCACGCTTTGTGATACCAGTACGCGGCCAACTGAGTCGCTTGAGCACCATAACATCTATTTTCGGGGCGGTGCGTTGCCGTCATTCGTTTTGTTTATGGAAGCTGCGGCTATCAAAATAGTTGATCGGGTCTCTGGGCCTATGCTGCTTTCACAAATACGGGGGGTGGGGTGGGTGCTGGAACTGCCGAGGGATAAAGGGCCATTGTTTGCTGCGGGGGACGCAAAGCTGAGAATCGCAGCATCATTTTTCAAGAGCTGCGATTCAACCAGTACCCATATTGCTTTTTTTGTGATGCCTTCAACACTACACGCACAACCCTTTCGCGACCGTGATTGGTCAGTCGGGATTGCCGGGGGCGGGTTCATTCATAAGAGTCTAAAAGAAAAAGCAAAACAAGTAGACTTGCCCCCTGCGCCTAGCTCCTGCTGCTAATACTACTGTGATGCCTTGCCGCTTTCGTGAGTGGCCGACTCGTATGGCAGAATGCATGCGGCGGGTGAATGTGTCCGGCTGTTATGAAAAGATGGCATTGCCGGAGCAATCTGGCCAACAACTGTGTAGCCTCGCGAAACGAGGGGGAGAGAGCTCAGGGTGGGGACGGAAGAACGCAAAAAGAAAAACGTGCTTTCCTCGACACAGCATCCCGTTTGCGCCATGTTTCGCGTTTTCAGCCACAGATGCATGAAGCACCACCCATCAGTGTGCACCCTGAGCCGGTCGCCCCCTGCTTTTAGACTGCTGATAGTCTGATTGGCTGATAGTGAATGAAGTGTAGACAGCAGCAGGCACTTCGATGCAGCTGCAGGGGATACAGTGGCGAACTGGCTCCAGTGGACCCTGAGGGTCAAGAGGACGACGGCAACGAGATGGGGCGCGAAGTGCGGGGGACTGGGGAGAGAGGACCAGGATCGGTTTACTTGGCATCGGATCTCCTCACTGCCGCATTCTTTTTGGTCACCGCGCTGATTGTCCGGGAGTCAATGATCGATTGCCACATGTTGCGGTTGGACAACAGCATGTCTAAGATCTTGCCCATAGTCGGTACGACCTTCGTCATGACTGTGAATAGATTGACACCGACACCCCGAATAAAGTTCAGCTGGCCGACTGCCAGTTCTTGCTTGTTCTGGCGGTCGAACATCGGCGTTACGTCCATGTGTGCCTCGCGCTCTTGATCGCCCTGAATGGTTGAATGGTTGGATGGTTGAATGGTTGCGTGGTGTAAGCCACCGGTAATACAAAATGAGGCCCGGTCATGGTTTTGTCAAAGAAACGCGCTCTTGCAATGGTAGGGGAAAAAGCCGCAGTGACGCTGTTTGGACAGCGTGCGAAACACGGCAGAGCTGGTTTCCCGGGATGGAGTTTCCAGAGGGCGGGAGTCGCGTACAAGCCCGTGTCAGTTACCGGGAAGGAATGCGCGAGTGTGGTTGGAACAATAGCATTATGTGCACAACACCGAAAGAAGTGTAGGCGGAACTTTTTGCACAGCATAGAACCTGCGGATGAACACAGGACAGCGATAAGAGGCTGGCTCGTCAGCAGTTCATCACAACGCGGACCATCCTCGAGCTGCTGTGAGGACAGACAACCCCCTTCAGGAGTGGACAGGGCGGAAAGCTTAGATGTTTGCGCAGATTTTGAGCCTTGCAATTTTTTTGTTGAGATCCTTGAATGGGTGCGCGAGGCTCTACGTACGTGCCGGGGGGGAATTTGCTGGTATGATCGTTGGCGAATCTTCTCCCAAAAACGCTGTCAGCGTTCTTTTCGTGTTTACAACGCATTGAAACTACGAAAATAAGAGGGAGATTGCAAGAGCGTGCTTGGAATGATACATGCTCAACACCGCACTGGTCCCGTCTGCGCCGTGTTTCGGTCCTTCAAGCCACGGACGGACCATCATCAGCGCGGAACCTGAGTGTCAGACAGAACAGCGGTGTGACTGTTTGCTTGTACGTGCCGGTTGATCGTTTTCCCACTTGTATTTACCCTGTGGATATTCAGGTAAGGAATTCTGATCAACCACCAAAACACGCTGCCTACGTCTTTTTAGCCTGCACAATACATTGAAGGGCAACCCACAAGATTGTTAGTACTAAAAAGGAGGGGGGGTGTACGAGGCCACACAACGGAGCGGGGGTGTACGAGGCTACACAAAGGAGGGGGGGTGTACGAGGCCACACAAAGGAGGGGGGGTGTACGAGGCCACACAAAGGAGGGGGGGTGTACGAGGCCACACAAAGGAGGGGGGGTGTACGAGGCCACACAAAGGAGGGGGGGTGTACGAGGCCACACAAAGGAGGGGGGGTGTACGAGGCCACACAAAGGAGGGGGGGTGTACGAGGCCACACAAAGGAGGGGGGGTGTACGAGGCCACACAAAGGAGGGGGGGTGTACGAGGCCACACAAAGGAGGGGGGGTGTACGAGGCCACACAAAGGAGGGGGGGTGTACGAGGCCACACAAAGGAGGGGGGGTGTACGAGGCCACACAACGGAGGGGGGGTGTACGAGGCCACACAAAGGAGGGGGGGTGTACGAGGCCACACAAAGGAGGGGGGGTGTACGAGGCCACACAAAGGAGGGGGGGTGTACGAGGCCACACAAAGGAGGGGGGGTGTACGAGGCCACACAAAGGAGGGGGGGTGTACGAGGCCACACAAAGGAGGGGGGGTGTACGAGGCCACACAAAGGAGGGGGGGTGTACGAGGCCACACAAAGGAGGGGGGGTGTACGAGGCCACACAAAGGAGGGGGGGTGTACGAGGCCACACAAAGGAGGGGGGGTGTACGAGGCCACACAAAGGAGGGGGGGTGTACGAGGCCACACAAAGGAGGGGGGGTGTACGAGGCCACACAAAGGAGGGGGGGTGTACGAGGCCACACAAAGGAGGGGGGGTGTACGAGGCCACACAAAGGAGGGGGGGTGTACGAGGCCACACAAAGGAGGGGGGGTGTACGAGGCCACACAAAGGAGGGGGGGTGTACGAGGCCACACAAAGGAGGGGGGGTGTACGAGGCCACACAAAGGAGGGGGGGTGTACGAGGCCACACAAAGGAGGGGGGGTGTACGAGGCCACACAAAGGAGGGGGGGTGTACGAGGCCACACAAAGGAGGGGGGGTGTACGAGGCCACACAAAGGAGGGGGGGTGTACGAGGCCACACAAAGGAGGGGGGGTGTACGAGGCCACACAAAGGAGGGGGGGTGTACGAGGCCACACAAAGGAGCGGGGGTGTACGAGGCTACACAAAGGAGGGGGAGTGTACGAGGCCACACAACGGAGGGGGGCCACACAAAGGAGCGGGGGTGTACGAGGCTACACAACGGAGGGGAGGTGTACGAGGCCACACACCTGCCACTCGAACTCTGCGGTGACGTACTGGCCCCAGATGCGGCTGATTTCGAAGGGCTTCGTGATGTTAGAGATGTCGGCGCATTTGAGTAGCATGCTGACGACGAGCCGTCGCTGGTCCGGGTCTGCTTTGATGTCGCCTTCCAAGCCTTGCAAGGCGGAGCACAGCTCCCCATGCCGGGCCATGTCCGTCGCCAAGATCGATTCGATGAGCGTTTTCCAGATCTCCTTGGTCTGCGGCGTCGAGCATCCAGACAGGATGTTGTAGTCGGCGTTCTGCAGGATCTCTATCGCAATGTTGCAGTGGTGCACTTCGAGCACGCTCTTCGAGCCTGAAGACGCGGAAAGGACGCCAAGCGGCGTTTCGACCTTCAGCAAAAAGCTGTTGTTGAGCCCCATGTGGTCAATGTCGTGGCACAGCGCTGAGACGAGAACCGTGAACATATCTATCCTGCTCAGGTACGATGCCAGGTCGCAGTGCTGCATCCACGTGGCGAGGGTCTGCATCACGTCGAACGCGTGCGTGAAGTTGTGGTACGGAACTTGCCGATACCTCGATTGAACCGCGATCACGAAGCGGAAAAGGGTGTCTTTCTCGATGTGGAACTCGTCGACGAACCCGAGTTGCTCGAAAATGAGGGCGGCCAAAGGAATGAGGCGCAGGTGCGACTGCTTGTCCCGGATGTGGTATCTGTGGATGTCAAAGTCCCACGAGAGCACGGTGGCGGTCTCCTGGGGGGTGACCTTGATGGCCTTCGCGTCTTTCAGGATTTCTTCCATGTCGGTGACGACGAAGCTCGCCTTGTCGCCGGCACGCGTGAGGGGGTCGCCGCCGGACGTCGCGTTCATCAATGCTTTCGACTCCTCCTCGGCCCTCTTCATGAACTGGAACAAATGCGCGTTCCGCAAGCTCATCGCTGCGAACTCGGAGAAGACCTTCAGCGTCGCCTCGTCGTTCGAGTTGAAGTAGTCCTCGCCGATCTTGTTCACAAGCTGCGCCACGGCGATCACCTCGTTGTCGAACACAACCGGCATGCACAAAATGTTCCGTGTCACGTACCCGGTGCGCTTGTCAACATCTGTATTGAACCTCGTATCTGCGTACGCGTCCTTTATGTTGGTCACCTCGCTGGTACGGGCGACGTGACCCGCGATGCCTTGTGACACAGGGAACCGGATTTCCGTCGATGCCTGAATCGCAACGCGAGAGTACAACTCGTTGTGCTCCTTGTCAACCATAAAAAGCGCGCACCGCTCGCACCGGACCAGCTCCTTAGCGGCCTCCATGATCTGCGCGCAGATGTCGTCCGTTTTCATGATGTCCATTTTGTTGAGCTCCTTCACGGTCTGCAGGATGGCGCTGATCGTCCTCTTCTCCCGGAGCATTTCCTCGTGCAGCATCGTGTTTTGAATGTTGATGCCGGCAAACACGCTGAAGCCCGCGAACGTGTCTTCGTCTTCCTTCGTGAACGTGCCGTTGTTCTTGTTAACGAGCTGAGCGACCGCCAGCACGGTATCATTGTGCACGATCGGTGCGCAGAGGATCGACTTCGTTTTGTACCCGGTCTCCTTGTCGGTGTCCTTGTTGAAACGGTGGTCCGCGTAGGCATCGGTGATGTTGCAGACTTCGCCCGTGGTTGCGACGTGCCCGGCGATCCCCGCTTTGAGGGGCAGCTTTATCTCCTTCTCGTGCCCCTCAAACCGGGCGTTGAGCTGGCAGTTCGCGTGGTCGACGACGAACAGCGAGCACCGGTGGGCGTCCAGGAGCCGCTTGGCGGAATCCATGATGTTGAAGCACAGCTTTTCGAGGTTCAAATCGGTCGTCGCCAAGCTGCGGACGAGGTCCAGCAGGACTTCCCCGTGGTGGTACGACTTGTTGAGGTCTAGATACAGCAAGCTGTTCCGGATGACCATGACGACGAAGGCGTTCAAGGAGCGAAGGAGGGTCTCATCGTCTGGGGTGAACTCCTCGAAAAGAGTCAAGTCCGTGACCTTGTTCGTGACGTGCAGGCAGGCGTAGCACTCCCCGTCCAGCGAAATCGGGACCCAGAGCCCGGACTCGCTGTTGGTCTGCGCCCGCGGCGCGACGCTGTCGAGGGAAAAGTTCCCGTCCTTGTCCATGAAAATGGACTCCTGGTGGAACACGCACGCCCCCTCGGGGTCGTCCAGCTGCAGCTCTTTGAAGAGCTCCGTCTTCTCCTTCGAGATGTTTGGGTCGAGGAAGCTCGTCGCGTTCGTGTTCCGGTCGACGAACGCGATCAGGTTCTTCTGCCGCCGGATCCAAATCGTACACTTTTCGGCGTTCACCAGCCACGCGGACTTCTTTGCGACAGCGACCGAGACGCTCTCTATAGAGGTCATCGAGGCGCCGTGGCAGAGCTCCATGGCCATGCGTAACAGGTCTTCGGGGGACCCCTGCGATCTACCCGGCCGGGCGAGGGAGTGGCGGAACGCCGTCATTCTCGAGTTGCGCGACGAGCTCGAGTCGTCGGAGTCGTTCGAGTCCGAATCGTTCAGTTTGCTGTCGGCGGCCTTCGACCGGACGACGGCGGTACCATGCGGCTTCTTCTTGTTCTTCTTCCGCTTGGCGGGTTTGAACAACTCGTCGGACTCTTCGTCCGAGTTCCGCGCGACATCCTGGATGACGACGTTCCCGGAGCCGAGCTTCCTCACCTGGTCGCTCGAGCGGTTGAAGACAGGATCGGCGGTCGTTTGGATGAACCCAGCCGATCCGCGTGGCTTGTTGTCGCAGCGGGCGGCGGCCTCCTTTTGCTGCTTCGGCGGCGGCAGGACTGCTTGATGGGCCAGCGACGGGCGCCTCGAGCTTTTTTCGATCGTGGCCAGGAGGTCTTTGACCCGGTTCGAGTACGAAGCGTCTTCAAACAGCGCCGGGTTGGCCTTCACGGTCAGTGCGACGGTTTCGAGGTACGAGACGGTGTCCTCCCGCAGCTGCTTGTGGAAGTCTGGCGGGCGCTGGTACGAGTCGCCTCTCCTGGCCGCGGGCTTTTTAGCCGGCTTCGAAGCCCCGGCCCCCATTCTGCCGCACCCCGCACCGCCCCACCACCACTTCCTCTGTCGTCGCCGACACTTGTGTCGCGGCGTTCGACGGAGGCAGAACCACCGACTACCCCCTTCGACTTTCCAAGAGGAGGGGGAGCTTGAAGAATGCCTGAAGTTCGGTTTTGGAGTTAAAGCTTTTGACGGTTGTTCTCGTGAAAGGCGTGGCTGGCTTTGGTGCTGCATCGTCATAGACCCTCTAGTACCTGTGTTAGACCCTGGTGGCTCGAGATTACAACGCGAAAAATAATCGGTGGCGATAGTGTGCTTTAGCCGCCAATGCGAGCACCTTCGTCGCGCACGCACCGAGTGCGTCTTCGGGGTGGTTCCGTGGTGCAGACCATGATGCAGGCTTTTGGAAAATCTCGCGAAATAGAGTGCGAAAAGCCGAGAATGGTGCACTGATCATTCATTTTTCAGAGGGGATTGCAAGAACGTGCTTGGAATGGGCATGTGCTCAACACCACACTGGTTCCATCTGCGCCGTGTTTCGGTCCTTTAAGTCACGGACACATAAGGCGGACCATCATCAGCGCGGAACCTGAGTGTCTGCAGACAGGACTGCGGTGTGAGTCTGGTTTGTCAGGCGGCCGTTCGTAGCTCGTCACAGCCAGGACCACCCGTGCTACTAGAGCACAGGCGAATCCGTCACTGGGAGAAGGCCCCTACAACCGTGTCTGAGCAATCAGTTAAAAAACTCAGGGCACTCGCCCTGACTTGTCTTCTTTCTACGGTGGCAATCTGCGAAGTAAACTCTGCAGAGCACAGTGGACATGGGGGTGCTGTGTGCAGCACCAATGGTTGAAGTAGGGGAGGGAGCTTTTGGGCAGAAGGACTGTGGCAAGGTGCGAGGCTGTGCGTGTGGAGCTCTGGAGGGTACAGGTCACATACCCCACATGACGACTTCGCCAGAATATTTCTCTGCTAAAAACCCCCCCTTTCCCCCTTTTGTAGCATCCTATCATTATCTCTCCACTTTTCTCGGTAACGTCGTGAATCATTATTTTCGTGTGATGCGTGCGCTCACGTTCGGTGCTGATGTTCGGGTCGGTCTTCGTTGGCTCCTCGAATCCTGGTGCGTTTCTTCACCAGCAACCAACAGGGTCAGTGGCAGCTTTGAGGCGAGCAATTACATTACCCGTAGGACCGACTGACCCATGTCCAATTGCTGTTGACACGGAAACCTTCTCCACTTCGGCCTTCAATGTTCTCCATTGAATATTCGCTACTACAACCCAGATGCACGCATCCACGCTCCATCAGGAGAGTAGTTTCCCTGATGGAAACTGTAAAACAACGGCAGTGCATTCGATGAGTCAGTCGCCTGAGCCCGCAACGTACTATGCCAGCTGAGCGTCGGAAGAAGAGAGCAGTGACTGTCACCGAACAGATGAACAACGGGAAAAGTATAGACTGCAAGCTGCTATATTCACATAGCCAGATGGAAGAACCGGAATGAGGAAATGAGGGAGGAAAGGGTAGAACGAGGAAAGCCGCAAGGCAGGTACGGAATAGGAATTGCAATCATGCTTCGGCGCGGTGGGTGCTTTTCGTGGTGAAAGAAATGCTTGCAAGGTACCCTTGCCAGCAATGCAAGATCGCCGAACTAATGCCATCTCGATGAATTCAACCTGCCTGATTAGACAGCTACGAGCTTTTGAACAGCGGAGCTATTCCAGCTGCACCACAAATGGTGATCGTCTCGAATTCAGTCCAGGGCAAGGGAGAGACGTACAGGTATCCAACGTTGCTCTGGGGCTAGGGCAATTCCGTCTGGCCTGCTGGGCGTTTACGCGTTCTGAGCTGAGACTGTGAAGGAGCAGTGTCTCAAGCAGTACCGAACCCGCTGATGGTTCGGGAGATGTAGGCGAAACGACTCGCAGCTATTAGGCCTGGCGCATACGTAGGCCTGATAGCAGGGCGGTCACACGCCTACCGGTTGGGTGACCTTCCGTACGACTGCCCGCCAATGGTTCGGGTTGTTGTCGAGGTGACAGCAGATACCGCCTTCCCCGTGCATCGGCCACACATCGATCAATAGGCACGGGACATGCTTCGGGGATGGCTCATCCCGTCATGCCGCTCATGCTGCCTGTGAGGAGGTAGCCGGTCGACGGCTCCGCTTCCCAGCGCGCAACTTCTTCTTTCCGTGCGCGCGACTCGATGGCTTGCTGCCTCCGCTCCTCTCCGAGGCGCATCGCGTTCTGCTTCCTTTCGCGCAGGAACGCCCGCTCGACGGCTATGGACATCCTCCGCTCGTTTGCCTCTCTTCGGTCCGCGGCCAGTTGCTCTTCTCGCTCGGTCTTCTTCTTCCCTTCTTTCTCGACGCGCTGTGCGGCTTGCTCCTGTCGCCGTGTTTAATGGGTTCAGCACAAGCACACGGCTTGGAACTGCTGGCAGATGGCGCACTACAGGTTGCGCGCCCTGCAGGCTACCGATGTGTTTTTCCACTGAATTTCCCACTCGCGCTGCACGACAGCTTTGGAGGGAAGAGTTCTCCACAACGAAGGTGTGAAGGGGTGAGAACTGCCTGGGCATGGAACCAGAGCGGCGCATACACATACAGTCAGGGGGGGAAAATCTCAGCTTCGTGTTCAGGCGAAATTCGGGCGAAGGGGAAAAAACTTAGCTTAGTGGTTAGGGGGAAGGGCGGTCTTTCGTTCTCCGCAAATTGCATTTGTTAAGGCACAATAAATCATACGTGTTGGATGTTCGCCAACGTGGCCGGAGGCAGCGTCTTCATGGTCCGTGCGCTGTAGTGAGACTCCGGGATGCCTTCCGTGAGGAGGTCGGAGTCGAGCATGTTTTGGATCTCCTGCGCGTCGCAGCTGGTCTTCCACTGCTTGTCCAGCAGAGCCTCCGTCTGCTTGAGCTCTGCCTGCTTCTTGTTGAACTCGGCCCGCGCCACGGCGGCGTCGCGGCGCTGCCCGGCGATCGACTTTTCGATGGCCCACGACTTGTGGTTGACCTGCTCGAGCCGCTCTGCGAAGGCACGCTCGGCTTCGACCTCGCGCTGGTTTTTGAGGTTCTTCTCCGAGATTTGCTGCGCGGTCCAGCGGTGGATCTGGCCGGCCTGCGCCCGGCGCCGGTTGGCCGCGTCGAGGTCCTCGCCTTCGAACTTCTGGATGCTGGCCGTCCCGCACGTCTCGTCGTCCTCTCGGGGCGGCCTGTCCTTCCGCAGCCGGTGCGGGTCGTTGATCTCCCACTCCCGCGCCGACTCCTTCGCCTGCATCGTCGCGTGGAAGCTGTTCAGCTGCATCCCGTTCTCCCGCTTCTCCTTCAGCCGCTCTTTCTCGAGGAACACCGCTTGCTTGTCGTTGAGCAGCGCCTGCTCCGCGTAGTACCGGTCTGCCGCAGCCTCGGCCTCCTTCCGCAAACGTTTCTCGCGCACTTGCTGGTCCAACGCATCCTTGTCGACAGCAATGCCTACCTTCGAATGGCTGAACCTGACACGTGTGGTTCATCTTTGATTTGTCGTCCTTGGGTGTGATGACGTAGAGATACGATCGAGGGCTGCCCCTTTGAAAGCTGAAGAATGAATAGAATGATCATGCATCAATCTAGGCTTGACACGATACAATCTCTGGGATCGGGGAATCTCTGATCCTTCAGATTTCCTCGGTCCAGTCTGGTTTGAGTGACAAGAAACCTGGTTGATCCTGCCAGTAGTCATATGCTTGTTTCAAGGATTCAGCCACGAGCGTATGCCACCATCGCGACGTATCCAGCAGGTGAGCGACACCAACCCACGGAAAAGTGTGAACACAGGGAAGGCTTCACTGCAGAGCCACGGGTCTACGTGCTGAGCGGCATCAAATTCTCGTGAGCGTTCAACAAAACGCTGCTGTTGAACCCGGTCGCTAAACCCAGATTTGCCGTGTGTTTCGTGTGGGCTACACGCGCGTTCCTTCTTGCAACTTCCAATTTGCAACTGAAGGTCTCCTCAGTATTTCCTACAAAGCAGGTGCTTATACAACAAAAAGGCGCCTGGGACTTGTGCTCACGACCACGCGAATCGTGCGCTTCTCCACCTCGTCAACCTGACTTGGCTTAAAGACACCATTCCCGCGGGAGGAACGAGCATCTCAAGGTCCTCGAGAAGGACAAACCGAGAGCCGACGCGCTCTTCGAACTTCTCCTGCAACGGCGGGTGCTTGAAAAATGATAGCTAGCGTGCGTTTGGAGTAAAGGAAATGTGCACACACCTGTCCCGGATCATGTCGTCAGTTACCTTTGCCTTCGCAGGAGCTGCAGATTTTCGCTGCGCCCTGAGGACGGCATCGCTGACGTTGTGTGTTGCTGCCATTACAGCTTCCTTTCACTTCGTGGCAGCAAGGCGACGCTCCCCTGATCCTGGTCATGAAATTGTAACGGTTCGAGGTCTCCAGGAAAAAAGAATCTCTCATGTCTACGGTGATGCCACGTCTTGACGCTTGGCTTAAGCCCGGACCCGTGGGGCCGAACACGTGATGATTGGCTTGGTACCGGGCGTTGCGTGGCCCTGAGACCGACTGAATTGAACAGCAGCACCACCGCGGAGCACTTCGCTTCGTGGTTTTACCGGGCGGAACGGTCGCACGGCCCGACTTGCTGGCTGAGCAGCCAAAGCAAGAAAGCCACACCTTGAACAGTGATGAGAACGCAGCTTTCCGTCTCTACAATGTGCACGCGCACGTGTGCGCAGGGTGGGTACGCGTGTCGTGATTTTGCCACGGTCTGGGTCTAGCAACAAAAAGCGAACTTTCACTCTAAAAACTGCTCCACTTGCGAGCAGGAGAGTCGATCTCTTGGTTGTCTTTTACTGGGTTCTTGGTGACTTCTTGGTAGGCCGTTGGTGTTCAGGCGCCTCGCTACGTCGGTTCCAAAGCAACCCCCGCAAACCCGGGCAGTTCGTCTGCTTGGGTGAGTCAATGCAACGAATTTACTACTATGAAAGCGGAAGGAAGGAGGGAGTGTCAAGAATCAGGAATTAGAAGGGGGAAAGAGACAAAAAAAAAAGACTTTGTTCTGAACGTTGACTGTTTTGTTGTCCACGATAGTGCAGAAAAGAAGAAAGGGAAAGGCGTATTGAGAACAGTGAAGACAAAAACAGAGAAAAAGGGGGACGCAAAAAAAAAAAAAAGAAGAAGAAAAGAGCAAAGAAGATGAATAAAAGCAAAAGAAACGAGAAAGCAACTCAAGAAAAGAAAAGCAAAAATGAAGGAAGCAAGGGGGGGGGGGGGGGGGGGGGGAAGCGCAGGGAAAACAAACACGAAAACAAGCGCAATGAGTAAGAAATGGAAGAAAAAAAAAGGAAAGTGTGGACATAAAAGGAAGAAGCACAAAAGAAATGAGAGAGAAAAGCTTTCATTCTAAACAGGTAAGCAACTGTGCACAGCAGGAAAGCAGAAGGGGGCCGGTGGGTTGGACGCGGAGAGTGAGCTCTCAGCTGTTGGTGCCTTCCGTCTCTCTTTTCGTGGTCCAGATGTGTCAACTTTTTTCATAATCGCACCTTTCCTTTTTTTTGCTATCAACAGGGTTTTTTTCTTTAGGAGTTCCGGGGAGTTGGCCAACCTTGGAAAACCTTGGGCAGAACACTGCCCCCAACCCCCACACCCCCCAAGACAAGGTCAAGTGATGTTTCTACGGAAGCGAGGCCTCCACCCTCTCCCCCGTAGAAGAAAACCCTGATCAAGGCACCGCACGCAGGGTGATTTGTTCTCGCGATCGAAACGAGACGCTGAAACACGGTGATCTCCCAGCCATCGAAGATGGGGTGCGCGTGGGCGTGGGAAATACTCGAGGGGCCGCCTAGTGCTTACTGGATGGGGGGGAGGTGACTTTTCGTTCTTGAACGCATGCGCTCGGCACTACCAGCCCCGACGTATCTGGGGTTCGTGTGGGACTATAGCGCATTTTCTCTCCTTTGCGGCCTCCTCTAGTATTTCCTGCGGAAGCAGGTGCTTATCCGAAGAAGGAACGAAACATTTATGGAGCGGGGACTTTGCACTGTTGAACGAAGTAACGGGCGATCAGCATCAACTGATCAACGACCATAAGAAAATACATAAGACTCGCTTGTACTTCGTTGGCTTCGCTTAACTTTCCCTGTGCACCGTTGCTTCGGAAATGTTCCTTCACTGCAAACGTACTATCAAAAACGACGCCAGCTCTAAGGTTGGCGTTTACTGTACCTCTCCCACCCCGAAACGACGGTAAGTTCCGAGTCGTTGGATACGGGACCTGGTCACCTTGTTTCCCAGAAAAGTCAGTCCAGCAACAACAGCACAACAGCTCGACCTAATGCAGAGCCTCGTCGAAACGTCGCGAAGGCACAGTTCCGGGCCATGACGCTGACACATGCTGTTTTGCGATGCCGTTTATGTCCAACTCACTCACTGTCGATGCCGTCGAGTCGTGGGTGTGGGTTCAGGGTACCATGATTTCCAGATAATTAGCCCGGCGATGACGGTTCGTTCACGCTGCGGGTCTGACTTATACAGTGCATCGGTGCCTCTGTGATTTAGCCTCGGTCGAACCATCGCCGCAAGGCATTGTTTCGGACCAAAAAACGGCCGGCGGGGCCACTATGCTGGGGGCTATGATGCTGCTGCGATCAGCAACGACCTGCCCACAACAGGGGGGGGGGGGGGGGGGGGGGGGGGGGGGGGTTGGTGGGGGGGCAAAGAATACGCGAAAACTCAGAATGGAATGAAGGAACCGCGCATGATGACCCGTCGAAGAAAAGAAAGGAAAGAAAAGAGGGGCTCTCAAAATGTATGGGTGCTTTGTCTGCTCCTTTACCGCAGCTCCCAGAGCGGTGCGACTGCATGCATTACGGGGAGCCACGACCACGCAGGTCTTTTTACGACTCCTTGTGCGGTGGCGAACTCTTTCCTTGAGCCCCAAAGACTCTTCCTCCGGGGAATTCGAACCCAGACTTTCTTGCGAACGGATCCTGCCACGAAACGAAGGGAGGGAGGGCCATCTCTACTAAGCCAAGCTGCTGCCCTTACCCTAGGTGCGGTTGGCCATCACCAGCGCGGGTGCTGTAGTAGGCAACGGTCAGCCTTCCCCGCAGGGTGGAGTCCAGCCTCAAAAAAGCCGAAGCTAAAGCTGAAGCTAAGAAGCCCTGTCAGCCACGTCAGGACGTCCTGGCCTATTACGGGTATGACCGGCATCAGGTTGGTGATGACCATCAGTGCTCAGTACGACATAAGCCCTCATGGAAAAGGACGTAGCCACGGAAAGCCACACCCATCATGAGTACTCAGAGCACGAGTGCGGTGTAGCACTCCCCTATTCAGGTGCGTCTCGGCACACCCGCTCTAACTCCAGATTCTGAGGCCGGGCTCTTGTGTTTTAAGCAGAAGCCCAGGGAGGCGGTTGGGGGGAGGTGTTTGAAAGCCGCATGATTTTTTTCTTCCCTGCGCATTCTTTGTCGGATCTTTTGATTCGTGTTTAGTTCGCTCGCTTTTCTTTTCTTTCCTCGACGGCTACGTTGTTGTACTTTTTTTTTAGAGTTAAAGTTCGCTTGAAATTCCGGGGGTTTAGGGTCTCCGTGTGACCGTTCATGAATGGGTTCTCTTAGAGCAAGAAAGGGCTATGTGGTTACGGGTTGTATATTGAGTGCACGCTTTCGTTATGGGTTATGGCTAGCCTTTTTATTTGTTGTTGTGCTTACCCCTCGCCCCCTTTTTTTCCTGTTGTTGTCAGATGCAGGCTTATTTTCCGTGTTTTATTTTTACTCGTTGTGGATCAAAACAGCTGATGACGGACGCGAGCTCGCCAACTTGTGTGTTGACCAAGACCGGGTGAATAGACAACCGAGGGTAAGCATTGTAACGCATAGTAGTGCACGGGTTGTACACCTTGTTTGCACTGGTCGGAAGACAGAAGAAGCCCCACTGGTATCTTACCGACGCACGAAACATGCGCTTTTATTGCCGTTGAGGTACTTGCTAAGGACCGCAACGTCAGCGCGTTGAACGGTACCTTGTCCTCATTATTTGGCGGTTTGGCTGTCAGCCACGGTCGTTACACACGGTTTAGCCTTATTCCAGTGTGGTGGAGAAGTAGCGACGATCAGTACTGGAAGTCTCTGACACTTCTTGCACTGAGGGTGTTCGTTCGAGGGGTTCTTTGCTCGCATACGGCTTTTATTGGGGGTTGGTGCTTTGGCTGTGCCAGCTCCCTTCAGAAAACCCTGCAGTCACTAGTCTTGTTGGTTACTCCAAGGCGCTCCCGTGTTGTGAAGGTGCTTCGTTATGTTTGTGCATGCCGGTTGATCGCCTCCCGCTTTTTGCTGCCCCTGCTTCACCTTCTCATTCGTTGTCACAATGCATTGTTACTACAAAAAACAAAAAAAAGCGGGCTCTTTACCCACGTGTCACCCCGCCCTCTTGATTGATTGGTAGACTTCTTCCCCCAACTGAGGTGAGGCTGCGTTTGAAAGCTTGTCGATAGGTCCAGTGTTCGGGTTGCAAGGCGGCCTGGGTTGCTGGGTATTACAACCCCTACGCTGAGTCAGGCTGGTGTAAACCCGGTCCTGGAGTGCACACGCAGTCTGATGCATTCTTCCTGCTAGACTGCGATGGATTAGCCAAACAGACCGTGATACAGGATATGCAAGACCATGCTGCAGGCAATGCAATGCAGCTTCGGTGATGGGGTGTATGTGCATGCGACCACGAAGCATGCCGCTGAGCCAGTTCGCCCCCATTTCCTGCAACTGCATGGAACTGCCTGCTGCCGTCTATCGCACTCTATCAGCAGAGGGGGGCGGACCGGCTCAATACTCTCAGCACTAGAGCAGGCTGTCGTCGGTCCACTATCGTCTTGCGTCAAGCGTCACAGCCGCCCACGGCATGGCCGAATTGCGTAGCTGCTCGCCGAGAACTGCAGCCCCTGCCCACGCGTGGCACTTGTATGTGCAGCACGCGGCCATAAAATACTCGACGTAGCTGCTTCCTCCGAACGGAAGGAGGAAATATAGAGGTAAGGGGCAAATACAATACAAACACAATCTGATTTGTTCTTCGCTTACACCACCGTGTGTTGTTTTCTCACTCAGGACTTTGACCTGTTGTGTTTGTGTCATTTGTCGTGGAGGGGGCAACCCCGCATGACCTCACGTCCGTTCAACACGTAGTTACAGCACTTGGGATCCCTTCTGTCGGGCAGCATCGTCGAGCATTTCCTTTCAAGCTGGCGCTTATGTGAAAAAACATGCCCGGCAGCATTCTGGGGCATCGAAGATCGGCGGGGGGAGAGCCGCGGACGTTGCTATTACTGCCCCCCAATGCGTCGCCTCTCTTCGAGACTGGTGCAGGGGGGAGGGTGGGGGATTGGGGGACAAGGGGCTATGTTTCAGGTTAGTTCATTACAAAAGAAAAAGGGGGGAGGTGGGTGTTTTGGGGGGGGGGGGGGGGGGGGGGGTGCTTTGGCAAAAAGAGCACGGTTTCCTGTAAATGCGGAGGCGACATACAACGTGCGCTGCATACGGTGAAGCCCCCGCCTCAGAAGCTGGAATCAAAGAGGGTGTGCCCGGTTCACCGGATATGCGATAACCAAAACGCGTGCCGTTTTGTACGTGCCGGGGGAGGATTAGCCTGTTAGTGAGTGATAGTGAGTGAATATGATCGGTAGGCTAAACTTCTCCCAAACACGCTGCCAGCGTTCTCTTTCGTGTTTACAATTAATTGTTACTACGAAAAAAAAGTTTGTTTGTGCGTGCCGGTTGATCGTTTTCCCACTTGGATTTACCCTGTGTGTATTCAGGTAAGGAATTCTGATCAACCCCCAAAACACGCTGCCTACGTCTTTTTAGCCTGCACAATACATTGAAGGGCAACCCACAAGATTGTTAGTACTAAAAAAACGGGTGTGACACCCGCATTTTTTTTTTTTTTTTTGTGAACGTCAGCTTTTCAATTCCAGCTTCTTCTGAGTTGGACTCCACCGTGCAGACAACAAAGTAGCGACGAAAAGAGACGAGCCGGGGGGGGGGCGACATGGACCGGGTGTTGAAAAGGAAAAGGTGGAGAAAAGCGGGTGTGGCACCCGCCTTTTTTGGGTGTGGGTCGACCACGTATTCTCCCTTTACACACCTGATACCCCGGCGTGCAAACTTGCGCACGCGTGTGTTTTTGTGACCTTTTAAGAAGGCCGCGAGAGTCGGCTGAGCCCGGAGCTACCGGAGAAGGTGTGTATGTGCTTAGGTATTACAACCTGGTTCGATTGCGGGATAATAAAACCTCGGGGATAAGAGACTGCGTGTTTTTCCCGTTCAACGACCAGGGTGTATGGGTTTTGGAGGTTTTTTCCTGACCGGGGGGGCTCCGGTTTTTTTCTAACTTTCGTACAGGGCAATCCAATTTCATCAAACCTTGCGATTCAATTCCAGAAGATATGCGATGCTCGTTCTCGGACCCAGGATTTCAAACAGAGCATCGATCGGGTTTGAGTGATCTTTGCACCGCCACATTCTCGATTCAAACCGATTCAACTCGATCAACAATAATCAGCAAGCCAATCACCATCGAATCAAGAGTCGAACGCAGTCTGAGAGATTAGATTTTCAAGCGACACTCACAATAACTGTGGCAAAAAGGCTCATGTTTGCCACCCATTGGGGTCTGGAAGTTTCCGGAATGGCTTATAATAGCAACTTCTTATCTCATCTGTCTCCGACTACACAAATCAACCCTAGAAAAAAAGTGCACGTGTGCAGTGAAAGCTAGAAGAAACCCCTGTATGAAAATTGGAAAAAGTTGCGTTTTCAAAAACCCGGTTCCAGGGTCCCGAGTTCCCTGCCGACGACAAATGTTTTTTTTTTTTCCGCTTTTGCCTCAAACTTCACAGTGCGCGTCCCGAGTCAACTGAAGGGAAAATAACGGAAAAGGGAGGTTTTTGACCCGCCGCAACGCTCCGGGCGGCGCGCAGGTGGCAAACATGATCATTGATCAGAATTCTTTCTGCGATCTGGTTCCTTCATCCATGGACACAGCCAGCCAAAGAAGGGTCTTGTCGTGGTGACACGTTGCTGGAGTGGAATGGAGAAAGGTGGGGGCTTTGGGACAGAGGGGGTTCCTTGCATAATTGTTGGCATCGTCAGGGTGGTCCTCTTTTGCGCGGTCGACGATTTACGCCGTTCTTCTTTTCCCCCCCTCTTTCGTTGTGTCTTCCTAGGCAGCGACGTTGGGGAAAGGCTGCTGCACAAGAGGAAAGCTTAGCGGCGGCGCAGCAGAGCCGCAGGGCATGACCACACGGTGGGGTCTCAGCCTCAGAAGCTGGTGATGAAGGTGCGCCCGAGTCACACCCGAAAAAGGGGTGTGCTGCAACCAAAACGCGTGCTAATCCACACCGACGAAAAGCGGGTTCGCCGCTTTTTCAACTCCAGCTTGAACTCCAGCTTTTGAGGCTGAACCTCGCCGTGTACTCGGTTTCAAGCGTCATTTGTGGATTTCAATAGCAAGAACGACGAGGGGCAACGTGCCTTGGGGCTTACGGATTTGCGCCGTACGCAAGCCCGCAGGGCGCGCATCTTCTTCGTGTTTAGGAACCGGCCACAAGCCCTCGGAACAACAAGGCTCCTCAGTGCGTTATGCCCGCCGGTCGGATTCGGACTCGTATAGACCCGGTTGGAGACACGGGATCTGGATGTGAATTTGGAAGTTGCAATCCGATGTGCCCTGAGTAACTCACGCATTCCTCTAGACTGGGTTCTGGCTTCGTTCGTCAAAACTTCCGAGATCCTAGCTGAAAGTTGGCGTCACCCTGCTGCAAAGCGAGCTGCAGTATGGTCAAAGATAAATCAGTGGTGTGTCGAGGGGGGAATCGCTAATCATCTCAGGGCCGCCCCTACGTGACGACACCTTTTCCCGGATAAATATTTGGACCGGAAGAGATTTAGATCCTTAATCTGAACTGAAAATAGGTTGGTTTTTTTTTTAGAGCCAGGGACCGTTGGCGGCGGCACAGACGATGCTTGCTGAACGCAAGGCGCGGTCGTGACTTACTCTTTGGCCGCTGCGGTCGCCAGTCCGATGGCTTTTGTCACACGCGAAGCGCGCGCACCACGGGATCGCAGCAATGGCATTGAAGGTCACCACACCCACCTGTGAAAAAATGAAAAAAAACGCAACGATGCAGGCAGCCCGCATCAACGATCCCTGAGGACAGACGACCCGAGAGCCTGCCTGCGCTTTTGACTGGGAGGGAGGAGGGCGGGGTAGAATCCAAAAGGGACGCTGCAAAAAAGAAAGGCCTTTCTCCAAGCCGCGGACCGAGCATCGGTTGGCGGCTGCAACGCCTTTCGAGACGCCTTTCGAGTTGTTTTCCCCCCTCCGCCCGCCCAGTCGAGAATCGTCGATCCTGCGGCTGTGCAGATTTACCTGTGTTTCGTGTGGGCTACAGCACATTTACCTCCTTTGATCTATCGCAACTGGCAGTCTCCTCAAGCATTTCCTACAATTATACAAAAAAAGAAGCCTTTCCGCGACCGGCGCTGATGCGTTTGCGATCCCGTTCCTGCCGTCAACGCCGACGACGCCGTGACTGCTGCAGATGCGGGAAAACAACCGCTGGATGGCAATACGGACATTGGGCGTACCATTGTTCGGAGAAGGAGCCTGCCGACGAATCGGCGAAGATCGCCGGACAGAAAGAAACGCGGGGACAATTCTGACCCAAACACGAGTGATACCTTCTCTGGTGCCAACGACACACGGTTCGACGAATGCGCGGACAATAAATAAATATGTTGCATGAGGTCGGCTTCCTTTCACGACGCCTGAAAGAACATTGAAGGCAGCATCGTCTCTTGCGACCAGCAGACTGTGTTCTCTACTCAGCTCATTGCAGAACCCCGAGAAGGGGGGAAAGGGGTGGTCCGGGGGGGGTGCAATCTGTCAGGTTGCATTCGCATTCTAGTGTGGAGGTGGAAGCAACAAGGGGGGAAGACGAAGAAGAAGAAAAAAGCAGAAAAAAGAACGAAGAACAGGCGGACGTGGGGCGAAGTGCTGGGAGGGGTAGGGAGGGGTGGAACCCGGATTGCCGGGTCGGGGTCACTGGGTGGGGGGGGGGGGGCTTGCAAGAACGTGCTTGGAATGGGTACGTGCTCAACACCGCACTGGTCCCGTCTGCGCCGTGTTTCGGTCCTTTAAGTCACGGACACATAAGTCGGACCATCATCAGCGCGGTACCTGAGTGTCTGCAGACAGGACAGCGGTGTGAGTCTGGTTTGTCAGGCGGCTGTTCGTAGCTCGTCACAGTGGGAGGGGGGGGGCGGTGTATTCAGGGCGGCACAGGGGTGCGACTGTGGGTGCTCGCATTTGCGTATTATTTCGCCGTTTTTCTTTTTTTTTGTTTTTTTTCTTTGTTTACTTGCCGACCGCGGGTCGTTTTTCGTTGATGAGATCGTACTTCTTCGCGTCCTTGAAGCCGAGGATGCCCGCAGACGGGACGTTCTCTGTCAGCTCGAGCCCCTTGGTGGAGATGCCCTTGAGTGCGAGAGCGGATTCGTTGTGCTGCCTGATGGACTTATACATGCGTGCCATGCGCCCCATGGCGACGATCTTGGATCGCAGCTGCGCACCACGCTCGCGCAGAAGCGCTGATTCTTTGTCGAGTTCTTCTTGATCGACCTCCATGTCTTCGTCCACGACGTTCCACATCGTGATCAGCATATCCGTAACCTTCTCAGCCACGAACGGCATGGACCACGAGAAGGCGTTCATGAAATTCGGGAGGTAGTACGGGTGGGTGCTGGAGTTGAATTGGCGGATGTTCATCAAGTTGTTCTGGAAGCGAATGATGGCCGCTTTGTTATCGTAGGAGTCGCAGTAGTTCGGGGCCGAGAAGATGCAGATGACGCTGGGGAAGCCGGTCGGCGATTTTTTGTAGAGCTTGTACCCCTCGTCCTGCGCTTCGTGCGCGCGGATAATGGACAGCAAGTTGTTGTTCGACAAGAACTTGCACACGGCGTTGTACGAGAACACGTACGAGCATCCCCTCAGGTCATTGTGAAGGTAGAGAAGCTCTGGGCTGGTGTCCTCCTCCTCCTCCATCGGATCGGCCCAAAGCAAGTCACACATGGGCCCGGAGCCCGGAGGGTCTCGGAATCTCGCGATCGAGTTAATGTCGTCGAGTGTCTTGACGTCAGGCGACAGACCACCGTGCACGCAAAGGAACCTGTTGTTCAACACAGCTGCGAGTGGGAGAGACATGAAACAGTCGAGGACCTTCTCGTACACGTGGGTGTTGTACTTGTACAGGCATTCCGACTTGAAGTTGAAGTAGCTCGTAAGGTGCGCACATTCGTGGTTGCCGCGCAGGAGGTAAAACGTCTTCGGGTGGCAGATTTTGGCAGCCATCAGGTACAGCACCACCTCACAGCCGAAGCAGCCGCGGTCGACGTAGTCACCCAAGAAGAGGTACTGCTGGTCGTCTGGGCTGCCCCCGATCTCGAAGAGCTTGCAAAGGTCGTAGAATTGGCCGTGGATGTCTCCACACACGGTGAGCGGGTCTTTGAGGCGGAGAAGGTTCGGCTCCTTCCGCATGAGTGCAGAAGCTTCGCCGACGATCTTGACAACATCCTTCTCGTGCAGAAGACCCTCGGCGAGGAAGTGCGCCTTCAGATTGGCGAGGTTGGGCAGCCCCGTGTTTTTGTCCCAAACCTGTGGGTTTGGTGTTGGTTTTAAGCCAGTTGTACGTAAGCCGGTCCATCACTTCTGATGGACAGTAATATGTTTGGACGGTTTTAAGCCAGTTGTACGTAAGCCAGTCCATCACTTCTGATGGACAGTAATATGTTTGGACGGTTTTAAGCCAGTTGTACGTAAGCCAGTCCATCACTTCTGATGGACAGTAATATGTTTGGACGGTTTTAAGCCAGTTGTACGTAAGCCAGTCCATCACTTCTGATGGACAGTAATATGTTTGGACGGTTTTAAGCCAGTTGTACGTAAGCCAGTCCATCACTTCTGATGGACAGTAATATGTTTGGACTTGACTGCAAAAGTCCGCATACGTAGAGAACAAAAGGTTCGTAGTAGTTTGAACTTGATATGCAGCAACAATCTGTGACGATAGACTGCACATGATAGTAGTATGTGACGTCCTAATCCGGAAACAAGTTAGGGAGCAATCATCAAAAACAAACGAGTGACTTCAGGTACAAACGGAACAAAAGGTCAAAAAATAGACATGGGCTTCGCTTTGCTTGTGCGTGCCGGATGATGATGTAACCTGAGAATAGCCCGCTCTCACCAATCGATGTGTATTCGATTAATTGTGACGAATGGCATTTCGATTCGTAGACAAAAAGAAACACAAAGCGAAACAGGGAACAATACCTCATTGGACGGTAGCGGCTCCCAGGAGGGGGGCTTCACCTTCGGGATAGCTCGGTCCGTGTTGAGCATGTCGGTGACAGAGCCCTTCTTTGCCGGTCGCATGGTTGCTAAGCTCTTCACAAATGCGGCGACCGCCCCCCGCTTTCACTCGCCCGGTCCTCTGTTCGCTCTGTCTAATCTTCTCCCCCTTCGACTCCTTTTGTGCTTTTCGATTGATTTCCTTGTTGCTTTTTTTTGTTGTGTGACTGCCCTTTCCCCCACCTGCGCAAATTGGTATTGAGGCTTCGGAAACGCGCGGGCATATTTATAGGTGGCGATAAAGCCACCGGCACGTGTCGTTTTGTGATGTGAATGTCCACCGCCAGGTCTAGCCCTCATGAAACAATTTGAGGGGGACTGCGTGCAAGTCAGAATAGGTCTGCGAAGCACCGGGAAGATGCGTTGGCTTGGGACCACACCTGCCTTCCCACAAGAACGATGATGCCACAGACGTGGCAACACAAACCAAATTACATCTAGGAACAGTTTGCATTCATCGAGGTAAGCGGTCACACAGTTCAGTTCATGCAACGAACTGGGGCTGAAAAAGCCAATGACAGAAGGGAACGAAGAGGTTTATTCTCGTGGGTGCTAAGGTGAGGCAGCATCGGTCATCAGGTTCGATGGAAGCTCGCATCAAGTCTTCTTTGAAGAAATAGTACAGGCAGAGAGAGAGGGAGAGAGAGAAAAGAACTCACGGACTCAGTATTTACTCACGGAGTGCAAGACTCCGTGAGTAAGGTTGGGGCTATCTCGTTTTTTTCACCGCAGTGTTGTGCGCACCTCGTTCTCCGTCTCGGGATTCGCTCGTGAACGACGATCGACCCAAGGTTGGAGCGCAGTGTGTCGTCTATGGATTCACTTGTTAGCTCTGCTTGGTATGCCAGGGGTTGTCAGACCTCCGACACCTGCTCCGCAGTCCGTGAACATGCTGCAGAATCGGTATTGCTCCAAAAAGGCATCAGGTCCGGAGGGGCCAGAAGTGGCAAACAGATATCTGTCACTGCGTCTTCCAACATGCTGTCCTGGTTGAAAGGCACACGCCTGCATAATGTGCCACTGTTGTTCCTTGCACCAATTTAATGCCAAGCAGATAGCTCGCGCTGCCACGGCAACTTTCTCATCGTCGATAGTACTTACATCGAAAAGAGATATCCGAGCAGGCTTTCCTGGGACCTACCAATGTACCGCGTATACAGTGGTAGTAGTAGTTTCAGCTTAGTGTGAGTTTGATCAAAGTAACATCAAGACAGCCCTTATAAAGACCAGCCACAGTCAACGCCGCGTGGATGCGGGCTTTTGACACAAATCATCATGTTTCAAACTCCGTGCTGTCAGCACTTCGTTCCGCGTCGCGCAAGTAAATGATGCTGGTGGTTGGGGGATCGGCAACCGCACCTCAATATTAAGGTGCGGTTAACAGTGTCGCCTCGTGAAGGCTCCCCCATGACACCTAACCGCTTATACGAAACAAACACAAAAAAGAAGAAGTGTAAAAACGGGGTTTGCCTAGGCTTCTGCAGAGCTGTAAGCTATCTTTGCCTATGCTTTCAGCCGTCTTCTTAACCATGGTTAAGTGGGCAAATGGTGTCAGCCAGAAGGAAAACGATTCTATTGTACTTGAACCCCCCTCCGGTGGCGGCAGAAACCCGGTCCGACAACGTGGGTCGTCGGTTCGATTCCGCGCTAGACCCCCGGGTCGAAGCTCCTGGGAGCCCTGTAGTGAAGTCATTTAAGCTTCTGGTAAGCCCTGTAGTGAAGTCATTTAAGCTTCTGGTAAGCCCTGTAGTGAAGTCATTTAAGCTCCTGGTAAGCCCTGTAGTGAAGTCATTTAAGCTCCTGGTAAGCCCTGTAGTGAAGTCCCGCCGGAGACAAAAAAAGCACAACGTTCTTCAGTTCTGCAGCGTAGTGCTGCGCCGTAGGAAGTGACGGTCTGATTAGTAGTAGTCGTGGAAGACGGCGAAGACTTCGTCAGACGGACGCTCGATGGCCGACTTGAGGCCGGACCGGCGCCGCGTGCGGCCGGCAAAGTGCTTGAAGACCGGGCCGGACTTGTCCTCGTCGCATTGCAGGCACTTGTTGAGGCGGCCGTTGGGTTTGTTGTTCGGCACGCCGAACAAGTGGGTCAGCATGCAAATGCCGCCGCACTGCTGCCTGGTGTTGATCCCGTTGTATGCGAACATCGCCGCGCACGGGAAAGTCATCCCGGTTTTGTAGATGATGCACTGCGTCGTACGTTCGAACGACAAAAGGTGCTTCAGCAGGCATGATCGCACGGGGTTTGTCAAGTCTGCGTGCTCCATGAACGCACTCAAATCACGCAGCGCCGAGCAAGCCCCGCACTGCGTCCCATGCGTAACGTGGGCACCGTCGCCTTCAGCCTCCGGAACGCTGGTGTACGTCTTCAATGAGTACCAAGTTCGCTCTGTGTCGTTGTACTTGACCGCGCACACGGCCTCCGGTGCTGAAGGGGAGGGCACCCCGATGTCGTAGGGGTTCGTGTCGATTGTGATGGGGTTCAGACACTTCTTTTCGGCGAACGCCGTGTACACCGGCCTCGCGTAGGTCTGCGGCTCGAACGTTCCTCCCTCTGCTGCAAGCGAGAGAACACACACGGCTGCCGCAAGAGACATTTTGCTTGAAAGATTCGGCTTTTCGTTTAGCGCTCTTTTTGTGTGGATGTGTGTGCGTTCGCTTTTTTTTACTTTTTGGCGGGTACTGGTGGTTGTGGCTGGGGACTTCAACGCGGAACCCTCGTCATTTGCGGCTATGTCGTGCATGCTTCGCTCGGGACGGTACGATGCCGTCTTCGATAGATACCACTCGTTCCACAAAAAAGTGTCATAAAAAACGACTTTCTTCCAGTTTCTGCCAATTTTTGCCATCTGTAGGTACAATGATGGCCGGTTTCAAGATTTTGAGGACACGATTCGATCCATTGAGGACACAGCACCAGAAAGCAAAGTGCGACGGGTGTGAGCGCGGGGCCAAGACGGTGGCGTGGTGTTGTTAGACCCACCACAAGGCACGCGCGACGGCCTCGCGGTGAAGATGTGCACGGAGCGCAGTATGACGTGATGCGCCACGTGCGGGACGACGACCGAATGCTGCCACAACCACCACCACCGATGAAGCCTCGCGGCAGCAGCGCCTCCGCCGAAGCAAACGAAGCGCGCTAACGTGGTACTGGTGGTACTGGTGGTACTGGTGGTACTGGTGGTACTGGTGGTACTGGTGGTACTGGTGGTACTGGTGGTACTGGTGGTACTGGTGGTACTGGTGGTACTGGTGGTACTGGTGGTACTGGTGGTACTGGTGTACTGGTGGTACTGGTGGTACTGGTGGTACTGGTGGTACTGGTGGTACTGGTGGTACTGGTGGTACTGGTGGTACTGGTGGTGCTGGTGCCTCCGAAAGCAGCTGAGGACGAAGTGCCGACCCCAATCTCGAGAGCGAAGACGAAGAAGCGACGATCAACCTCGGCAACTCCACGAAGACGACACGGTCATCGCCCGAGCGCCGCCGTAAGGAAGCAATTATCGACGCGCAACCGATGAACCTGGACGAGCAAGCGAAGGAGACGCGAGCACCGAACGCGCGCCTGAGCGCGACGATCAAGACGAGGCGAAAGCATGACACATCACATGCGAAGAGATAACCGCGCCGCAGGCGATGCAGATTATCGCCACAGATTCTTTGCATTCGAACCCAGACTACATGCACACGCTCGAAGCTTCGGACGTTTTACAGTTTCCGGGTCACCTTCGGCAGACGGGCGGTTCTTCTTTGCGAAAGGTGCGCGCTGCGAATAGTTTGAAGAAGTCGCTTCCCCAATGCATCCAAACATTCGCTCCACCCGGCTGCCAGGCAGAATGCCGCGTTTGGCGGACAGGGGATCTCTCACGCGCAGCCTGTGACTGGCGTGGACCTCCGCGATGGCAGACCGTTGTAGACCGGTTTGGTACGCGGCGAACGGTGACTCCCGCATTCTCAACATGCGGCTTCTGCTCGTGCTCACGCCAGGGGAGAAGGCGAGAATGAAAAGGGAAAGGGGATAACAGAGCGAGAGGGATACGCTGGGTTGTCGTCAACGAAGCGGAGGAGCGATATGGAAAACCGTGTTCGGAAAGATGTAGGACTCGCGCGATTGATACTTTTCGGCTCAGCTTTTTCATTGGCCGCGCTACCGGACTGTAATCCTGGGAGGTCTAGTGTCCCACACACAATTGCACCTGCTGAAAAGGAGAAAAGCAAAACTTCCCTCTCAGAGAAATCCTGATGCTCTCCTTTGAGTCCGAGTATTTTCCAGTCCGACATTCTTCCGAACACAACGGCATTTTCTTTTCTTTTCACGCGTCAAGGAGGGCATACAGCTTCCAAATCACCACGTCACGCCTGCGACTGCCAGTACACCTACCACCACTTACTCACCCCATCACTCTCGGAACACCACTTCACAAATTTCAAAAGGTGGTGGAATGTGGTGGTTCGGCGCACGCATGCAAGATGGTGGCAAGATCGGCCTTCCTGTCCCTCAGGAGCCTCCCAGCTGGAAAGTGCCGGCAGTAAACGCCTTTGCAACAAACAACGAGAAGAAGCACTTTCCCAATAGATCATCTTTAGAGCAAGGTCGCGTCGCAGTGCGCCGCATCGACGTAGCCGGTGGTTAAACCCTCGACGAACGCCTAAGACAGTACCGGCACGTGTCGTTTTGTGATCGGAATGCCGCCGCCTGGTCTAGCCCTGGTGAAACAATTTGAAGAGGACTGCGTGCAAAAGCTTCGAAAATGCAACGAACTGGGCTGAAAAAGCCAATGACAGAAGGGGACGAAGAGGTTTATTCTCATGGGTTACTAGGTGGGGCAGCATCGTTCATCAGGGTTCGATGCTCGCGTTAAGTCTGCTTCGAAGAAGTGTTAGGGGCAGAGAGAGAGAGAGAGAGTGACAGAAAAGAACTCGCGGACGCATTTTTTATTTACTCACGGAGTAAAGGAGGGGGTCGAATAATGACAGTTATTTGACCACTATTTGATTCTGCTACCTGTCTGGCCGCCTACATTGTTTTCGGTATTTCGACGAAGCGAATAATATTCGACCCCCTCCCCCTTTACACGACTCCGTGAGTAAGAAATGGCCCCATTAGTGTTTAGCTGGTTTTGGGTTCTCTCTTGTTGTTGTTTTTTTTCACCGCAGTGCTGTGCGCACCTCGTTCTCCGGCTCGGGGTTCGCTCGTGAGCGACGATCAACCCAAGGTTGGAGCTCAGTGGGGTTGACAGGGTTTCGCGGTCCTGTTCCAGTAACTCCCGACCATGACATCTTGGAACGCAAGTGTTACTATGACGGCAAAGCTTTGCGCAGCGTGAAGGCCAAGTCCTTGATGCGCTCGTGCGTCATTCGGTGAGGTCTTAAACCCGTTTTCAGACCGGAAACTGCCCACACTGCCCGGAGGGAGGGTACGTACCATTGCTAGAGTTCATTTTTTTTGTCGGGGCGAGAGACAAGCCATGCGTTCCTGCGTTCCACCCGTATCTACGCTATAGCTGACTGTCCGGCTCGATGGGAGTCGGAGTTGGGTGAACCGTGGTCGTCAGTAACCAAGTTTCACCTTTCGCGGGTTCTCAGAAACCACCTTCGGGCAAAAGACAATCGTCATCAATTTTGATCTCGTAGCGAGCACACGCCGACGGGACGGAATGCAAGTTGGCGTTCGCCTGAGCTGGCCACGACACATCCTGTGAAGTTCTCGTGTGCCCAGGGGTAGCACTGCGACGGTAATCGATCGAACGACCGCACGATGCCATGGCTCACACGACTCCCGTGTTGCAGTCCGAAGGGCGCCGGTCCGGTGGGCCCAAAAGTAGGGGAAAGAAAGTCAACCTGTCTCATGGTGTTCCTGCCGAGTGCATGTTATGATTGTCGGGGCAAGAGACAAGAAGCGACGCCTGGAGACCTTCGCGCTGAGGACGATGATGAGCAGCTTCAGTAAAAAACGGGTGAATGGTTGCACCAGAATTCCTACTCCCAACATAACTATAGTGTGATTATCGGAAGGTACAATAGCAGTATTGCTTTATCCGCATGGGATTTGCACTTGGCCGAAAGATATGGTTTTGGTGCGACTTTTTCCGCCCCCACCCCGCCCTTTTGTCAGGGTTCCGGTGGCAAAGAAACTAGTACGGCGCTTACTTTAGTTTGTGCACACTAGCGGAGCTCACCTGCATTGGTAAGTGTCATGTAGTACGCTGCCAACTACTAACTGTAGTGTTCGGTCTCCTCACACATTGCATGCTAAACAAAAAAGGTCCTCAAACATTGTCACTCCGACGCCAGTCCTCTCTTCGCGTTGCTCGGTTTTTTTGTTTGCTCAAGATATGCGGTGCTGTGAGCCGCGGCCGACGACGAGCAACACCAGTCGCTTGCTGCGGGTTTCTGCTTTTGGGTTTGCTTTTCTAGGCGTTGTCTTTTGTGTTGCCGACAATCAACCGAAGTTGATGTGCAGTCTTTTTTTTTGTTCTTTACCAACCTGCCTCCGCGTGTAATCGAGACAGTGGAATACTTGCAATTTGGGGCACTACTTGGGGCTGAGGCCGGAGTGTCCCAAATTGCAAGCTCCAATTGGACGCGCCGCTGGAAGCTGGGAAAAGTGGCGACCACACCCGTTGTTGAACGCTTACGCCCGCCACTAAACCCAGATTTACCTGTGTTTCGTGGGATTTACCTCCTTTGATCTATCGCAACTGCCAGTCTCCTCAAGCATTTCCTACAAAGCGGGTGCTTGTACAAAAAAAACGGGCAGTACGTTCAACCGCTGAACCAACGCTACCGTGAAGCAGGACGACTCCTGGTAACATGCAGCCCGCGGGTGCCGGTGCGCGGATTCTCGCGCGCTGACGTCCACCGAAGTAGAAACGAGGACCGGAACGTCGCAAACACGCAAAGAACGAGAAGCCGCATTGCCGCCTGGCATTCCCAATGCTGCCAACACCTGCAACACCTCGGCAGATGTTGTGTTAACCCTGCCTCCTGCTGGCTAACGTGCCTCATGCCACTACCCAAACTGACATTAACCTCTTCAGGTACCGGCTTCCCCTGCCCAGTTAGGAGAATCCATCTGAAACAGGCCGAACTCGGAACTATCAGGCGATGTAGCAGATGACAGGATAGTTTAAAAACAGGAAGCCCGGTTATTCGAAGCTGGGCAGAACTCGTCGTTCTCCTTAACCGTCATCATTCGCACAACTGGATGCCAGCCAGGGGACAGAGAGTACAGTGTCACGAAGGAAATACACCCGCGCTTGAAATGGGGGCACTTTTGACTCAGCGACGAATTTCGGTTTCTCGATCACACGGGGGGGTTGGGTAAAGAGTGAAACATTTTTTGAGAGACTGTCGATCCCGAAGGTGCTGCGGGTTTTTGCTTTATTTTGTGCGGTTCAACGATTTACATCGTTCCGATGACGTGCCTCTTTTTTCCTTGCCTTGCGGCAATTGGCGGATCGAAGGCTGACGATTCTTTGTGTTTTGAAAATGCGAGTTTGAAATGCAAGGCCGCAAGGGCAGTTCAGGCTGGCTGAGGTCAGCGCGACGAACAGTCCGAGGGTGCTGGGGCGGAACACGGCGACAAACTGAGCTGAGGGCAGGCTTCCACAATCCGGGGGAAAATATGACGTCGTGTTGCGACTTTGTCCGAGCCTGGATCGTGCTGACCTCATTGAGCCGGTCCACCTCCTGATAGACTGCTGATAGAATACGCTGATTAGAATGCAGAATATCTGTAGCGATGGCCTGCATTAGTCACTAGGTGACTACCTCTTCGCTACTAAGCTAGCCTGTGGTAGCCTGTGGTAGCCTGGGATAGACTGATAGGCAGCAGAGGCAAATCGATGCAGTTCCAGGAAACAGGGGTGGACTGACTCAGCTCATGGTGGTTATGCTGCAGTTTGGTTCGTGCTGTTGCTCCTGTGGAAGTTGGTTGAGCTACGTCTCCTTCTCCTCTGGTGCGAGGATGTTGATTATCAAAGAAGTTGTAGGGAAATCTAAGGAGGAAGAAGAATTCTCGAAGCTCCGCCCGGTACTTATCTTTGACGGATACTAGAGGGGGGCGAAGCGCCGCGACACCAAAAGCCAGTATTTAATTCTGTCGGACACTTTGCACCCCGCGCACTAAACCCAGATTCAGCCGTGTTTGGTACAGCACAGTTCCTTCTCTGCAACCCGGTTGGCGGGAGTCATCGGCGATGATGATGTGTACCACACCAATGCCTGCACTTCGGGGGGGAAATCTTAGTTTGATGATTAGGCAGAGCCCTGCCTCTCATGCATGGTTGATGTTAGCATCAAGTCAAGTTTTTCGCGGGAACGCAGGGGGGGTTACTCTTGGCGCGACTTCGTCGCAGTGCAGCTAAGGTAGCTAGTCGTGACAAAAAAAAAGCTCGTAGACAGCAATCGGAGTCAGGATCCTCGCTCGCTCCTTTTCGCCGTACGGCACACCGAAAGGAATTTTCATTGCAGACACCTAACAACCCTGCCTAATCCGAGCCGAGGTAGTGTACGTCGCCGACACTCCCCGCTCGATTTTCGGTTATTTCTGTTCTCGGTGAGTTACTCCACCCAACCGCCTTCACGCGGAATGCCGTGGCTGGGCCTCTCCAAAGTTTCAGCTGCCGAGAAAGGTTCAAAGCAAAGGAATGCGTGAGAGGCCCACCGGACACTCCCGTGAGGTTCTTCTTCGGGGTGGTGTGCGGCGACTGCCGGCAACGAAGCGTGGTGCTCGCGTTGCGGAGCCTCCGAGCAACCTTCGGCCCGGAAGGAATAGGTGGCCTAGCAGTTCTGGCGTCGTGTCAGCACCCAACGAGCCTTCGTTGTCGGAGCGAAATAGATGGCTCGGGTTCACGGTTTAGCGGGCGTGGGACCATTCTATGTGAAGTGCACTAGCTATAATATGACTTGGTGCACATGCTTCAGCCTCTAGGAGAATTCGGCAGTTGCGTTACTTGCGGTGTTCCCATGGGTGTTCCTATCATGGGTGTCGAATGCAGTGCGCACAGAGCATCAGCCTGTATCTGTGCGCTCGCTTTTCACACAACTATTTTTTCAGAGTGCAAGTTCACTTTTCGTTAGGGTACGAACGGTGTTCAGGTTACGTTAGTTCGCATCTTTGTCGTTCTGCGATGGCACGATCGCCCGCTTTGAATGGCTGTGGACGTTCATATGGCAAAGTACTCGATTCGTCTTTCTATCCGTGGTAGGATGAGACTGCACGTAACGAAGCTCATTCCACGACAATCAATTCTTCAAGCAAAGGCATCACGAAACAATTACGGGGCTTAGCCAGAATGAGTCGGGTGTGGTCGTTCTGCCCAACTCGCTGGCGTGGCTGCTCGGACAGGCCGGAGCCTTCGGCGCAATGCTGGGCGACCATTTGGTATCTCAAAAGTGGCAAGCAGAAGTGCTTTTCGAAGAGATGGTTGGGTGGGTTCGTGGTTTAAGGAGTGAGGTAGAAGGAGTTCCCGATTTTGCCCCTATGAGGCAGGGCAGTTCACCGAACTCAGAATAAGAAAACCTGAAATATTTCTCAGGGCTTTTTATCGTATTTATGTAGGTATTTGTCAGTTTCTTTTTGTTTGCACGTTAAGGATGTTTTTCAGGACCATCGGTTCTGCTTTAGACTGAATGAATACATGGGATTCTGAGTGAAAGCTGTGCTCCCAGTTTTCTCCCCCCATCGATCGACAGCCACTTGCTGTGTTTTCTTTGTTTTACGTTTTGAACGAAGACTTTTCAGGGACAGGGCCAATTTTGGAGTGAAGTGAGAGAGAGAAAGAAAAGTCTTTACCCCCTAGATCGCTTGAGAGTCCGGGATTTTGAAGTAGAGTGGTTCTAATGTTGTGGATAAAAATAGAAAACGTAGAAGTGTGTTAACTTTATACTTATAGCGTACTGTGCACGGAAAGGGGGCCGCATGGCCCTGAGCCAGCCAGCTTGTGTTTAACCTTCTTAATGTCAAGCCCAGTCTGACGGAAATGTGGGATGGGTCTGGCCTAGTCCTATTACTTTGTGTGCAAGGCGAAGGTGATAGGGTTGGGTTCCGGATCTACGTGTTTTTGTGCTGCTGTCGATCCCGAAGGGACGAGCTGCTTCGTGTGGGGTCCTGCGGCCTCTGTTTGCTTGCTTGTAAAAGAATTTTTTGGTGGTGCGTCAATTGATGGAAGAACAATTATTTTTCCCTTCTTGTTGCATGTTTTTTTTTTTAATTTTTTTTTACTTACGCGCGATGTTGAGTGCGTGTGCTGGGCTGAGCCAAGAGAAAAAACGGTGATGCGCCTGGGGGTCCCCGTACAAGAAGTACGGCACACGCGGAGAAGCATGGCAAGCAGGGGGTGAGCCCTACATAAGTCGATGCTGCGCGCAGCCACGCAGCGGACACCGGACAAAGATCGCCTTTTATTATTTCCTGTTCCGTTCAAAAAGATGAAGGGGGTGGACCGAGGGTCAAAAAAAAAAAAGACTGCCACTGGTTCGATTGAACTTCTCTCGCCAAGCCTATTCTCAGAAAGTGTCTGGCTCTTTTCTTTTCTTCTGTTTTTTTAGACGTGTTAAGAAGGCGCTATTTTATCCGAACGACTTGTGAAGCGGGGTAAAGCACGGCTGTCCAAAGTCAACGTTGCACTTTCGGTGTGTAGCTCCTTCCGGGACGAAGCTTGGGCCCCATCCAGTTGCTGTAGTCAACTGGGTGGTATACCCGGGCGGCCTGAGGCAACGAGTGACGTATGCTTTGTGCTTCGGAGCTCCATTTCGGTGGAGATGTGTTGCAATGTGTGTGAGAAACTTCATTCGCGCTGTGGCGACCTGCTGGCCCTTCCCGCCCCTTTGGGAAAAGCAAACCCACCGAGCCCGTAACACCCACCTGTGGATACTGCTACTCGCTGGCCACGCACCCCCGACGCAAAATCTGTTTGATGAAAAGAACCGTTTTCGGAAAATATCTTGTTGGGTGAAAGAACTCACGAGAGAGACAACCCCTGACCGGACTGCTTCTTGTGTTAAGAAGGTGTTTTTAAGCCTCCAATTCGCATGCGAGGCGGGCGGGAGTCTTTGGAAAGTTAGGTCAGAGTCTGGGCACAAGGAGGTAGGTCAGTAAGGGTACGGTGTTCTCCGTCGGTTGAGGGTCGTTCTCGCTTTACGTACTGCACGTGTGCTTTCACGGTACAATCTAGCTAGCGAAGGCCGGGGAAACTCATGACTGACACCGTCAGTTCCACATCCAAGCCGCAATGAAAGTATCCCTGGGTCTCGGGGAGCCAGATATGATGATAAGCGGCTACCACATGTACGCAAATTGCCGAATAGCAACACTGCTGAGACGGCGAAGAGGAAGCTTCTCGACGTGCGTAGCACGATTTTGAAGCAATGGATAACAATGTTATCTAAACCTGGCAATGAACATGACTGGCGAACAAGTCTGGTGTCGGTACCACTTGCTGAGCACGGTTGCCATGTAGCCCATATAGGTTAGGTTCAGAGTGAAGGTTTGCTCGAGGATCCGGGGGTTTAAAGTCTCCGGGTGATCATCGCCGAAAGGGTTCTTTATGGTATCGTACCTGCGCGTTTTGTTGGAACGATAGAGCGAAGGATGCCCGCCACGCGCCGACGACTTGCTAACAAAAAAAAAGGAGCGCGTAGTTTGTTTTGAGAAACGAAAACAGTGACAAAAAGAAAAGGCGAATTCTGCCGCAGGGATACAAGGCGTGCCGGTGCGTCAATCTGGTGGCCAGAGAGAAAAACACAGCAACAACGACCGCAGATGCCGCATGCAACTGTAGGTAGAAATGTGAAAACGGGGTTTTGCCTAGAGGCTTTTCGTGTTATTTTGCAAATGCTTTGAGCTATCTTTGTGTCTGTGCTTTCAGGGAGGGGCGCCCGTGCGGTCCTTTGTGCGTGGATGTTGTTTTTCGGCGGGCTGCTTGATATGATTGACTGCAGAAGAACTGCGATGACAATCTGCGCCCCTCAGTTTCGTCTCTCTTGGCCCGCATCGTGCGGTTTGCCACCGTCGCTTCTTTCCGTATGCAATCCCAGAATGCTAGCGGATCACGCATTTGCTTGGTACTTGTCGTTTTGCAAGAAAAACCAGGACCCTGTGTCAGGGCCAATGAGTATTGACTTTACGTAACCCAGGACGCAGGCGGTGGTTGCAAGCTTCTCATTTCCTCCACGTCTGCAAAAAGAACGGCAAAAAATGAACAATGCTACGGTTTGGTGTGTGGAGAGCTAAGCCGGTGAGGTTCCCTTTTTTTTTGCCTCCGGTGTACAGTTGAGGCATGGGGGGAGTGAAGGTTTGCTGAAACACCAGGGTGAAACACCAGGGAGTTTGAGAGTCTCTGGGTGACGTTCGGCCAGTGGGGGTTCTTCTCGTTCGCAACACTTGTGTGTGTTGGGGTTTGAAACACGAGTAGAGCATCAGTGGGTGCGCGTATGGTCCCTGTGCTCTCTATACATAAGATTGGCGTTCTTCAGTTCTTCAGCGAAGTGCAGTGCCGCAGGAAGTGACGGTCGGGTATTGGAGATCTCTGATACCTCCTTCTTTGTAGATTGCGAGAAAATGGAGGGGGGGGGGGAAGAAAATGCAGAAGTGCGTAGTTTTGTCGTTGAAGAAATGCAGACCGCCACAAGGCAAACTCCTTTCCGCCCGTGCATCTCGGAAGTTATCCGGACGTTTCGGGGGGGCCCAGCAGCCGTGGAAGCCATGGTATGTCGGCTGGCGAGGGCGGGTCAACTACAATCTAACTCGGGGGTGCCGCCGCACGTTCGTAGCACGTTGCCACGGCACGCAGTGGCTGCCGCAACATTGTGACGACGTGACCAGACGGGCCGCGCTTGACAAGCTGTGTCAAATTGCATGCTCAGCTCCCATTCGATACCCAAAGTTGTTTACCATGCAGGGTAAAACCTTGTGTCTTTTTAAAACGCTGCCGCGGGGCCGATGGCCCCCAAAGAAATTTTTTGGAGAAAAAAAAAATGCTCATTTTCATCAAAAAATACTGCAGTGTTTGTTCCAAATCTTTAAAATTTAAAAACCCCAACTTTTTTCCGGGAAAAAAAATGGCCATTTACCAAAAAGACACAAGGTTTTGACCCTGCATGTTACGTACCATCCTCCCCTGTTTCGACAGCCAAAAATATCGAAGGGGGAAATTGTTAGGGGCGGATCCTTCTCCTTCCTCTCGTGTAGTGGGGAGTAAATGACAACGATATCGACTGACGCATTAAAACAAAAACAAAAAACAAAGAAGAAGAAGGGAAACGGTTCTATACTGTACTTGAACCCCTCCGGTGGCGGCAGAAAACCGGTCCGACATCGTGGGTCGCCGGTTCGATTCCGCGCTAGACCCCCGGGTTTCTAAGCTCCTGGTAAGCCCTGGTGAAGTCACAGTAAAGCGGCGACACGAATTGACCGCGTTGGTGCAAAAAAACGGCCCTATCACAATCCTGAAATGGCGGCACATACAGGAAGTTGGCATAAAAGCCCGAGCGTTTTGGTGAACAGGCATCGAAGCCTCCCCCCCCCCACCCCCCGACAGCGTTTGCGTGAAGCCAGATTCTCTTTTACTCCTTTTTGGTTATATCAAAGAATAATTTTTTGATTGGAACGCCGGGGATTTAGAGCAATGTGGCCTACGTGCTCAACCTGTTCTGGCCTGTCCGAGCCAGTCCTGGCCCCATCGCCGTTCCGCGGTTTCTTTTCTGGCTGATTTTCTCTCAACTTTTTGTTGCTTCATTTACTTGGGCTCAGGTTAAGAACTCTGACTGAAGATCGACCACTACAATTAGCCTTCACGATAGGCCAGAAATCTGGCTCGGGACGGCGTTGACAAGGTTTTGGACGATATGGCCACACTGGGTAGAGACTCCGGGTGACTTTCGGCAAGTGGATTTCTTCTTCATCGCTACACGTGTGTGTTGCGCTGATGATTGCGGTACTTTTCTTTTTGTTTCTTTTTTTTTTTTGTTTTTTTTTTTTTTTTTTTTTTTTTCGTTTTTTTTTTTGGAAATGAGGGGAAAAAGCGCACTGCGTGACTATGGACATCAAAAACGAGGCAAATACACATCCTCTCGTGCGCATGCGAGCACTATGAGGGATGTATAACCCTGGTACCGCTCCTGCAGTAGTCCACGACACTCAAGGTACGGGCCGACCGTTCTTCTTCTGCGAGGCCGTAAAGCAACGAAAAGAATAGTTGAAGGCGCGCAGTCCTGGTTATTACCCGGCTCTTGGGGCCACGGTATTAAGCGCACTGGTCAGAGGTAGCCCCCCCGCGTATTTACCAGGTACTCCAGGGCAGGTCAGCGCGAGCAGCAGCGTGACGTGAGACATCTCGATTCTCCACTGCAACCGGGTACACACCGCTCAAGACCGTACAGTACGCATGCCTAACGGAAGCGCGCGAACTACCCCAGTGACGACACAGCGGAGGGCATCCTCAGAAACTGGAGTTAAAGAGGGTGTGCCCGAGTCACAGCCGAAGAGCGGGTGTGTCACCCGCTTTTCGGACTCGAGCTTCAACTCCAGCTCCTGAGGCAGGCTTCCATCGTGTCCTGCATGCGAAGGGACTGGGGAGGAAGAAGGTGCCGCACAAATGAACAGCAACAAAAAAAGCCCGCCAGGCGGACCCTCACGTCTCCCCCCCTCGGCTGTGCGGAAACGTCCACTTTCCGACTGGCTGCCGTGCGCCTACCGGAACAGAAGCTCGCGCTGACGGCGGCATTCAGAGCCAGCAGGTGGTTTGGTTTTCCAAGAAACGGAAATCAAGTCGACCCATGCTTGGGCTGGGTAGGACGCGCCGTGTATGTAGGTGCTCGAAGTAGAGGATTGAGTGTGGGTGCAGGTGCCGCCGTAAGTGGGATGGTGCTGCTGCATACATCTGGAGGTGGGTCAGATCCAAGGGTCCCTAGGATGGGACGAAGCACCGCAGACTGACGCGCGATGTACGCGCAGGCAGGCATGCTACTGCGCCACGCAAGTGTCTAGCATGAGTGGTGTGCGACCGCGAAATGCGGCGGAACGAGAAGGATTGCGCCTCGTCTCGACGACAGCAAAAGTGTCAGACGACCCGCTGCGGGTCGGCTCTCGCTCCTTCTGATTAGTAATAGTCGTGGACGACGGCGAAGACTTCGTCAGACGGGCGCACGATGGCCGACTTGAGGCCGGACTGGCGCCGCGTGCGGCCGGCAAAGTGCTTGAAGACCGGGCCGGAGTTGACCTCGTCGCATTGCAGGCACGCGTTGAGGCGGTTGTCCTCGGGAACGTTGTTCGGCACGCCGAACATGTAGACCAGCATGCAAATGCCGCCGCACTGCCACCTGGTGTTGATCCCGTTGTATGCGAACGTCGCCGCGCACGGGACGGTCATCCCGGTCTCGTCGATGATGCACTGCGTCGCACGTTCGAACGACCAGACGTACTTCAGCATGCACGATCGCACGGGGTTCGTCAAGTCTGTGTGCTCCATGAACGCACTCAAATCGCGCAGCGTCGAGCAAGCCCCACACTGCGTCCCATGCGTAACGTGGGCACCGTCACGTTCAGCCTCCGGAACGCTGTTGTACGTCTCCAACGAGTACCAAGTTCGCTCTGAGTCGTTGTACTTGACCGCGCACACGGACTCTGGTGCCGAAGGCGAGGGCAACCCGATGTCGTACGGGTCCGTGTCGATTGTGACGGGGTTCAGGCACTTCTTTTCGGCGAACGCCGTGTACACCGGCCTCGTGTAGGTCCTCAGCT
The DNA here is from genome assembly GCA_030068145.1 of Diplonema papillatum. Lineage (NCBI taxonomy): Eukaryota > Euglenozoa > Diplonemea > Diplonemida > Diplonemidae > Diplonema > Diplonema papillatum. The sequence goes on along the minus strand of JAPJBO010000437.1, from coordinate 124,977 downwards.
CGAACGCTCCTCCCACTGCTGCAAGCGAGAGAACACACACGGCTGCCGCAAGAGACATTTTGCTTGAAAGATTCGACTTTTTGTTTAGCGTTCTTTTTGTATGGATGTGTGTGCGTTCGATTTTTTTTTGTGATTAGTCTTTCTTTGGTTTTGAAGTAGTGTTCGGCTGCCTACCTCCTTCTCTCTCTCTCTCTCTCTCTCTCTCTCTCTCTCTCTCTCTCTTTACTTTTACTCTTTTTTTTTTTTGGTGCTGTCTTCAGAAAAAAAGACCTGCGAGGAATCTAGGTGGTTGGCGGTTGGCTCTGGCGCTCGAAACGCAGCACAGTTTCCCTGGGGGGGGCGTGCATTAGCCGCTTGAATAACTGATTGGATCGGTCCTGCGCACGCGGGCGCGTCAGAACAGTTGATCCACACCAAGGCATTTAAAGACCAGTGCCTTCAGAACAGTTGATCCATACCAAGGCCTCTAAAGACCAAGCCCTGCTATATCCACATGTGCTCGATCTAGACGGCGCAATCGCAAGTGACGACGTCACAAAGTAACCTGACCTACGAGAAAGTGCACGCGCGGACGGCGGTTCTTAGAAAAGGCGGCAGGATGAAGGAAGAACCCGGTAATCGGGCACGCTGCGCGTGGGGAGCAAAGTCCAGGCTGTCGACACGCGCGTGATAAGGGGCAGCGTGGGCAAGAAGAGCGGGACTAGAGAGCCCACGACGGAGAGATTCCCGGGTTTTGCTGCCAGATTCCCGGGGTTTGCTGCCAGATTCCCGGGGTTTGCCCAAACGGGCAGAAGCGCGGACGGCTGGCTCTGGGGGGCAAGGGAAAGGGGGAAAGGGTATAAATGACGCGACGCCACTCACACGAAGTCCCGATGCCACGCAACTAGTGACAGACGGCACCCGACGCGAGTTGCAACCACGGCAAAAGTGCGGCACAACTGTGATCTTTCGGGGGTCGCCTAGCGAAAGGCTGGCACAGTGTGGTACTCATTTGCTTGCAAATGACTACGAAACGGTGCTGCGTGTGGAGGAGTCCGGACGTACGCAAGTTGCGTTCGACTAGACGTCGTTGACCCAACTGCAATCCCATAGGTTGAGGGTGAAAATACTTCGTAGATGCATCTGCGCACGCACGACCATTGCGCGTGTCGGCGGCCGCAGCGGGTCTCCCACACTGCACTTTTTTCCCGCCGCCCAGCTTCTTTGACAGTGCGCCCGCGCGGCCGGGGTCGACGTAATAATATCCTTCGCCTTGTCGCGCGTTTTGTGGTGTCTCAGGGTGCCGCTGGGGAAGCGACGAGGAGTATAGAAGCAACCCAACTGCCAACGATTTTCGTGTGCTTGCCGCATGTCCATCTTGAACCCCGAGGGGACCACGGCTGCATGGGGCCGGATGTGGAACGCCTCGTGAACATTTAGGCAGTAGTGTTAGGAAGGGGCGTGTTGCATGGATCACGACGATGGTTGCACGATGTCCTCGAGTCGATGGGGCCTCGCGTGTCGGCGGCCGCAGCGTCGACGTGATTTAACACAGCACGCTGCCATCCGACACGTTTTGATATAGACAAGCAAGCTTGTTACCATAAAAAAGAGGCGACATCGCATGCCACGAGCGACAACTGCGCCAGCCTCGGATCCCCGCACCTGCTTCCCCGCCGCCCAGACTCTTCGACAGTGTCGGCTGCAGGCGTCCGCGCGGCCGCGGCCGAAGTATATAGTCTGCCTTGTCGTGCGCTTTCGCGCTGCAAACGGCTCGTCTCGGTGTGCGCTGCAGCGGAAAACGAGGAGTAGAAACAACCCAACTGCCAATGATCTTCGTGTGCGTGCCATGTTTCCATCCTGAACCCCGGCTGCATGGGGCCGGATGTGGAACGCCTCGCGAACATTTAGGCGGGAGTGTTAAGAAGGGGCGTGTTGCATGGATCACGACGATGGTTTCACGATGTTCTTCCAGTCGACGGGGCAGTCTTGCGTGTCGGCAGCCGCAGCGTCGAGCCGCGATAGTTGCAGCTGTGCGAGATCACGCGCTAGTTCCGGAAACAGTGCCAGGCTGAAAGGAGAGCGGGCGAGCGACGCGAAGAATTCGAGCTTCTTGCAGACGAGCGCCGCGTCAAGCCTTGCCCGCTTGGCCCGCGACCCTTGCAGCTCCTGCCGGCACTTCGAAAACAGACCCGCCGCGTCGGCGAGTGCCACGGGGACGAGCCGCGGAGCCTCCAGAAAAGAGGCGAGATCGCACGCCACGAGCGACCACAGCGCCAGCCTCGGATCCCGCACCCCGGCTTCCCCGCCGCCCAGCTTCGTCGACAGCGCCGGCCGTGCAGGCGACAGGGCAGGCGTCCGCGCAGCCGCGGCTGTCGTCGTGCTGACGAGGTCTGCGAGGTCGTCGAAGAAGAACGCCTTCGGGTCCGCCTTGCTCCTGGCCGTCCCCGCCGCGAGGCACGGGCTCAGCCCGAGCAGCATGTCGCAAGCCCCTTGGCAGTCTCCTGCCCAGGACCGGTCGTAGGCGTGCACACGGAGCGTAAGGCAGTACGCCGAAACCGCGCTCAATGCGTGCAGCACCAGCGGTTGCGACGCGCGGCAGTCAATCGGCGGCCCCGCGACCAAGTGCACGACCCCTCCGCACAAGTCGACTCCCGTCTCCGCCTCGATCCGCGCCGCCGCCGCCTCCCTCCAGCCCCGCTCGGCCGCGGCGGCGTCCCCTTCGCCGCCCGTCGGCAGCTGCTCTACCACGACTCTCCGGCTCGCCTCCGCGCCGCCGCCGGGCAGCCGAAGCGCGAACGCGTCGTCGGCCGGCGCGGGGCGTGCCGCCTTCCACCAGGGCACGTCTTCCCCCCGCGAAAACGGCGGGTCGGCGTCGTTGCCTGCGTTTTCGGCGTCTCCCGTCGGTTCGCGGAGCAGGCGCTCCGGGTTCGCGAAGGCGGCGCGGAGGTCCTGCCGGAGGTCTGCCGGCAGCTGCGCCTCCAGTGCGGCGAGGTCTCCCGCGTCGAACTGCCTCCCGGCGTCCAGCTCGAGCGAGAGCTGCTCCAGGCACTCGGTCGCCGCGGCGGCGGTGTCGTCGGCCGCCGGGTCTGCGTCTGTCCGGCGCTTTTCCGCCTCGCGGCGCAGGATTTCCGCGGTTTCCCGCTTCAGCTCGGCGCTCACGGGTTCGGCCTCGGTTCGCAGCAGCCCTTCGTACTCGCGGGTTTCGAACTGCCGGACGCACCCGGCGCCGTGCTCCTTGTAGCACCGCACGCTGCAATACCTACACCGGCATTTCGGGCAGCAGTACTTGCTCGCCTCCTTTTCGCACACAAAACAAACGGGTTTCGCCGCGGTCATGCGCGGGGCTTCTCGGTCCGTCCTGTTGCGTCCCCCCGCCCCGTAGTTATTTTTGTGTGTTTTACGGCGGTGAACGGCAAGTCCGTTGTCGTTTGACGCTTTTGGTTGGTCTTTGTGTCTCTGGTGGTTGGTTTGGCTGGTGCCTGTCCTTCGTTTTAGAGGGTGAAAGTTCGCTTGACCAGAATACGATTCCTTTAAGGTATCGTATTCTGGTCTATCTACGGTAGTATCCGTGTGTGTGCGTGTTAGAATTCATGTATGGGAACCCCTGTTGCGGAGTATGGCCCAGGCCGTAGGCTTCCTCACGTCACAGCTGACGCTCCTTCTTGCTGTCCGTAGTGACCACGCTGTCTGGAAATGTGGCCGTGTTTGACAATGGCTTCCTCGTGCGTGTGCGTGTGTGAGTCTTTGTTGCCTCTTGGCCGACGATTCGACTTGCCGGCGTTCTGTCGAAAAGAGAGGGCGCCACTCCCGTGCATCGTCGACGGCCGCCCGCTGAACGAACTGATGGAGCCCCCGCCGAAATTCAGCCTCCTGCGTGTCGACGAAGTCATCGCCAAGATGATATCGAAGTCGTGAAATCCTACTTCTTCCAGTTCCCAGTAGGACGGTCGACGTCGGCTTTCTTCGGCCTCCGCACGAGGAGCCCACACATACGGTTCCCTTCTTTCTCTCGCGGCGTTCCTAGCCACATGCAATGTGTGAGGAAACTGAACCACCCGAAATAGGGCCTTCTGAACATGGTAAAAATTGCCAATTTGCCACCTGAAACCACGTCCAGGATTTGAGTTCAATGTGTGCGATCAACAAACCCCCTATAGCTCCCTTGCAAAGGGCCGATTTTCCAGTCCCGTTGCATGACGTTTGCAGTTGAATCTTCGTGCAGCAAACGGCGCAGCTTCGTTTTCAGCAAGTTTTAGCTTCCTGAAAGTGTTGCCGAGCTGGTGCCCGCGGGAAGTGTCAACAATCAATATGTGGCGGGCATCAAAGCTTATCAAGCGAAAACGAGAGGGAACAAGTGGAATGGAGTGGACTAGATTTTTCTTGACGGCCGCGAAAAAAATGATGATGACGGGTATGTTTTCCAAAAGAATGACTACGCACCGCGAAGGGAAAGGCAAGGCTAAGAGGGTGTCGGATGGGGGGACGTGGAGGGGCGGAAGGATCAGGCTGAAGGGGATTGCAAGAACGTGCTTGGAATAGATAGAGACCGACCTCCTCAGGCACACCGATGCCCTCGAAAGTGAAAGCCGAGCATGCCTGCTCGATGTTGAGCTTGCCGACACAGTCGGAATCACAAGAAGACTTAGCCCCGCTAACTCCACATGTACTCGATCTTGACGACGCAATGGCAGGTGACGACGTCATAAAGTAAGCTGACCAACGAGAAAGTGCATGCGAAACCATGTGGTTCATGTACTCAAAAGAACTCAATACTTGGAATGGTTGTGCGTGCTCACCACTGCACTGGTCCCATCTGCACCGTGTTTCGGTCGTTTAAGCCACGGACACATCAGCGCGGAACCTGAGTGTCTGCGAACAGGACAGCGGTGCGAGTCTGGTTTGTCAGGCGGCTGTTCGTCGCTCGTTACAGCCAGGAGACCACCCATGCTGAAACAGCACAGGCGAATCCGTCTCGGGAGAAAGCCCTACAACCGTGTCTGAACAATCAGGCTTGGGGGGAGGGGGCAATGAAACGAAAAGCGGAAAAGCAATCGACGGGCCTGAAATGGGAGGAGAGGTTAGACAAAACGCGACGCTCTTGAAACTGACTGAAACCAGGCAGAAACACGAAGTTGCGGCTCTGAGACGCCAAGCGAAAGAAAGGAACCGGGGGAGGGGGGAAGGACTCAACACTGCAGCAACTCTGCATGTGTCCTCGGATGACCGGAATGTGGTGCAAGCTGCCTGGGGACACCATTGGGCCGAGGTAAGTCGCCTGGAATGGGGTTTCCACCGAGGGTGATAGTGTCTGCACTGTGGATTCGGTTCTTCAAGCCACGGATACACTAGGCGGGCCTTCTTGGAATCTGAGACAGACCAGCGTTATGAGTCTGGTTCGTCGCCGGGAGAAGGCGCTCGCAACGGTGTCTGAACAAACTCAGGCACCTTGCTTGACTGCCAATGCCTCGACGCCCTTTCACCAAGCAAGTGACTCGCATGCGGGCCGGTCCTGATCATGACCACAACGTTGACTGGCCATACTATGGTCACGAGTCTGAGAAAGCTTTTTGTCGAGCGTCGTAGGTTAGTGGCTGGAACGCTTCCGGTGCTGGCGGAGTGGTCGCCGGTGCGTTGCGGTCACGTTCCCTGCAGAGCAGCAGCGCATTTCAAGCATCAAGACTTGAGATGTCTTCGAACGTCCTGATCCGGCAAATTGGTTGTGGGAAAGTCATCATCTCTCATCAGGATGGCTCTTGTTGCTGCGGATAGAATGCCACGTGATACACATCACGTGATGGTATCGAATACCGCCTAATCAGGATGGTTGGCACAACCACGTAGATATGGAGAGCCTTGCACGGGCATACGGTACACACCACACACATGTAGATGCCACGGTATCATACGGTGTACGGTGTGCGGAGCCATTAGCTGCTACGCGGTCGACCCTTTGGCCCATCGGGGACTAGCGGGCAGACTCGCTTGCGGATACAGGATTCCGATGCAGGTAGTTTGCATTCCCTTTACAAACTTGCCAGGATTATGTGCCTGCTGCCTGATCACGTAGCCAGGAGTCGAAGACGGTCACGAGGAATCGGCGTTGCTGCGGATCCTGGTCGAGACGGCTTTCTGCATGTTCCATGACGTTCAGCCATCGACTTGCAGAAGCCGGGACCTGAAGCTTCGGCGCTGGCTTCTTCCCTCCGTGACCCAAGATTTTCGCAGCAGCACTTCCCATGACATAGTGACAGGAATTATGTGCCTGCATGATCACGTGGGGGGGGGCTCATAGTCGGGCTAGCCTGGAATCCGATACGGTCACAGGGACCCTTTCCATTGAATTGAGGAATCGGCGTTGCTGTTCCGGATTCCCGCCGAGAAGGCTGTTTTCGTGTGGCTCTTCCTCGCGTTGAAATCTTCTGTCACCGACTTGCCGAAGCCGGGACCAGGCGCAATGCGCTTCTTCTTCTTCCCTCCGGCAGACTCCACAAGATCTGTGTTGGGTATTGGGATCATTTAAGGCCATGAACCACGTGGATTAGCACGCACAGTGTTCATCGATCGTTTTTTCGAGCGAAAGGTTCGCTTGAGAGCCAAATGGGATTAAATTTTACATGTAGTAGAATGTGTGTAGGCGTGTCTTCGGAGTCTTTTTCGCTGCCGTTTGTTTTTTTTTTTTTTTTTTTTTCCCGACGACAACTAGTGTCAGACTAACCTACCCGAAGGCAGTTGATTCCTTTAGGCAAGATTTCTCTACCGGCGGAAGTTGTTTGGGCTAACGTCTTTTTTTTGTGTTTCCGACGATCCCGAATGGACGTACAGATTATTTTTTTTTTCGAGTAGTCGGTGCGGCTTTCGTTCGCCATTCGGCAATGGCCAGTGCATGAAAGCGAACGCTTCACCGTACTAGCTCCAGTATTTCTCTCCTCTAGCTTCGGGTGGTCGGTTCAAGTCCGCACACCAGTATGATTATTTTCCGGTGGTGCGGCAAGCTGCACGCAGCGCGGCAGGGTGCTCGCGAATCGCCGACTTTCAGCGTATAAATGGGGGCTGTAGTTACAAACGGCGTGCCTCTACACCTCCGCAGCTGCGTGAACAGATCCCTGACAAGCAGCATCCAGAATTTTTCCATCAGTGTATTTTGGAACTTTAGTTACATGATTAGTTCAAATGAAAGATGGTGATTGTTCGTTAAAATCATCACGGTCAGCAGAGTATAGCAGTGCCAGGGCGCGTCGCTACGAACGTCCAATCAGCGTATTTTGGAACTTTAGTTACATAAATTGGTTCAAATGAAAGATGGTGAGTGTTCGTTGAAATCATCACGGTCGGCACAGATAATCAGCGACGGTTCAAAATGGCGGCAAAAGAGGTCTTCGTGAAGCGATCCCTGTACGTGCAGCGACCGAAGGTCTTCTTATCAGTTAAAAGAGGAACTTTAGTTACATGAATTGATTCAAATGAAAGATGGTGATTGTTCGTTTTAATCATCACGGTCGGCGGAATACATCGTCAGCGGTTCATCTCCACGCAAGCCTTCGCAGCCGTGTGCACTTGTACGTAGAGCACGTCGTCCCAAAAAAAAATAATGAGTTCAAATGAAAGATGGTGATTGTTCGTTGAAATCATCACGGTCGGCACGACGGGTGCTCAGTGCAAAATGGCGGCGAAAGGAATCTCCGTGAAGCGATCCCCGACGGAAGCCTTGCCATCAGTAAAAATAGGAACTCTCGTTACATGATTTGGTTCAAATGAAAGATGGTGATTTGTTCGTTGAAATCATCACTGTTAGCGGAATAGATCGTCGGTGGCGAGAGTCTACCCATCAGCAAAAATAGGAACTTTGGTTACATAAATTGGTTCAAATGAAAGATGGTGATTGTTCGTTGAAATCATCACAGTCGGCGGAATATATCGTCAGAGCCAGGGCGTCTTCACGAACCTCTGCAGCCGTGTGTCGCGCAGAGAATAGATCGCCAGTACCGCGTCGTGGACAGCATACAATCTCTGACGTAGCCGGAAATCTTCCCATCAGCAAAAATAGGAACTTTAGTTACAGAAATTGGTTCAAATGAAAGATGGTGATTGTTCGTTGAAATCATCATGGTCGGCTGAATAGATCAGTGCCAGAGCGCATCCTCCACGAGCCCCTGCAGCCGTGTACAGCATCATGAACCGATCCCCTGACAAGCAGCGTCCGGAAGTCTTCCCATCAGCGTATTTTGGAACTTTAGTTACAGAAATGGATTCAAATGAAAGATGGTGATTGTTCGTTGAAATCATCACGGTCGGTAGAGACCAGTAAGCGGCGGGTTTTTTTGGTGCCCGTGTACCACACCAGATATTGTGATGTAAGGTTACAGAAATGAAAGATGGCGTTCTCCCGGTGCGACAGTCTCGATGTCGGAAGCGTGCGCAGTCACAGATGTGTGCGCGTGCAGCTCTCGGTAGCGGCGTTCGCCCAGACAACGCTCCGATACTCGATCCCGCGCGCCTTGCCGGCGCCCGGTGCGACCATCCACCCGCGGACGTGGCTCGGGCGTGGTTGGAAAGAGCGAGGGCGCAGAGTGCGAAACACAACGCCGCTGCAGCCAAGGCTCGCAAGCGGCACCTCCGGAACGACCTACTGGCGATGTTTGATGGGGACCGCCGGGCCTTGACGACGTTGTTGAGGGGACAGCGGCACGCGGCGGGCTCGGTGGAGACCGCCGACGGCCGCCGGACGGCCAACGTCGACGAGATGGACGATGTCCTGCACCAGGCGTGGGATCCCACGTTACGGATGTACTCGGCTGACCATCCGGAACCCGACTACGACATCTTCAAAGCGGCCTTCGGCGAGCACTTCACCCACTGCCCGATGTTGGTGAGTGACATCACGGGACAAGAGCTCGCGGACGTTCTCGCTGGAAGAGAGAGAAGAAGAAAAAGAAAAAGGCCGCTCCTGGTCCAGGAACGTGACGGTCAACCACAGCTTGCAAAGCTTGAGTCGGAGGCAGCCATAGTGCCACAACCCCGTCCGCTCTGCCCTGTGGCTGACCGTCTCGACGAGCTTGTGTTCAGCGCAAGCGCCAAGCCCCAAAGTGCGCCACGCCTTGATGCTTTAGTTCTCGCTGAAAGGAAGAAAAAGTCGTCCGCGTGCGGGGTGGACGGTTGGCGGATGGGCGAGCTCAAGGCGCTGCCCGTGGCTGCTGGGTCCTTCTTCACCCTGGTTGAGCGCGAAGGGACCTGGCCGGAAGGGTTGCTGACGGCGCTCGTGACGCTCATCCCGAAGAGCGACGACCCCTCACCGACGAACATGCGCCCGATCACGGTTACGAGCGGCGTGTATCGGTTGTGGGCGTGTCGGAGGCTACGGGACATCGTAGCGTGGCAGGCTGGGCCCTTCCTTCACAACACGGCTTCCGTCCTGCGCACAACTGCGATGACGCTTTGCTGGAGCTGACGACGCTCATCGAAGAGACGCTCTTGGACGAGTCGAAGTCGCTGGTGATGCTCGCGCGACCGCGTGCCGCAAGGCGCGGTGCTGCGGCTGGCGGAAGAGATGGGGATGGACGACCGGATTCTCCGACCCTTGCGGGCGATGTATAGAAGCCTACGGCGCCGGTTCAAACTGCCGCTGGGCGTCGGGGCAGAATTTGAGGTGACCAACGGCATCTTGCAAGGGTGCCCAATCTCGGTCAATCTCATCAATGCCCTGCTGTCCGTGATGCTGCGCGCGGTGTCGGCGCGCGTCCCGGCCGTGTCGTCGGAATCGTACGCGGACGACGCGACCTTGCACGCCTTTGGCGAGCGTGAGGTTCAGAGGCTGTTGACGTCGTCGAGCAGTTCTGCAGGCTCACCGGGATGAAGCTGAACTTGGCGAAGACAGTCGCGCTCGGCGTTCCTGCGGGGCACGCAGCGGCGAAGGCGTGCCCCGTACGTCAGTGCCCTCCGGACCGGCAAAGGTCCCAGTGTGACCGCCTCGACCGCGAAGATTCTCGGCGCGCGGGTCTGCACGTCGAACAGAAAGGACCACCGCGCTGATGACGCGAGGTTGAAGGAGCACGGCGGACTGCTGGACGCGCTGAGTCTCTCCCCGCTCACCTTTGGCAATCGGTGTGAAAATGTGGGTCGGGAGTGCTGAGCAGTGCGTTGTATGCGTGCCAGTACAGCGCGAGTACGGCTGGCGGGCCGAAAGGGCTTCGTGCTCAAGTTGTGAGAGGGGTCTTCGGGACGAGACACCCGTCGCGGAGCGTTCCTGCAGTGTTGACCGTCCTGGCGAAGGGGCATCGCATGGACCCGTTGATGCGCGGCCGTATCGCATCATGAGCTCGCTGCTCGATGCGTACGGGCGCCTGCCGGGCGTGCGTGCTCGCATTCGGCGCATTGCCGCGCTGTATGAACGGGACGAAACAGTCGGTGCGGGCGAGGCCAGGTCCCGTCGGCATAGCCATGGCAGATGGGTTCCCGGCTGCAGGGATTGCTGTCGAAAGAGGAGCACGACGTCGAAACTGCGGCGGTCGATGGTATTGCCCTGTCGAACAAGCCTCGCGGGGAGTGTGGCCACCTCCTCCGGGAGCGCTTGCGGCGCGCGGCCTGGGCGACCCTCGCGAGACAGCGACCCTCGTATGACGGCGTGCAGCATGGCGTCGACTACGACGCGACGAATCGGGAGCGGCGCTCTACGACCAGCGCAGCTCTTCGAGAGGCCGCCAAGTTCTTGCAGGGGGTACCTTTCTCGCGGTGCGCTAGCGGTGCTTTGGTGGCGTAAGAAAGCGACGCGTCATCGAGTCGGGGAGGACGTTGCCGTGTACTCGGCCTCGATAAGCGCGTCCGAGCGACACGATGAACGCGAATGTCGACAGTGCGACCGACGGGCGCTTGACACTGCCGAGCACCTGTGGTGGGAGTGCCCAGCGTACGACGAGATACGCGGCCTGCCGTGCTTCGCGGAGCTGACGAGACTCGACAGGTCACGATGGCTGTCGTGCGCACGCGTGCACGGCGTCGTTGTGAAAGGGATGGTGGTTGACGCGGCAGCCTTGCACCGGATGATAGGCGCGATATTCCTGGCCCGGCAGGACGGTGAGAGGAGGCGATACAACGCGCCGCCGTCCGTGCACGCTTGGGCGCTTGCTGTCACGGTTCGGGCCGATGCGCACGATTTCGACTTTGCCCCTCTGCCTGATGCTCCGCCGCGCTGGGCATACGAGGGCCGGATGATTCGCGTATTGAAGGGTCGGCTGAAGGCCCTGCGATGGTCGGCTGCCGGCGAGGTTTCGAACGTCGAGCTCGCAGTCGACTTCGAGGTTTTCACCGGTGTAGACGTGCCGAGCGCTGACGGACGCCCCATCCCCGTCAATCAAAGAGGTAAGACTCTTTGGACGATGTTGCCAGCGATGTGCAGGGTGTCCCGGGACCTGCAGCTGCCGTCTTGCAGTTTACTAGGAGCAAGACGCATGGCTAGATGAGCACGACCACCTCGAATCGACACCCGGAGAATTCGGGTGGAGCTGGCTTCTACAACTAGTAGTATTCCGGCAAAAGGTAGCACTCCTCAACTAGCCGCTGAGCGGCTCGAGCGCGTCAGCTGTCTCCGTACGCTTGGAGCGCCCACGGTCTGGGGCGGACTGTCGCTGCGACCCCACTTCGCGGCAGGATTAGAGACGTGTGGTGTGCTGGAGGCCTGTCTTCCGTGGGCCGTGTGCACAGCGGGTGTGTCGGATCGCGATTGGGGCGCCGACGTCCACCCGCGGTATGACGAGGAATCGCGGGATACGCGTGCGCGGCAGTGGGAGGTCCCGACGCCTCCGCCGGCGCGGCCGCAGCTTCTGGTGTTGGTCCCCCCCCCGCAGGCGGACCCGACGTTACGCACGCGGTCTGTGTGCAACGCCTGCGCGAAGCTGAAATGTGCGATATGCGCTGGCATGCGCAGGAACCACAGCCTCACCGTAGACCTGTGCTGCCAGGTGCATCACCGGCATGACGACGGCCTCAAGTGGCAGTGTTGCATCCTGCACCGCATGACGCGTTGCGGTTCGTGCGCCAACGCCGCCGTATGCTGCGGGCGAGGGCATCACGGCGGCGCGCCCGGCGGCAGTGGGGGCTCCAGCGGTGATGGCGGCGACGACGGGGGCGGTGAGAGCGACGTCTCCGATGGCGGCGGGCGAGACGGCCCGGACTCGCCACTGGTACCTTCCGCGAAGCCGGCGGCGGCTGCGACCGCCGACCCGGCCGGAACTCTCGACATCCGCGGCTCCGCGACGAGCCGCACGCGAAAGCGCTCGGACTCTGTCTCTGAGGGCGAACCTCGCTCTAGCCCTCCGCTGCGCCCTCGACGGGCCGCGCAACGATCGCGTCTTCCTGCCGACCCGGCCGCCTCTCGGCGTGCCGCACGGCGGAAAAGAGCAAGCGAAGATTCCGATGTCTACTCTGATTACGAACTTGTCACTAGCTCGCAGCAACAGTTGCAACCGACAAAGGTTGCACCACGACGAAAGCGCGGAAAAAAGTGACCCTTCTGGAGTCACATAGCGAAAAGTTAGCATAGTGTGGTACTCAGTTGCATGCAAATGACTCCCCACTAACGCAACAAGAAGACGAAAGATGGTGATTGTTCGTTGAAATCATCACGGTCGGCGCAGATAATCAGCGACGGGTTCTCGGTTCAAAAAGGTGGCAAAAGAGGTCTTCGTGAAGCGATCCCCTGCACGAGCAGCGTCCGGAAGTCTTCAGCAAAAAATAGGAACTTTAGTTACATGAATTGGTTCAAATGAAAGATGGTGATTGTTCGTTGAAATCATCACAGTCGATACAGATAGGAAGTGGCTGTGTACCACACCAGATCTTGTGACGTAAGGCACCAGTCAGCGTTTATATAGGAACTCTCGTTACATGAATTGGTTCAAATGAAAGATGGTGATTGTTCGTTGAAATCATCACGGTCGACACAGATAATCAGCGACGGGTTCTCGGTTCAAAATGGCGTTGTGGCGCGATCCCCTGACGCGCAGGGACGGGAAGTCTTCTTCTATCAGCAAAAAATAGGAACGACAGTTACATGAATTGGTTCAAATGAAAGATGGTGATAGTTCGTTGAAAACATCATGGTCAGCGGAATAGAGCAGTGCCAGAGCGCATCCTCCACGAGCCCCTGCAGCGGTGGACAGCTTCATGAACCGATCCCCTAACAAGCAGCGTCCGGAAGTCTTCCCATCAGCGTATTTCGGAACTTTAGTTACATGAATTGATTCAAATGAAAGATGGTGATTGTTCGCTAAAATCATCACGGTCGGCGCAGATAATCAGCGACGGGTTCTCGGTTCAAAAAGGTGGCTAAAGAGGTCTTCGTGGGAAAAAAAACGGATCTACTGCGGAAGTCTTTCCATCAGCAAAAAAATAGGAACTTTAGTTACATGAATTGGTTCAAATGAAAGATGGTGATTGTTCGTTGAAATCATCACGGTCGACACAGATAATCAGCGACGGGTTCTCGGTTCAAAATGGCGTTGTGGCGCGATCCCCTGACGCGCAGGGACGGGAAGTCTTCTTCTATCAGCAAAAAATAGGAACGACAGTTACATGAATTGGTTCAAATGAAAGATGGTGATAGTTCGTTGAAAACATCATGGTCAGCGGAATAGAGCAGTGCCAGAGCGCATCCTCCACGAGCCCCTGCAGCGGTGGACAGCTTCATGAACCGATCCCCTAACAAGCAGCGTCCGGAAGTCTTCCCATCAGCGTATTTCGGAACTTTAGTTACATGAATTGATTCAAATGAAAGATGGTGATTGTTCGCTAAAATCATCACGGTCGGCGCAGATAATCAGCGACGGGTTCTCGGTTCAAAAAGGTGGCTAAAGAGGTCTTCGTGGGAAAAAAAACGGATCTACTGCGGAAGTCTTTCCATCAGCAAAAAAATAGGAACTTTAGTTACATGAATTGGTTCAAATGAAAGATGGTGATTGTTCGTTGAAATCATCACGGTCGGCACAGATAGTAAGCGGCAGGCTTTCGGTGCGATACGGCCCGTGTATCACACCACTCTCTGGCGTAAAGGACCAGTCAGCGTTTATATAGGAACTCTCGTTACATGAATTGGGTCAAATGAAAGATGGCGATTGTTCGTTGAAATCATCACGGTTGGCACAGGTAATCGCAACGGGGTTTCGGTGCAAATTGGTGGCTAAAGAAATCTGAATATCATCAGCAAAAATAGGAACTTTAGTTACATGATTGATTCAAATGAAAGATGGTGATTGTTCGTTGAAATCATCACGGTCGGAATAGACAGTAAGCAGCAGGTCCTCGGTGCAAAGTTTAGTGGTCCGCGTGCCAGATCTCTGCCGTAAGGAACCAGTCAGCGTTTAAATAGGAACTCTCGTTACATGTTTAGTTCAAATGAAAGATGGTGATTGTTCGTTGAAATCATCATGATCAGCAGTCAGCGTCGAGTCCAGGGGATCACATTGGTTACGCAACGGTTTGCGACACCTTGTGCCCTACAACGTGCGGAAACAGGAGTATTTCCTTAATTGTTCGTTGAACACTGCCGACGCGCCCTTCGTAGGCAAGAGAGAAACGCCTAAAGCGATGCATACTGAAGTCAATTGCAGGAGCATCCTGCAGTCCGAGAGACGTCGCAACCTTCTTCAAGTCCAGCTCAGAGACGTCGAAAACTTCCTGCATGCTGTGCGACGCGTATGCCTGTATGCGGATTTCATTAATGCTGCGTTTTGCTAGAACGACTCTCCTATTATTCGACTTGGTCTCGGGGGCGATTCTCGGGTTTTCACACCCGTGTTCGTCGTTTATAGCAAACGTGTTTGAGCACCTTCGGTGCGTCCAGGGGGGTCGAGTGAGGACCTAAAGAGAGACAAGAGGTATTCGGCGACAAGCCCTGAGTGTTTGAAGTCCACTTGCTTCAGAAGCAAGGTTGGAAGGGGACGATTCGGAAACTTAAGGATTCGGAATTCTTCCGACCTCGCTCCCCTCGAACCGACCTCCCTTACATAAAGAAGGGGCAGGATTCAAGTTGTCAGCTTGGTGTGGTACAGACACTCCTAGCTTAATGTTTAGACAGAACGCTGCCTCTTTGATGCAAGCATCAAGTCTTCTTCGAAGACGGATATGAACAGAACCGAAAATGGGGGAATCTTCGTTGGGGGGCACTGTAGTTGGTTCTGGGTTTGGAGGAATACGAAGGATAAGAAAGTGCACGGGAACCCCTGTCTGTCGGGCAGTGCGCACTTCCACGGTTCTCGTACAGTTTCTCTTCATTTTACTCCGCACCGTTGCGTACGGTCGTCCTTTTTTCTATACTCTCTTTGTGTAAGGGGGGAGTGCATACCAACAAGTACCCACGGTACGCCTCGCGGGCTGCCTTGTGGAGGTAGTAGTTCTTCTCGACGAGCTTCTCAAGCTGCAGTTGGATCTGCTTGGACAGCTTTTCGGTCTTGAAGTCGTACTGGTTGCATGCGACACGGTGCTGTCGCAGGTATTTGAGGAAGCCAAGCTCCTCGGGCAGGAGGAACAGCAAGGCGCTGCCAGATGACCCCGCGCGTGCCGTACGGCCGACGCGGTGGATGTAGGTCTTCGGGTCATCAGGCGGGTCGAACTGAATGATCCAGTCAACGGACGGGATGTCGAAGCCTCGGGCCGCGACGTCCGTAGACAGCAGAATTCCTTTCGGCGCGTTGCAAAACTGATGGAACACCATCGACCTCCTCTGCTGCCTCAGCTTCCCGTGGAGACACACGTTCGGGATGTCGATGTAGTTCAGGAGCTCGGAGTGGTACTGCACCGACTTGCACGAGCTGAAAAACACGATGATCTTCCCCTTCTGCCTCTTCAGGAAGGTGTACAGCAACAGGAACCGGAGGTCGGCCGGGCAGACGATGAACCCTTGCTCCAGGTTGTCGGCGGTGGATGAGTCGTTCGCCTTGCTTTGGACCGCGATGAAGACGGGCGGCTTGGGGAAGGAGATCCGGACGAGGTCCTCGACCTTGGTGGTCTGCGTGGCGGAGAAGAGCATGGTGAGCCTCTTTTTGGGGAGGATCCGCAGGATCTGCGTCACCTGCTCCTCGAACCCGTCCTGCAGGATCCTGTCGGCTTCGTCGATGCAGAGGGCGAGGAGGTTCGTGAAGAGGAACGGCTTCGTGTTCTGCAAGTGGTCGAGCAGCCGCCCTGGAGTCGCGATGAGGATGTTGACACCCCGAGCGAGTTTGAGAGCCTCCGGCCGCTTGTTGACGCCGCCGGTGACCACGGCGTGCGTGTGGCGGCCTTTGAAGGGCCGCAGGAGCTGGGCGAGGACGCCCTCGATTTGGATCGCGAGCTCGCGGACGGGGGCCATGATGATGGCGCCGGTGCCGTTGCGGGCCATGAAGTGCACTTTTTCCAGGAGCTCGACGATCGGGATGCAGAAGGTGAGCGTCTTGCCGGAGCCGGTCTTCGCCTGCCCGAGGACGTCGTTGCCGGCGAGCAGCGCGGGAATCGCCCGGCGCTGGATCTCGGTCATCGCCTTGAACTTGAACTCCTCGCGCATGGCTTGCTGCACCTCGGGAGAGAGGTCCAGCTCGTCGAAGTTGGTCACCTCGCTTGAGGTTATCTTCGTCGATTCGGCCTCCTGCTGCATCGTGAACGAGCTCTCCGCCTCGTCCTTCGCGTCCTGCCGACGCTCCTTCGCAGACGCGACGTACACGGCATGTTCCTCGACGGGCACTTTGCTCGAGAACTTGCTCGTCTTCTTCTTCAACCGCTTCGTCGGCGGCTCGCTTTCCTGCACCGTCCCGCTCACCGTCGGCACCCCTGGGGCGGCGGCCGCCTCTGTCGGCGCTTCCTCCGCCGCTTCTTTCCGTTTGCGCTTCACGATCTTCTTTTTGGCCGGCATTTTGCTTACGTGTTTTTTGGTCCTACTTTTAGTGTGGCAGGGCACCTGTTTGTGTCGGGGTGCAGATTGATGGTTTTTGTATTTTTTGGCTAGCTTCATTTGCGCTTCGCCGTCTGCTTTTTGAGCCGGCACGTTGTTTGGTTTGATGCAGCACGCGTGTCTTTGTATGATTCGCAAACACAAGTCTGAATGTGGTCAAGAGATCGGGTCTTTATCAGGGATCCTTTCTTCCCTTTCGCCGCCTCTTGCTGCATTGGAAGAAGTCCGTTCTCCCTTTGCATTCTCGAGCGTGGCGTTGGGCACTTCTTCTTCCGTTGAAAGTGGACCTAGATGACAACACCAGGCAGTTGTACGCAGTTCCCCTCCAGGGAACAGGATGGACTTTATGGGCCGTGGTGGCTTGATTGGAATGCAAAGAACCTGTGACGATAGTCCACATGGAACCCCGACAGCAGCAGACAATGCGATACAGTTGGGTGGGCCAGCTTGCTGTCTGCGTTCCTTCTCAGACGCGACGGACTCTGTTAGTTCCTCGGTGGGGAGGTTTCCTGGGAAGATCGCTCTTCTTCTGACGGCTCTGCTTTCCTGCAGCTGCCTTCGCCGGTGGCGCTTATTTTATCACCGCTTCTTCTCTGCTGCGCAATCACTTTTTTCGCCAGCCCCGTTGCGTGTGCCTACATATCTTTTCATTTCACCACCGGGCGACGCGAGCGCCAGGGCAAGGTGAACTCGAAAGAAGGGGCAGCAAAAAGCGCGCTCTCGTTCTGAAGCGGAGCACCGGTTGGCATTCAGCATCCTCGGAATGCGAAAGGGTGAGTTGCGGCCTCGTAAAGGTTCTCTGGAGGTCGCTGAACTCAATGCACGCGGATGGCACGACCGTTTATAGCACAGGTGTTGTGCGAAGGTTCTACCCAGCCGGTGAAGGCCAGCAGTACGTTGATACGTTGCAGCTGGCTTTGTAGGTTGGCCATCTTCCTCTTTTTTACAGCAGACAAGCGTTCTTCATTTGCCTGTCGCTCTGGAATCATCAACGACAGCACGTCATCGACACCAGAACACGCGGACCCTGAAGGGAGCCGCCTATGTGACAATGTGGACGAACGACCTTTCCAGCACCCCTTCCCACATCTCTGGGGGGTGCTTCGTGTGGCGAGAGTGCGGGAGAAGTTCCAAAACGCTCCGGGTATGAAGTGCTTGTAACTATTCCCACGGGACTCTGTAGCCTAGCAGCGCCCCTAACTAACGCCGTGCAAGCACGGAGGGGCGTCATGACGGGACGACTGAAAGCCGGTTTACGCAATAACGTTCAGTCTGTGTGTACGAGAATCGGAGCGCATGAGTTTCCAGACAAGTGGGCAGCGAATCCCCAGGCCAGCACCCGCCCAAGATTCTGCGCGCGAGATGACGGGGGTGTGGAAATGAGGTTTGTCATGGGGCGACGCTCGGTTTGCTCGCTAGCTCAAATCGCGACCTCGCTCGACTTTTTTGGCGGCGAATCGGAGTAGATGGAGTACATGGCGGCGCCTATCCCGGCGAGGGCCATGCCGAGGCCGTTGACCACCGAGAGGTGGAGCGGGTAGAAGAGCGTCGAGAAGAGGATGAGGAAGATCATCTTGATGTTCATGAGGGCCTGGCTCGCAACGGGCGACGTGTGCTCGACGATGGCCAGGTACGTGACTTGATTGAGGAACATCAGGGCACCGTTGACGAGGGTCGCGGAGGCGAACCGAGCAATGGTCGGCCACGTGAAGCCGAACGCCATCGCCAGCTGGATGAGGTGCGGGAGCTCGAAGCAAAGGCAGCCAACCATGATGATGCAACCGCTCATCGGCGCTTCGTATCGAAGGAGCGTGAGCTTGTGCAGTTTTGGCTGCTGCGTCCCGCCGGTGGGCAGGCCTTGGAGAAGGGTCGTGTTGATGACACACTTCCCGGCGCGGCAGAAGCAGGAGAAAAGCATGCAGACGATGCCGAACGTGGTCCCCGTCACGTCGGGGTCGCCGACGGTTGCCATCGCGGTGCCGCAGACGATGACGAGGACGATCAGCGCCTGCATGGCGGAGACTTTGCGGCGGAGGTACACCACAGACAGCACGCACACCCACACGGGGATCGTCGACTTGAGGATCTGCTGCCCAGCGACGCTCATCGCGCTGAGGGCAAGGTTGGCGAGGCCCAGGTCGCAGCTTCGCACCACGCTGAGGGGGACCAACAGCTTGTACAGGACCTCTTCCGAGGCTTTCTCGCCGCGACCTTGCCCCGTCGCCGCCTGGACCGCCATCACGATGAGCGTGACGACGCCCATCTGCAGCGCGGTGCTCAGCAGCGGCAACCCGCCGAAGTCGCTGAAGATCTTCTTGTTCCACAGCGTCCAAATGCTGTACGACATGAAGTTCCACACCGCGTGCTTCGTGGCTGGGTGGTTCAGGAGGGACGGCATTGCGTCGGTAGACCCGACGACCGGTGACTCCACCTCCCCGACCACCTCCCCTTCTCACTCCGTCTCTGCAGGACGGTACAAAAACACTGGTTTTAGGCCGGTTCTGTCACTTTTTGGGGGGTGGAAAGCTTGTTTGTACACGAACCCCTCCCGACTTTTCGACGGCTTTCGTCGAAAACATCTGCTTTCCAGTTTTCGGCAGCTACTGTGTGTGCATAGGACTCCCTTCCGAGGCGCGCCCATCGCAGCTGGCGCAAAAAGCGTGGCAATGGCAGTGGCAGAGGCAGCCCACCAAATTCGCTGAGTATTTTCTTGTCTAGACGAGGCACGGCATGAAGTTCCGCATCGGCTGACTGGCCAGCGGCCCCCTCTGCAGCAGAAAAAAAGGGTACGGCGTCCGCACCCTTCAAAAGCGCGCGGGGGCTGCCTCTTTTGCGAAGACTGATTTGTTTCTGCTGAGTGTACGTAACCCCTTATGGATGGGGGGAGGGTGTCCCATGGCGCAGAAAGCCTTTTGGGGAAGGTGTGGGTCAAGCTTGAGAGTTTTACGTCTCCAACATGGTGCTCCTTGGAAACGGGGTTTAACACATCGCTTCGCGGCAAACTACAGCAAACGTCAATCCTTTTTGACAGGTCTTTACTCTGGAGGCGCAGTGTCCGAACTCCAGTCCAAGGTCTGGTTATTTCGACATAAATATGTGTTCGCCGTCCGTATAGGGTTAGGCTGGGAGACTCTCAAGAGAATACCCCATCCCGCTGGACCCGCTGCTTGTGTGATTTCCAGAGTTGTGCG
The DNA here is from genome assembly GCA_030068145.1 of Diplonema papillatum. Classification (NCBI taxonomy): domain Eukaryota; phylum Euglenozoa; class Diplonemea; order Diplonemida; family Diplonemidae; genus Diplonema; species Diplonema papillatum. The sequence goes on along the minus strand of JAPJBO010000437.1, from coordinate 104,895 downwards.
AGCCTGGGCTTCACGGTTCTTCCAACGAAGCATCGGGTGCACGTGCCACGAAGTCGAAAGAATCGAGAGGGAAACCCAACTGTCAACAGGCATACTCGCCGGATTATTCACATTGAACATGGTAGGGACGCCCAGGCGTTGTGGAAAGAAAGCGGTACACGTGACTGTTAAAAGAGGAAAAAGAAGGGAACAAAGCAACGTCGCTGGAGCGCAAATCTTTCGGACGAAACTGTTTTGCTTGAAGGGTGCGGAGATGCGGGTGACAGGGGCGAGCGGCGGTCGCTTGCGCCGGTGGTAATTTATTTGGGACAAAACGTCGACTTCCAGTGTATCGCTCCGGAAAATGTCAAACAAAAATGTCAGCGGTATGGGGGGCAGGGCTTGTTGGACCCCTACAGGTCTGGTGTCTCGCCCCGAAAATGTGAGCTCCGACTAACGGTTCGGGTACGACTGATGTGGTTGCCTGCAGACAAAAGATCACAGTGTTAGACGGCCCCGGTTCATGTATGCGGATCCGTGTGGTTCGCCATTGGAAAAGATCTCAAGATGCGAGAACGACTCGAGCATTGCGTGCTCGTATGGTGATTGCAATCAAAAAATCTCAAAATGCCCAAAACGGCTCGAAACAGCGTGTCTGATGTGGTTCATGCGGCCAAAGAAGAACCTCGGTGCCGTCAGAACGGTTCGGTCGATGCACGCGAATCCGTGGTGTTCGTGCACCAGACGGTCCCGAAATGCCAGAGCGTAGCTAGCCACGCCAAACAGAATGATCAGGGCACGTGGGCGGATGCGTTCGAGGCGTCGAGAACGGCGCGCCGCCGAACCGAACCGAGTCGGTCTCGTAGGCGTGCCCGTAATACGGCCGGGCAGGGGAGGGGAGAAGGCGGGCCCGTAATACGGCCGGGCAGGGGAGGGGAGAAGGCGGGCCCGCGGCTCTTGCGGTCGATGAAGCCCCTCGCCGCGGCGTACCACCACCGGGGTTCGGCGCCGCGGTGCGGCGCCGGCGGCGCGGCGGTGGCCGCTTTGAAGCTCGACGTGAGGCTGCCGTCGAGGCTCCTCCCCCGCAGCGACGACTTTGCCCGCCGCCCGCCGCCGCCGCCCACCCCCAGACCCTGCCTGGTTTCCAGGTGTGACCACCCGCGTCGTCGACATCGTGCGTGACGAGCTCGCGTCCGCAGCGTCCCGGAGCGTCACGACCCTGCCGCTCCGCACGACCGCCAGCGACTGCTGCGCCGTGTTCGTACGATCAGGGCACGTAGTCACGCAGGGGTGGATGTGTTCGAGGCAACGGCGCGCCGCCGAACCGAAGCAAGTCGGTCTCGTAGGCGTGCCCGTAATACGGCCGGGCAGGAGGGACGCCCGCGGCCTCCCGAGGAGGGGAGAAGGCAGGCCCGCGACTCTTGCGGTCGATGAAGCCCCTCGCCGCGGCGTACCACCACGGGGGTTCGGCGCCGCCGTGCGTCGGCTGCGGGGCGGCGGTTGCTTTGAAGCTCGACGTGAGGCTGCCGTCGCGGCTTCTCCCCCGCAGCGACGACTTCGCCCGCCGCCCGCCGCCCCCACCCCCAGACCCCGCCTGGCTTCCGGGTGTGACCACTCGCGTCGTTGACATCGTGCGTGACGAGCTCGCGTCCGCAGCGTCCCGGAGCGTCACGACCCTGCCGCTCCGCACGACCGCCAGCGACTGCGGCGCCGTGTGCGTGTACAGCGGCGGCGAATGCGGCGGCTGGGGTGGCGACGGGAAGACGGCGGACAGCGCCGTCGTCGACAGCCGCCGCGAGTCTTTGGACCGCCCGCGGGAGTCCGCCTGGGGGCCGGCGGGCGGCGACCGGGCCGGGGGAGGCGGCTGGGGCGCCGGCGGCGGCGGGGGCTCGGCGGGCGGCGGGCCGGGATTTTTTTTGGCCTTCGCGGTGCGCGCGTCGGTGAACTCGCTCTGCCGGTCTTCGAACAGGACCTTCAGCCGGTCGGTGATGGGACCCAGCTCCTCGGGCGCGACGGCCACGCGGAGGTCCATCTGCGCGAGCCACAAGCCGGCGTCGCGCATCTCGGCCCGCATGACACGCACGGCCGGCTCGCCTTCGACCCTGACGACCACACCTTTACTCCAAGCTGGGTCTGGTGCGAAGGCTGCGGCCCTGCCGGCGGCACCGGGTTCCTTCCAAGCGACCGATAGGTCGGCCTTTTCGGCGACGGCGGCTTCGGCCTGCGGCCCGGGGGAGCTGTGTCGCTGGCGCTGCGGGCTCGGTAGCCTGAGCAGCGGCGTGCGGTGCGTGCAAAAGGCGTACCCGCCGAGGGCGCCTTGGCCCTGCGCAATGCGTAGCCGGGCTTGCGCGCACTCCCACAGCCAGCCGCCTTCCGATTCGAGGTGGGGTTTCGACGGGGTGTCCTTCGCGAGTTCGTGCGACGGCGTCATGATGACCACCGTGCCCGCGCCGTTGCGCGCGGGCGTTTCGGCGGGTTGGGGGTGGCGGAAGGAAGAGGGGAGGACGGAAGGGATCGTGTGGGCCACGTTGCTCGCGTCGAAAAGGCGGCCGAGGGCCCCCGCGATCTCGCCCCGCCGCGCCTTGTCGAACAAGACTTGGTACCCTAGCTTCGGGATGTGGATCCCCGTCGACCGGAGCTCGGCGCTCTCGATCACCCCGCAGTCGGTCCCCCCGTGCACCAGCTGCACGCCGTCGGGCTGCTCTGCGAAGATCACCTCCTCCCCGGACGGCTCGTACCATCTCACTTGCATCTGCCCAGGGGGGCGCCCCCCCACCTCGCCCACCCCACGCCAGCCCAACCAACCTTTAACTGTTATTGTCTGCGCGGGAAATGCCACCGAGTAATCTTTTTTTTACCAAACATGAAATGTTGGAGGAGATGAGAAGCTCGTCGCCGCAAACCGTGGCGTTTTCACTTGCGTCCTGAATCCAGCTTTACATAAAAAACGATCAGGCACTGCGTTCAACAAAAACAACTCTCTCTTCCCGTCATCATCATTATTAGTTTTGTATCAGCCGCGGTTGTGTACTGCTGCGTGAGCTCTCTTCTGCTCGTCGAGACAGAGAGAGGGAGGGATCAAGAACTTCGTGAACGAAGTGAAAGAAATTCTACTTCTACCGAAGGGCGGACTTGGCGTGCGGGGGGGTGAACCTGTTGGTCAAGTACGAAACACACAAAGACCGCAGGAGCACACAGCAACTCCCCTCCCGAAAGACTGTATTGTTCGGGCGGGCTCACGTCCTTTCACGGCATGGAGTGGTTGTCGGGATATGTACCTTGCATGACACAAGTAGTGCAGTCTAGTGGTCAAGCTTGGTTTGCCATTTTACCTTTCTTGTTACCGAGCACACGAGTGCAAGGCTTGAGGGCAGCAACGCGGCCGGTTCAAATAAGCCCGAGGTAAGAAGTTCAGTGTGTGTGATTCAACTGCGTGTGTGTGTGCATCTTCGGCTGGAAACTATACATTGCAGGCATGCGCCCACAATGCACAAAGGATCTCCGAAGGACCCACAAAGCACAAAAGATCGACGGGGCCCTACCTACCAGTCGACAGCTTTCACCGAAACCCAAACATGCCCACGGGAAACCGCCTTCGGCTCTCTCGCACGGGTTCAAGCTACGCACTTCGTTGTCGCCACTGGGGTGGACCACAGGCGGGCTTCAAGCGAAAAGGGAACATTTGACAGACAGATCAGTGAAAGAAAAAGAGTTCTTTCCGCACGCTAGTACGCGGAAGCCAAGGGGTCTAGCAAAGTCTAATCCAAGCGGTTCGCTCGAATTATGATTGTGGTTGTCGTTCGGCATTTCTAGGCAGCAGGTCAGCTTCGCTCGTACGGCTGGCACACGAGAGACCTTTGCCGCAAGTGCCCAGGGGGTGGGGATGGAGAACGCCGGTTTGTGCCCAGCAGTTGATACGTTGCGGAATCCTTTTTCTCTTCCGGAGGGGCCAGGGGCTCTATTTTTGGGGCATGAGAATCCCCGTTTTGCGCCACTGCAGCGACTGTATTGCGGCGCTGGTCCTGGGAGGCACGATTCCTTCGCGAGTCGCGCATCCTCTCCCGCTACGGTGGTGCTGTAGGCATTTCAGCTGTTCGCAGTACCACAGATCGTATGAGGGAGCTGTTCACCGGGCAGTCCGGCAAGAACGCCAAGGGAAGCATGCGTGCTACCATACCTACCAGAAGCCCAGTGTCTTAGCGTTTATTGTGGATCAGTGGTTCGGTGTTTTAGGGTCCCCGGTTGACCATTGAGGCTGGGAGGCGGGTAACATGAGGGATGACTACACCCGTTAACTACGGTTAGCCAAGTTTGTAAGTGTTGCGACCGACACCAAGAAGAAAGTCGCTTTGAGAATTTACTCTTGGGCCCCCCACGCTTTTTTTTACGATCCCACGGACAGTATAAATCAAAACGCGCAAGCAGTCAATAACCCTGCTCCTACTTCAGGCGCCGATGTTGCCAGCCGCGATGCCCACGAGTTCGCACCCTGGTTGTTCCTTTTTCGAGGTATTTTCTCCCTTTTGTTTTCTGTTTCCTTTTTTGCTTGCTCTGCTTTGCCGACAATCGACTGACCGGCACGAATGGTTGCACGCCGGCATACGAAACCCTGGGTGCCAACCTTGAGCCCAGCTCGACTCGACTCGTCGACACTGAGTCGGTCCACGGACAGGGTGTGCAATGGTTGCACTCCTCAGGACGATGAAGAGGACTTGTAGACCTCCTTTGGTCTCTGAGACCTGGGCTTCCCTCCCCGCTTTCTCCATGTTTGAGCCGGACCGTCCCTATTCTTTGAAGCTGCATCGGAGTGCCTGCCGCTGTTTATCACGGTGAATCACGGTTCACCACGGTCTATCAGGTCCATCCCTAGTCCCTAGAGCTGCATCGAATTGCCCGGTGCTGTATTCTTCGGTCTATCACGGTCTATCAAGAGGGGATGGACCGGCTCAATGTTGACATCGGAGTCGGGTTCTTTTGGCCATTGGTTGCCGCGTCTGATTCTTGATTATGTTCGCAAGCCGCATGAGCAGTCAACAGCACACGGGGCTGAGTCTGCGCATGACGGTTGAGAACAAAACTGAACGGTTTGTGTTCTTCGCCAGCTCTCGCGGAAATAAAGAGGGTACCTTTGTGTTCGCTAACCATTTCTCGCGAACAGAAATGGTGGGTCCTCCCGTCAGCACAAACTCGAGAAGCCAACTATTTCCTGCAGAACTTGCAACAAAAGCCGTCTTCCTTTTTTCTCAAAAAAGGAAAAGGATCTTTGGATCCCACAGGATTCGTTCAACACTTGGTTCCGTAGGTCTCCTGCGGCTCTTTGTCTGGTAGCTTTGTCGAGCATTTCCTTCCAAGCTGGCCAGGGGGTTATGAACTGCAGCGGTTCGGTGAGGTAACTCACCCAAAAAAAAAAATGGAAATCGGGTGGAGGTCGGGTTGATTTACACTACCTCGGATTGGGTTGGGGCAGCGTTTGGTGTCTGTATTATGGGTTGGCAGGGGTTTTGGGTGTCTGTAGTAGGAATACTTTCTCCTGCTATTCTGGCCAAGAAGAGGAGCCCTTCCATCAGAGCAATCAATAGTAGGCTAGGTGTCTTCTGAAGGAGAACGCTGGCTGCAGAAGGCCTGCCTTCAGCCAGGACATCAGATTCTGAGGCTCCATGTACTGTACCGTCTCCCGGGGGGCGGTGCCCCCTGTATTAAGACTCACCAGAGAAAACGGGCTTGGTGTCTATTCTGAAGGAGAAAACGGGCTGCATAAGGCCCTGAAGCTGGCGCTTATCAGCGGCTTATATATGGGTCTGGTGCCGGACCAAGTCCGAGCAACCAAGTAGTAGTAGTAGTAGTATGTGTCATCCTAATCCGGGAACAAGTCAGGGAGAAGAACGGCAGCAATCTTTACAAACAAACGAGTGACTTAAGGTGGCCGCTTGAGCGGTGCCAATCTGAACGCACACAGCAGCAGTGACGCGTCGGCAGTATTTGCACTTCAGGATGGGGCTGCTGTCATGAGCGTCGACGGCTAGCGAGTGTCGGCAGAGGGTGCAGTGGTCGGAGCAAGCTTGAACGTGGCAGGTCGGTGCCGCACAAATGAGTTGGTCGATGGACTTCAGCGCATTAACCTTGCGCATGCGCCGCGCAGCCTGCGAGATCACGCGCTTCCGGGGGGGGGGGTCGTCCGGATCCGGTCCCACGTGCCTTCATTCGTGCCCAGCGAAGCGGAGCCGTTTTCTCTGCAACTCAACTTCGATCCTCGGGAACTGATCCGCGAAGAGGTCATTGTTGCTACAGCGCGTCTCGCGACTGTAGACCTTAATGCCTCGAACAAACCGAACTAGACAAGTGTATGCTCCCGTGATCTCAGGAAGCAGGGAAGTGCCAACGATCCAAGTTTCGGCGCCTGACAGAAAGACGGGAACCACGAGCGTCTTGAAAAACAACTTCAGTCTGTGTACTGCTACCCAGGCCAAAGACTTGTTCCGTAGGAAATCCGCTCTGCTGTCTACGAGCATGGAGCCGAGGTATTTGTAGTCCGGAACGGAGGAGCACCGGTCACTGCACCTTTGGATCATCGTTGAAGCAACGTACAGCCTCAATTTTAGAACCTGCGACTTGCCCATTAGCTTGAAAAAAATTTCCGCGCCTGCGGCGCTGGTATTTCTGGCTTGTGTATTGTTCCATGACGTGTTGCCAAGAAAGCGAAGACCGTGGCTGTCCGCCCTGCTGTTGCAGATAACTGCCAGGTGTTCTTGAATGATCCCGGCACACTGCTGTACCCCAACACTCGCCTTCTTCGCATGGCTCTTTTGCTTCCCGAAGGACAGTCTCTGTGGTGGACAGTAGTGACAACCACAAAGAGGTGCACCCCTGTCGGGTACATGAACGTGCAGTTGTGCCGCAACTGGGATTTTTAGTAACTCCGAGCAACTTATGGACAGTTACAGGGGAGTATTTTTTATACATAAGGCCCTGGCGCTAATGAAAAAAAAAAAAAAAGGCCTTTTGCAACGCCTTCGGCGGGCACCAGACGTGAATACACCTCTGATATTTTCTGGCCTGGGTGCTTGCCCTCAGTTGCTGCTGGGTGAGCGGGGTGTTCTGCCACTCCAAACTGGTTCAGCTCTTTTTTCGCGACAGACTGCTTCGAGATGCTAGCCCACGCAGTCAGAGCGCAAGCAAAAGCGAAAGGCAGGCCTGAAGAAAATGGGCGCAGCGCGGGAAGTTGTTTTGCAGCTGACACAAGCTGCAGTGCAACCAGTTGAACTCCAACTTTACCCCCTTGGGCTCTCGCCCCAGTCCTCGCAGGTCAACACTCCCGGAGTTCGGGCCGTGCACACTTGAACATCAACTGAACAATGATGGAAAAGGTGATAAGGTAAAAGATTCTTGTTTTTTGCGTGTACTAATGAGCCAATTCACCCACCCCCTGATCGAGCGTAATCGAGTGTAATATAGTGTAATCGAGTGTAGTAGAGTGTAATCGAGTGTAGTAGAGTGTAGTAGAGTGTAGTCGAGCGTTGTAGAGTGTGATCGAAATTGACACTAGTATTTTGGGTTCGACCTCTGGTGGACCCCTGGCTGGCCCATGAGCGACCATGTTGACCACTGTCTGGCCCAAGAAGTGCCAAGCACAAGCATACGAGGGACGGAAACCGCACGTGTGGGCCTTCACCGTGGTGGAGCCAGGCTAGATTCGGGGTGGCGCCCTGGGAGGGACAGGGACGGGGGTAGTCACGCCTTAGTCCCAGGGCCTCTCCCCACCCATCTGTATGTGTTCTCCTGGTCATCGCTACCGCGCTGACCTTTCCCTCAAAGCCCGCTGCCCACTGCCCTACAAGAGACATGCTTTGCACTCTCTGAATGCCCATTGACTGTGCTCCGCTTCAGCCGACTGCTTTGGAAGAGGTACTGTGCTCCGTTTGGTGCCGACTGCCCTGCCAGAGACGTGCTTGCAGACAGAGGTCGGCCGCCGCTACTTTGGTTTTCTCTCGCGTCTTCCCAGCTCCGCCACCTTCCCAGAGGCTTGGGGAGAGCCACGTGCTCCGGCTGTAAGGGACGAGACCGAGGTGCGACGCTGGCCCCGGTCGCAATCTGTATGTGCCGGCCCGGCCCGATTAGGCCTTTGGAGTACCGCGTGAATGGCGCGATTGGGCCCACGCGCATGCAGCCTGTCTGCTCGCAGTCACGCCGGCCGGCCCGCAACCGCAACCACATTCGCTTGTGCCCACACACCAGCTCTTCTTATCGAGCTAGCGATCCAGCTAAGGAGCACAACCGAGGATCCGAGGCGGAATCATGCCCCACAGTGGCCGCACGAGAGCAGACAGCGATGAAGGCCGCAGGGACAGGGTGTGTCAGCCACAATAACGGCAGGTTCCTCCCGCAGACGCACTACCCATCGGAATGTGACAGCGCAAGTAGGCTCGATGGAAGCACGAAGTGAAGCAGGATAGACGAGCTACGGAGACGAGACGAGTCGTGTACCAGGGGCAGGCCGGGACGATGAACCGCATGAAGCCGAAGAAAAAGTTCAAGAACGAAGCAACACCACAAGCCGCGTGCAGCCAAGCAGACCTCCCGGAACCTACGTGGGCAGTAACGAGGAGCCAACAGATGAGTGTCCACTGAACCCCCTTGTCAATACCCCCAACGACTATGGCACGAATTGCGCAATGCCAGACGGTAGCGTCTGACAATGGCATGCGTGACATTGCAGTGCCTAAAGGTGAGATTAGCCTCCGTTTTCAACCGCCTTGTTGTCGCCAGGGAGATCGAACCCACAAACAGAAACTTGACATCTTCGAGGACAGGGTGTCTGCCAAGCGCTTGCCCTATCGCCTGGAACTGCCCCGCAGGGAATGCCAAAAGGCTCGAGTATTAGCTGCGCTAAATTGCAAAGGTTGCTAATACGGGAAAACGGGTACCCGAGCCCCTATGCACTCGACAACCTGCTTCCACAAGTCAGTCCGAACTTCCTCGTCCCCTGCTGCACTGCCTGGCTACATCCTTTTTTCATACGAATATGCTTCTTTTTGTTCGATATTCGATGATCGTGCTATCAGCATCTTTAGCCCCAGAAGAAGGCTCGATAATAGACACGTTGCATCGGCTAATCAGGATTGGCTGAGTGCTGTGTGTTTAATCAATTGTTACAGTACCCCCCCAATTCACCAAAAGCTGATCGATTGTAATCGATCGTAATCGAGTGTAATCGAGTGTAATCGACGCGTAATCGAGTGTAATCGAGCTCAAGTCGCTTTCAGGGGGGGTAGGTGAATTGGCTCAACTAAGCATGACGGTGACGATGATAAGGTAAAAGATTCGTGTACTTCGCGTGTACAAGGAACTAGAGGTTCAACTACTGATTCAAGGATCATCTGGATTCCCTCGAGACTTGCAAGGCTCAATCTTCGAAACAATACCTTTGTGCGAGCCATCAACGGAATAATAATTTGCCTCGCCGACTCTCTTCTGCTCGGTGAAGAGCTCGAAGAAAATCTCTCTTTCACACAGGTAGGCATGGCCAGGGAGAACCCTAAAATTAGGAAGCCTGGAAGGTGGTCCTTTGTTTTCGTTCACATAGGTAGCATGGCCAGAGAGAACCCTAAGAATAGGCAGGGTCCTTTGTCCTAGCCGTCGACGACGTGTAGTTTGCCGACTCAGAGGCTTCCTCGAGCTTCTCAAGAGAAGCTCACGTTCGCAAAAGGTAACTTTCGTTAGGACTGTCGTTTTCTAAACCACTAACCTACCCTACATATAAGAGACGATGCAACGTTGCTTGCGGGGCGACTGATTGTGCGCCAACAGAGATTGCTAGCTGCAGATGAGAGCCGCAGACGGAAAAAGGGGAGCGGGTTTGGTTGACACGAAGCTGAGAGAGAGAGAGAGAGAGAGAGAGAGAGAGAGAGAGAGAGAGAGAGAGAGAGAGAGAGAGAGAGAGAGAGAGAGAGAGAGGGGGGGGTAGTCGCGCCATCCACCTGCATGTGTTCTCACAGCCGCTGCTACCACGGTGTTCCTTGTCCGAGAGAGCGGGAGATGGGTTAGCGTGCAGACCGGTCGCCTCACTGCTACCCATCTTGCGGCCCTGCCGTCACTTCTCGAGGAACTAATCCAGTGACTGCACCCTGGACTGATGATCGGCGTTGCACGAAGCCGATGCCACCCCGACTCCAATGGTGGATACGGGTCAGGGAGACAAGAGTAAGCTCTGGCGAAAGAGGCCTAGCGCCCCCGATCGACCCTCTGGTGGTGTCCTGATCAGCGGAGAAGATGCAACCCATCGACATGAATTTTGCATCCAATCTTAGCCGGAAACAGTTTCGCAGGCTAGAGTTGTATGGAGGCATATCCCGACTTGTAAAACAGACGTACCCGAACAATTGTGCACCGGAAATAAGACGAATCAAAAAAAAAAAAAAAAAAAACGTACACCGCGGCAGGTGTGGCCCTAAAGCGTGAATGTAAATAGAGATTTTGCCCAAACACATTTTTTTGCACTTTTTTTTTGCACTTTTTTTGCACCAGGCTACAGCCAGGCCTTACGTTCAGCAGGCTAAACGTACTGATTTCAGCACGTTAATTCTTTTAGTTTCTCTTTGTACACATGCTGAATCAGTACGTTATCAGCACATATCTTGTGTCCAAGATGCCACCCGAAGGCCACCCAAGCAGGCCCATGCAGGTCTTTCGAAGAACTGGTGGAGGAGGGAGCAAGCTGGCTTGGATGTCTGCACATGACAGGCATACCCGTTTCTTCGGGCTTACGCGAGTGGGGGAATTGGGTGTATCATACCGTTTTTTCCGGCTCGCTACGCGAGCCGAAGAAGGGGATGATAAATACTCCATTACTTCGATGACCGCCAGGGCCGCATATGATATGATCATTCATCAGAGTGCAAGAGACAAGTTACCACAGTCCGGAAAGCAAAACAGACATAGCATGCCGTGTGGCTCGGCTCGATTTCTTCGTTCGATGAAGAACTATTCAGAAATGTTTTGTGACCAAGCTAGGAGCCTCTGAAGGTCTTAGCTTTATATTGGCAAGCGTTGACACAAAGCCATTCGAGTTCCTGTTGGAACTTGCGCCTGACAAACTTCCGATTGTGATGATGGTGATGATCTTAGCGGCAGTGCTGGTACAACCTCCTTAGCACAGACGACAGAAAGAAAGCGAAAGCGCGAAGAGTCCGACATTCCTCCGTCCGAAATCTTTCACCCTCTCAGTGTAGCTACGATCCAAAACGGGTGCAAAAACAGGCGGAAAAAGTGCAAAAAAACGTAAATAGGATCTTGGATTCTGCCCAAAAAGAGCGTAAATAGGGCCACACGTGCACCGCGGGAGTAGGAGAAATGTGAAAACGGGTTTTCGCCTAGAGGCTTTTCGTGTTATTCTGCAGATGCTTTGAGCTATCTTTGTGTCTATGCTTTCAGTCGTCTTCTTAACCATGGTTAAGTGCACAAATGGGGTCAGCCGAAGCTGGTAAAGCTTCGGCGCCGCCCACGTTATGTTTGTTTAGCATTGAGTTCTTTTAAGTACATGAACCACATGGATTAGCATGCACTGATGTTTAGCAGCGGCTGCCAAACATCCCGTGGCACCGCGCAAGGTGGTAAAACGCTCTTTTGTTTTCTTTTCGATTGCTTTTGATGGGGCATGCAGGCCTGATATGCAAGAATGGAAAAGAGACGGGGGAAAAGGAAAAGGCGTGTGCCCTCGTAGCTCGCCGGGCCAGCGCTCCAGATGGGACTGGGCAGGTACTTTGGTGGCATGCGGGGTTTTTTGCACAGGTGCGCTCGTGGATTTCGACACCCCCGTGCGTTGGCGAAAGATCCGCCGCTCAGTTTTTCGGTTGCCCCACAGTGGGAACATTCCAGTGGCTGAGCGTTACCTTGAGATGTCTTATCAACATCCTGGTCGGACCGTGTCTTCTTCGTGTCCGGTTTCCCGCTTGGTGACTGGCTGGCTGTTGGACTGGCTGTTGGCATGCGTGGGCGTTTTCTGCGAGGTGGCGACTCGGGTTGCGACTGCGATAGGCCTTCGAGTACTTCGTTGAAGAAGCTTGACCCGTCCCCAGTGGGATTGGGAACGGGACCCATGTTCGACGACCGGGTGATAAACCGAGTTTTTGTGTCATCGTTCATGTTGCCCTGGACTGGTATGAAATGCCATTGGGCAATGTGGCCAAGCAATTGGCGGTTAGAGCCGTTTCCTACTTCGCTGTACTTGTAATCACCCGCGTCCGTGATCTGGAAGATACAGAGTTGGGTGTCTCGCAGGCGGGAGAAGCCTTCAAGGGCGAAGTTCTCCCCACGCACCGTTCCGTAAACCTTCGATGTAGCTCGTTGTAGACCAGTCTACGCAGAACGGTCGAAGGTAGGATTGGTTGCTTTCCCAATAATCCGCTATCTCCTGGTGGAGATGTTGCGCGTCTTCCTGCTTGCCATGAGCAAGACTGTGGAAGAGGCAGTTACCGTCGCCGGGTACTGACCGTGGCTGAAGGCCACGGTCAGTACCCGAAAGTAGGGAAACAAGAGTTTCGTTGACCGCACTACCCTGAGCCCAAATCCTGGACGTGGTTTCAGGTGGAAAATTTGGCAAATGATCATGATCAGAAGGTCCTACTTGGGCGGTCCAGTTTCCTTACACATTGCATGTGGCCAGGGGATTAGCTTCTATATCCACATTTGGACTGCCAGTCCAAATTTGGAAAGGCCGCCGAGAAAAAAAGAAACAAATAATGGGACTACACCACCACCAAGCCCCGGCAGAGTGGCCAATGTGCAATCTGAGGCCTCTCAGGGCCCAGCCTTGTCGTGAAGATATGTCGCGTCGCGCTGTATTGAGCCTATTTCCTGGGCTGCAGGTCTTTCGAAGAATTCGGCGAATATACCCATACCGCCCGCCGACCCATTCGATACAATGTATCGAATGGGTCGGCGGGTGTGAGGCAACTTCTGTTCGCGCTGCCCTTGCGACAGGGTGGTGGAGGAGGGAGCAAGCTAGCTTGGATGTCTGTGCATGATGGACAATACCGTTTCTTCGGTCCTGGAAATTTGGTGTACCATACCGCTTTTTTCCGGCTCGCTACGCGAGCCGAAAAATTGATTATGAGTATTTGAGGAACACTGAGTGGAGATGACTTACACTACATTAGAGGGCCACACATGTTACGACCATTAGTTAGAGTGCGTAGTGTGTAACTCCATTCTTCTACTGTACTCAGAGACAAGATGTTGTGGTACCGGGGGTTCCAGTCGACAAATCCTAGCTGTTGCTACACCGTGACACTAGAGGTTGAGGCCGGAGAGGTGGCAGAGACCCGTGCAACACTGGCAGGTGAGCACCCTAAGTGCAGAAACTGCTGAAAAACAGTGAAAACGCAAAAAGCCGCTAGCGGTCCAAGTGATTCGGTGTGTTTGTCACAATCGTCGTGACGCCTCAGGAAAAGAGGGGGCAAGGGTGGGTGGGCAAGCGAGGGGTGAAGTTACGATGTTTTTGGGATAGCGACGGGGTTATTAACCTTGTAACGAGTGTTAGGTATTCGTCGGATATATTAATCTTCTAAGATCTGCGATCTTATACGACAAAGAACATTTCCGGAGTTGGGGCTAGCACTGATAAACGAAGCAACGGACGATCAGCATCAACTGACCAAAGGTGATGAAAATGATAAGGCAAAAGTTTCTTGTTCTTCGCGTGTACAGGGTATAAACCTCTCTGGGGGGGTTTCCTGTATTAGCACGTTTTCGTTGGCTTCGTTTTCTCTTTCATGTGCAACCGTTGTTCCGGAAATGTTCCCGTCAGTACAGATGTACTATTAAAAAAAAAAATGCACCCGCGGGCTCCGGAAACGGTTTTGTGACTGTATCCGCCTTGATGGGTTCTTGTAGCTAGGTTGTGCTATGAGACCCTGTCCTTTCCGGCAACAGCCACGTCCGGGATATGCTGCGCTTTTTCCGGAGTCGAGATTCCGCTGCCGACTCAACCTCGCCAGCGGCTGAACAGCCACTAGATATAATTGTTGCAGGTTCCTCCCGACGCAAGAACACGTGGTCACCAGAAAATACCGACCCTTGATCAGCTCGTAGCTCCATGACTGTACACGAGGGAAAGCCATGTTTCGTCAGGACCAGATGAGTTGGGATGATAGATCCCACTGGTATCGAACAGAGGCAGGCCATCAGCATTATTGACAGCTGAAGAGTCCTACTTCATAGTTTGGAGGGTTTGCGGGCGTCGTGACAAATGCATTGATGAGTATCATTGTAATGTCGTGGTTGCCGACAATTTGTTCTTGGCTGTGAGAGGGCACAGAAGTGGGAGCGAAGTCATGGAGTCAGGCGGCGCCCAGTGTAAGGGTTGTTTCGGTGAACTATTTGCGGATAAAGCAGGAAGAAATGCGAGGATGTCTTCACACTGACGCAACAACATTGACTTCACTACGAATATCTACACACGAGCTCCTGAACGAGTCAGGTTGCAGTTGTAGTGACACCTACTCATCTCGTTCTCATGTCCGAATCAGGCTGCCGGATGTCTTGTCAGAGCGCCGCGACAGCACTGTGGATGACCGGCGTATTCGTGGCAGCGAGGTCGAAACGAAGTAACGGAAGCGAGAGAAGATGCGCCAGCAGTAGTAGAAGGAACCCCTAGAATTATTATGCCTCGGAAATAAGATGTACCGGAAAATGGTTATACCCGCGGGCTCCATGGGAAGGTTTTGTGACTTTTCCCGGTACGTCTTTTGTCAAATACGATACGTATAGACAAGAGGCTTAGAGCTCTAACTGCGTGACTCGCAACACACTTGCACAAGTACGGAGTGCCGACGATAAGGCCACGCTGGGCGTTGACTCGATCAGTCTGGCTCTAGGCTGGGGTGCAAGGATAGGTTGGTGTGGCAGGTGGCTTGATTTTTCTTTTGTGTTTCCGACTATCCCCTGCGGGCGTACACGGGTGCATTCGGCGTTTTGCTTGTTTGTGATGGGTAGGGATTGGGCGGGGAGGCTCTTTTTCGATCAGGGATCGTTTATTGGCGCGCTGAGCAAAAGCATTGGCGTAACACAGGGTCAGCAGAGACAGGGTCCAGCGAGCCGCTCGATTTTCACTGCTCACGACTGCCTCCTGCCGACCACTGCCGCATACCCTACGACTGCCACTGCTCTCGTGACTTCGTCGCCCCATGTCCAACCACTCGTAAGCTATTTCAGGTGCGCAGGGTTGGCTCCTAGCCAAGTTGTTGATAAGCGGCTACACAAGACCGTGTGCCAAACTTTATTGTGGTGTAAAGGTTTTGTGGTTCTAGGGTCTCCAGTTGGCCATTGGGGCAGTCGGGTAGTGAAAGGATGTCGACATATTTTGCACACCGCTTTAACTATGGCTAGCCAGGTCTATGACTAATGAGACCGACAACAAGACCATATTCGCTACGGATGTGGTCTTGGGCCCCTCACGCGCATACACGTTGAGTTGAGAGTTGACTTTCTCTTCTCCGTCGGCCATTCGTGGTCTGAGCTACTTCCTCACGTCTTTTCCTTCCTCCTCTTTTTTGAATAAATTAGATGGTTACCAAGTACACAAGATAACGCGCACGGCTGCACGTACGGCGCACGCGCGGCTTAGCCAAAGAGTGAGGGTGGAAGTTTCGTCACTCAGTGTAGCCAAAGAGTGAGGACGGAAGTTTTATCACTCAGTGCAGCCAAAGAGTGAGGGCGGAAGTTTCACCATTGCCAGCAAGCTCGTGAAAATGGTAAAAGTGCTGGTTAGACTGATGGATGCTTTCTTGATAGTATGCTAATACTGCAGGGATAGTTGACTAAACCTCTTGAGTTTGCGCAAACCACGATTTGGGGAGTCGGGCGGCTAGCCTAAAGCAGACCGAGCCCCCCGTTCGTGAGAGAAGGCGAAGAATAAGAACGCCTTATTTCCACTCCATTGCCCTAGGCCCTGGTCGATGGGGCTACGGCCTAGGTGTAGTCTTTGAGGTGCGCACGGAAGCACAGCGCGTGCACGTCTAACCAGCACATGGTCAGAAGTACACGTGCTCCCGCCATTAGTTGTAGTCACAGGGAATAGTCGAGTCGCAGCTCTTGATAAAGATAGATGGAGTGCGGACGGCTGCTAGGGTATCCGGTACAAGTCTGCTACCCATGGCTCCACTCGCCAAGAGCCAAGGCAACCGCAAAATACTCGAGGGACTGCCTTGTGCTCATTTCGAAGGAGGCTAGAGGGGGAGAAAACAATACAACTACAAAGTGGGTCTTTTTTGTTGAATGCTTACGCCCGCCACTAAACCCAGATTTACCTGTGTTTTGTGTCCGCTACAGCACATTTACCTCCTTTGATCTATCGCAACTGGCAGTCTCCTCAGGCATTTCCTACAAAGCAGGTGCTTATACAAAAATAAAAAGGCCCTCGTGGAAAAGACGCCTTTCTTTCTCGTGCGAGTCACGTGTCGGTGCATCTATTTCGTCAGGTTCTGCAGGTTGTAACCCTCGCCAGCCAAAAGAAAAAAAACGCGCTACCTTCGTTTTTTTAGCCTTCACAATACGTTACGGGGGGGGCAGTCGACTACATCGTGAGGAAAATGAATCCCCCGAGCATCGAAGAAAAGGCAAAGCAACGGCTCCTGCGACTCAACCGCGTTTGCCCGTGTGCCGCCAAGTGTATTTTCCCGATGGGCGCCTTGACTCTGGGAACCATGAAGACCGCTGCCGGACAAAATAAAGGGGGGGGGTCGAATAACACCGTGTTATTAAATAACTGTTATTATTCGACCCCCCCCTTTACTCACTTGAAAAGTTTGAAAAGTTCGCCGACCCGCAAATACTCCAACTTCTGAGGGCTGGACTCCACTGTGGATCGCACCATCAGGGTCTTCTTTCTCCGCTGGCACCGCCAAGTTCGTTATCTTGATTGCTGCTTCGCCAGATGGCAGGTAGGAACAGAAGGAATCTCATCGGTCCATTCATGCGCGAATTCTTCTAGAAAGACGAGGCATTTGGCTACCTTTCGAGAGTCCGGCCGTCTACCGCACGTTCTAGCAGGATTTAATTCTTAAGCAGAAGGCGGGGCTGCACAGTTTGTTTTTGAGTTTTTTTTGTCTTGCGGCGTAAAGTAAAGCAGGGGACTTTAGTTCTTTGTCTGACCGAGCAAAAAAGCCGGTTTCAGCCAAAACCCCGGTTTGGGGGCTCTGCGGTGCCTGGAACCGTCGCCCCGCGCACGTAGTATCCAGTGACTATCATCAGGTTGCTCAAAATTTTACTCGAGGGACTGCCTTGTGCGCATTTCGAAGGAGGCTAGAGGGAGAGAAAACAATACAACTACAAAGTGGGTCGTTTTTGTTGAACGCTAACCCAGCTTTCCCTGTGTTTCGTGTGGGCTACAGTACATTTACTTACCTCCGTTGATCTATCGCAACTGGCAGTCTCCTCGAGCATTTCCTACAATTTAGTAGTAGTACAAAGCAGGTGCTTATACAAAAATATTTCTGGCGATGGCGTCAGTAGCTCCCAGCTTTCGCTCCTGCGCCACACGAGTGTTGACACGGAAACCTTCTCCACTTCGACCTTCATTGTTCTTCATTGAATATTCGCTACTACAACCAAGATCTGCATTCATCCACGCTCCATCGAGGCTCACACCAACGACTTCGCGGCGTGAACCACGCACTCCTACGCACGTCTGGCTTTGTGATACCAGCACGCAGCCACCTATGGGTGGATCGCTTGAGCATCATCCATTTTCGGGACCGGTGCATTCGGCAGGTGAGTTGATCCACACTCATCATAGGACGCCGACATGTGTAGTATTTTCCACTTTGTCACGTGCCTTATCACACCCTCTTGGTGCGAGTTTGTTGCACTGCACGAGACGTATATTTTCCCGGTAGGGGATGGTCTTTACCAGCCATCCCCTGCCAAATTCAGGTCCCCACCGGACCGATTCCATTTCTGTCAAACTCGAATTCGTGTTATGTTTATTGCGCAAAGTGACCCCCCCCCCCCGAATACACAATCCTGCAAAGTTCGCAAGGGCGCAGTTCTTTTGGGGGCGGGCGAAGGGGGAAGAACAACTCGCTAAGAAGATAATGTTTTCGTGACCGACAGCTCTCCACGGCTGCCTGTCTTGGAACCCCGCTTCCGCAAACCGACGTTTATGTGCATACGTACGACGAAGTTTTACGCATGCGCTGTAACCCGGAGTGCTTTGTCGAGAAATGATAAAAATGAAAGGAACCCGAAAAACGATCGGGTGGGAAACGTTGGTTTGCAGTCATTGGCTTCGAAGCAACGTTACGTCCACCTGTTTCCTTCACCACCGGCCGGTTTGGGGCGGGGTCCTTCGGAGACGCTGTTTCTGGACAGCTCGAGTGCTTGGGGTTCAAGAGCTAAACCAAGAAAATCCCCTGCGCAAACGCATGCCATCTGAGCCACAGCTTTGAGTGGCGCAAACTATTTGTCTTCAAGCTGACCAATTGCCCCTTGCGAACGCGCCCCTCCTGGGGTTAGCGAGCGTCTGAAGCGAACAGCGCTGAACGTCCTTGCAGGCGACACATCGCATACGACGCTTGTGCTACACGACACTGCAAGCTACTTCTTCCCTGGAGGTCACGTCCACCGGTTTGGCCGCACTTGGGGGGTGTGTATCCGGCACACATCCGACCTCAGCTTTGACGAGCGATTTGCACGTCAACACCGCAACGGACCTTCACCAGGGTTTCCCCTGGCTTCGACCTATCCAGGCATAGTTCACCATCTTTCGGGTCCCAGCAAGTACTTAACCTCAAATCCCTTCCAGTAAAGTAAATCAGGATCGGAATGTGCTGCGTCCTTAAGTATTGGCACATCTCCCTTTCAGTGTGGCTTGTGGGTTTGACACCCCAAGCCTCGCACACATGTCAGTGCCGGAGTCAGTAAGTTAGGACAACGCGGATTACCTCTTCCCGAGAGATCACGTCCACCAACTTCGCCAGCTCGGGCGTCTGCACGTCGGCGTGCGCGCGGCTGGCTTCTTCGAGGGCCGCCGTCTGCCTGCCGTCCAGGTACAGCTTCGCGACGGTGTTGTACACGTGGCTCGGGGCCACGTTGCCGTCGAGCTCGTACATCCACTCTTCGCCCTGCTGCTGCTGCTGCTGCTGCAGCGGCATGACCTCGTACAGCCGTACAGGGCGCGCCGCTCCATGTTTTTCGAGCCGGGCGAAGACCGGGATGACCCGCATGTCGTAGAACATCCAAACGTCGCTGTGCAGCGCTGCGTCACTCAGCATCGACACACCGAGAGCCCTGCCCTGGCGTTCGTACGCGTTGGCCAGGAGGGGGACCTCGCCGAAAATGGCGTTCCGCCGCATTTCGGAGCAGCCGACCGTGCCGACCGACGCCCGGCCTACAGCGATCGCGAAGTTCAGCGACACCGTCTTCGCCATCCTCGACACGACCAGCGCCGCCTGCGTCGCCGAGGCCGAGAACGTCGTGCAGAAGCGGAACGCGTTGAACGACGACGTCACGTGGTCGCCGAACAGCATGTCGGTGACGCCCCTGTTTTCGGCCACGACCGCAATCAGCAGGGACAGCGTCGTCTCGAAGCCGGTCAGGAACCCATTTTCGTCCTCCTCAAGGCTCGGCAGCGTGTTCAGTGCGTTGACCGTCAGGCACGCAACCCGAGTCGACTTCGACAGCGGCCGGTGGCTTGTCCCGCTGATCCGAGAGCTCTTCTTCAGAACCCCGCTGCTGCCGTCGTCTATAGACAGGAGCGTCAGCGACTCGCTGTACCGCACCGGATCGTCGCGAACGTAGACAGGCAGGCAAGAGTGGGGGAGGTACGGCTGGTAGGTCTTCAAGTTGTGGAGGAGGTTGCTGAGGGCCTCGTGGAACTCGGCCGGCAAGTCGCCTTCTGCGTCTGCGTCCGAGAGCTGGCGCTCGGCGAGGGCCAGGTCGAAGTCGGCGAGGGCCCTTGCGATGTCTTTAGCGACCCCCACCGACTGGCTGACTCGGTTCTTCTCCGCGGTCACCTGCCAAGCGAACCCGCGGGTCAAGAAGAAGTCGATGACGAGGATCATCGTCGTCGAGACCAGCCGCGAGAACGCGAGCGTGGGGCTTAATGCGCACGGCAGCTTGCACGTGGCCTGCCCTCCTTCGCAAGACATCGCGTCAACCCTCTCCCCCTGCGTGCCGAGCCCTTCGATGTCGTACAGGCCGAACCGCGTGAACTCTTCGATGCAGAGGAGGACCAGCCAGCCGATGACCGCGGCCAGGAAGGCGAGCGTCGCCTTGTGACCCAGCCGGCACACCAGCGCAATGTCGAGCACCAGCACGAAGTACGGGTAGTGCCGAAACGGGGATCTAGCGCTGGCCGACATCAGGTCGTGGGCCGCTACCACCACGAACGAGACCCACGTGAAGTACAAGACCAGGGCATCGGGGGCCTGCTTGCGGATCAAGACGTACGCTGCGGTGGTCGTGTACGCGCCGATCTGCACGTATGCGACGACATGCAGAAACGTGTTGTCCCACAGCGCCAGGGTCAGGACGGCAAAGAGCAACGCGAGCCCCCCGCCGGACAGCAGCAACCGCTTCCGCACCCGCTGAAACTCTTCGTCGTCGGGGCTGTCGATGCACCGGCAGCACGGCCGCCCACGGCGCCATGAGGCGCCGCCGGGGGTGTGGAGAGGGAGAAGGCGGAGAAGAGACCGGGGCCCCCCAAAAACGATCCCGGGGCGCACGCTGCGGCGAATGCGTTCTCGCCCGCTGCCACCCGAAGGATGGAGCCTTCGGGGTGGTGGGTGGGTGGGCGGGGGGTCTTAGTTAGAAATGCCTCGCATATATAGGGGGAGGGGGTGAGGAGGTTGACGCGTTCGCCTTTTCTTGAGTGGGGGTTCTTTTGTGTACTCGGCGATGAACGCTTGCCGGTGTTCGGGGTGGACCCTTTCTTTGAACGCGGCGTCGCTTCTTTTTTCTGTTTGTGACGGTGATGGCCCGTGGATCTCTATCAGGGGCACTACGTTGGTTCGGGCACCAGGGATCACTATTGGATGGGGGCCGCCATAGAATCTCTTCTGAAAGCGCTGTTGGTTTGGGCATTAGGGATCACCATTAG
Source organism: Diplonema papillatum (assembly GCA_030068145.1). Classification (NCBI taxonomy): domain Eukaryota; phylum Euglenozoa; class Diplonemea; order Diplonemida; family Diplonemidae; genus Diplonema; species Diplonema papillatum. The sequence goes on along the minus strand of JAPJBO010000437.1, from coordinate 83,825 downwards.
ATGGGGGTCGCCATAGAATCTCTGCTGAAAGCGCTGTTGGTTTTGGGCATTAGGGACCACTATTAGATGCGGGCCGCCATAGAATCTCTTCTGAAAGCGCTGTTGGCTTGGGCATTAGGGACCACTAGTAGATGCTGAGAGCAGCTGTTGGTGCGGGATCCCTATTGGGTGGGGGCCGCCGTGCAATCTCTACAAGAGCACTCTGTAGGTTGCCAACGCGTTAGAATTACCTATTGGGTGAGATTGCTTTTTCGGTTCCTCTAGGATTCCATAGGGAAATGCTGATCTTCCTTGTCTTCGCATTTTGCGGCCATTTCATGAGCCTAAACCAGCATCCGAGCACTTCTTCAGATTTCCGGAGCGTTACGAGGGCACCTAGGTGGTTAGTTGCCATTTTTTTGTTTCTGATGACCAGTGCTCCCGCTAACCTCACTTTTGGTGAGGGATTCCAAAAACTGCTTTTGGACTTTTTTTTTCGTGCCCCCCAAATTTTTTTCCCCTGTGCTGCGCAGGTTATTAGCTTCGTTTCTGCCTCGGTTTCCCGACCAACTTTCTGAGACCGAGAAGCTTTTCTCCAGGGGAGCACCAGAATCTTTCAAGGGGGGTCCGGGGGGTCTGCCCCCCGGCGAACGGTACGGTACAGGTGGAGAAAGTTTACACTTCTCAGTCTGTTTGTCACAATAAACACTGCACATTCCTGAAGGCAACAGCCCATTTCAAATTCAACCACCACTCGATACTGTGTGCTGGTAAATCATTGCCACGAGTAGATGCAGACCAGAGATCACATGGAACAAGGCACTTGCGTCGACTCGGAGAGAATCTGTCAAGAAATCCGGGGCTGCTTCTGAGCCTCGACTCTCTTTCTCAGCTTCAGCCCCCAACTTCTACACGCCAGCCCACCATGCCCAGCAGAGAGTAGACCGTGATGCAGAGCTTTGGCTACACGATACCACCAATCGGAAAAAGGTGAGGAATTCCTCATGAGGAATTCCTCACCCTCTTTTTTCGAGCCTCTTTTTTTTTGAGGAATTCCTCGCTTTTTCGTTAGCGGGAGCACTGCTGATGACCTCCCTGCAGGATCTCTGTTGGATGTGTGGGCGTGAAAGATCTTCATTCGATGGGTGCATGGTGGGTGTTAGTGATCTCTTTTGGCTGGGCCCCACTCTCTAGAAGATGGGGCGCCAGAATATTGCACTGGTTCAATCTGCCCCCCTTAGCCACACGCAAGGACAAACAAACAAGGGCAAAATGCTTTTTTTCTTACATGGTTCCTTTTCGCCGATGAACATTGGGGGCACAGCTTTGCACGCAACACAGTTCCTCCCTTTTCCCCCCGCCTTTCTTTTTTCCTCTCTGCTGCACGCGCCGTAGAGAACTTGGAAGCGAACGCACAGTGGACCGACCACGGTCACGACACCTTTGACCGAAAAGGTAGGAGCTTGAAACTCCCGAGAAAAGTCTCTGATACGCCTAGGCAGAACACTGCCCTCTTACGCACGGTTGATGCTGGCGAACGTTATCCGGGCGGAAAGTCTCTGCGGGTGGCTTTCGTTGGGATGCTCTTGTGTGCAGCGTCTGCTTTGTTTTATGCCGGCGCAAGTTTTTGGTCACAAGTCTGGAACCACCTTGCGGTCCTATAAAACGAGGCCGGTCTTGCCGTGTATATTGCGTTCGCAACCCGTGTATCGGTCCACTGTGTAAGAGCAGGAAGAGCGGGGGGGATTCAAAGAAGCCAACGAGGAAGCAACGCGTGGCTGAGGTCCATCCAACCACGGGTGGCACTACACTTCATCCAGGCTTTCAATGTGCCACACAGCCCGGCGTGTATCGTGCATAGCCGCGCAGGGTCTAGCCACTCCTGCTGATGGTACGTGCCCACTAGCTTCTACTATCATACTCAAGATAGAAACGTAAGGCTCCGTCCCGAATCTTTCCAGGAATGCCACAACTCTCTTTGACAGGGTGCAGGGCTTTCCCTCGGTTACTAAAAAGTGAAAGTTGGCAGCACTCGCCGAGTGAGCAATCGTCGGGTTTCGCACCAGCGTTCATTCGCCGGGGTGGGGCGCAGGACACAAGTTGCAGAGACAAGAAGCAGTGAGCGGACAATCGCATGTCTTGCCAGCCGGCTGGCTCGTCTGCCGGCTGGCAGACGGCAGACGAGTCATATCATGCAGGGTCAAAACCTTGTGTCTTTTTAAAAACGCTCCCGCGGGGCCGATGGAGCCCTAAAAATATTTTTTGGAAAAAAAAAAAAATTTGCTCAACTTCCTCAAAAATTACTGCAGAGTTTGTTCCAAACTTTTAAAATTCAAAAAACCCATTTTTTTTTTCCGGATTTTTTTTTTTTTTTTCCATTTCCAAAAACAGGGGTTTATATAGCTTTTCCTCCTCTGTAGAAAAGTCCTTTTCGCCCTCGGGGTCCTGTGTGGGATCCAAAATTAATTAGAATTGGTAGTCAAGCACTACCATGCCAGCCCAGCCCAACACAACCCAATCTCAGTGTTGGTAATAAGAATCAGACAAAATGGTTAAGCTAATTTGTAAGAGAGGGGGGGTCTGGGGGGCAGCGCCCCCCAGCGCACGGTACGATACAGCGAAGAATTTCCGCACCAGTATTGATTCCAAATTCAATTAGAACCGGTAGTCAATGTCTGATGCCAAACCCCAAATGTAATTAGAACTGGTAGTCAACGTCCAATTTCGAATTCCAAATTTAATTAGAATAGGTAGTCAACGTTCAATTTTGAATCCAGATTTAATTAGAATTGGTAGTCAACGTCCAATTTCCGATCCCAAATTTAATTAGAATTGGTAGTCAACGTTCAATTTTGGATCCAGATTTAATTAGAATTGGTAGTCAACGTTCAATTTTGGATCCAGATTTAATTAGAATTGGTAGTCAACGTTCAATTTTGAATCCAAATTTAATTAGAATTGGTAGTCAACGTCCAATTTTGAATCCAAATTTAATTAGAATTGGTAGTCAACGTTCAATTTTGGATCCAGATTTAATTAGAATTGGTAGTCAACGTTCAATTTTGAATCCAAATTTAATTAGAATTGGTAGTCAACGTCCAATTTTGAATCCAAATTTAATTAGAATTGGTAGTCAACGTCCAATTTCCGATCCCAAATTTAATTAGAATTGGTAGTCAACGTTCAATTTTGGATCCAAATTTAATTAGAATTGGTAGTCAACGTTCAATTTTGGATCCAAATTTAATTAGAATTGGTAGTCAACGTCCAATTTTGAATCCAAATTTAATTAGAATTGGTAGTCAACGTCCAATTTCCGATCCCAAATTTAATTAGAATTGGTAGTCAACGTCCAATTTTGAATCCAAATTTAATTAGAATTGGTAGTCAACGTCCAATTTCCGATCCCAAATTTAATTAGAATTGGTAGTCAACGTCCAATTTTGAATCCAAATTTAATTAGAATTGGTAGTCAACGTCCAATTTCCGATCCCAAATTTAATTAGAATTGGTAGTCAACGTTCAATTTTGGATCCAAATTTAATTAGAATTGGTAGTCAACGTTCAATTTTGGATCCAAATTTAGTTAGACTTGGTAGTCAACGTCTCGCCTCCCACCACCCCCTTTGGCCCTCCCCTCCTGCCTCCTCTTTCCCCGCCTCCTTTTTACTCTTCCTGCCCCCATGGCTTCGCCATGGCTCCGTCATGGCTTTCGCCATGGCTTCGCCATGGCTTCGTCCCTCCCCTGTGGCTCACCCCCGCTGATCCCGGTTGGTAGTGCCCGGCCCTACCCCAACCCCAGCCCAAAATTAATTCAATTTTTTTTTTTTCGCGCTCGGGGTGGCCCCGAGCCCCAGACCCATATATAAATCACTGTCCAAAAAGACACAAGGTTTTGACCCTGCATGATATACCATCGCAGCACGTGTCTTGCAAGCCGGCTGACTCGTCTGGTAGAAGACGGCACACTTGTCCAGCTTCTCACGGCGGGGGTTTCGAAAGCTAGACAATGAGTTGGTTGCATGAGACCAATTTTTCGCAACTCATAATACACAGAACTTATTTACTGATGAACAAGGGCGAGGAATTGAAAGAACCTTAAAGAAGAAGCGCCCGACAAACAGAGGACAAGGGCTAGGGGGCGGTGGAAAGGGCGAAGAGAGGCAAGAAAGCGGTGCTGCCTGGCCATAGCACTATGGTAACCGGCGTTTTTGTTTTTACCTTTTTTTTGGTTGGTTCTGCCTCGCGGGACCAACGGCAGTGGGGAGGGATTGGTGATTTTCCTGTGGCCGCTAGTCAGTGTGAAGCACTGGCTTAGTTTCTGTCACGCACGGCGCAGAGGCCTTTTCTCTCTGGGCAGGTGTTCCGTCTTTCAGGACAAGGGATCGGAAAACGGCGGTCAACGGGAGCCCATGTGCCCAGCATCCACCAATCCTTCGACGTTCGCGATCTCTGATTTGACACGCATTGAGCCGGTCCACCCCTGCTGATAGATTGCTGATAGGGTGCTGGTAGACTATGCTTGCCTGTGATAGCCTACAGTGATACACAGCAGGCAATTCGATGCAGTTCCAGGAAATAGGGGTGGGCTGGCTCAACCGAGGCCCATCGCTTGCACTCTGCATTTGCGAAAGGGGGAAGATCGTAGCAACGATCCCGCCGCTGTAAAACCCGTCGGCCACTAGCATCGCATCACTTGACGTTGATGCAGTTCGCCGCGAAGGCCCTGGCACGATGCCAGGCTCAGGGGTCGAGGGTGTGTGTGTGTGGGGGGGTTCCTGTCAACTTGTTGGCCCTGTTGCTTTTTCAAAAGGTACGGCAGTCGGTGCAGAGCTGAGAGCCGCTTCAGCTTTTGACAAAGGGGACGGCTCCACAGTTGAGTTTCTAGACTGTTTCTCTCAGAAAGGCTGTTCGTTTCACGATACTGGTGAATAGCGCCATCATGCACTTTGCTAGCTGGGGGTGTGTCGGTCTCACGAAGGCGACGGAAACGCTTGGTTGACAAGTGATCACCCCTTGGATCGTGCAGCATTGAGTGGTGACATTCCGTGCGAGGCCGAGCGCTGCGTTGCTGAGATCGTCGTCATGCGGGAGAGCATGGTTCTGGACCTGTACGTACGTACGTCCTCAGAGGTGTACCACGAGCTGCTGAGGATACCACGACGAGCTCGGGACTTCGACTCTGAGGCCATACTGAAGAGGATACGGGGCTAAGTACGGAGCCTGTCCCACGACGGCATTGATGGTCTTCGTCTTCTCGAGAACTTGCGCCAGTGTCGAGGTGTGGCCTGCGTGTCGAGATGAACCGACAACCTTTGCGGGCCGACCTCCAAGCGGGCGTTCCGTAAAAAAAATTAGTGCGGCGCTTCTTTTGTTTGTGCGCACTAGCGGAACTCACCTGCTTTGGTAAGTTTCATGTAGTACGCTGTCAACTACTAATTTTTAGTACCAACAATGCATTGTTAAGACAAAAAAAAACAGCGCTTGCCGACGGCCACCTCTACCTGTCAAGCATGTTCTGCAGCAAAGCCTCCTCGTCTTTGATCAACCGATCCAGCTGCCGCATGTCGGTGACGACGTTGGTGAGGTCAGACCGGAGGCTCGCTTCTGCTTTACGGGGCCGCGCCGCCATTGCGAGCAGGGTGCTGAGGGCGGCCTGCTTCTCGCGCAGCTCTACGTCGAGGGCTTCGAAGTCCTTTTTCATCTTGCGGATGGCCTCCGTCTGCCGCTTGATGCGCCTGCCTTCGAGGGTCGTCGGGGGAGACGCCGGCGGCTGCGCCGCGAGGACGGACGTGTCTTCGCCGGTGTGCATCAGATGGGCGAGCCGGTCCTTCTCGCCCTCGCCGATGTACCGCTTTTCGGGCGCCGCCTGCCCTTCGACCTCCAGCTGCCTCGCCTTCAGCACGTGCTGCAGCACCGGCTGCAGCCGCTTGCCGTTGCACGGCGCTGCGACCCTGCCGCATGCGAACGTGTCCGACGCGGTCGGCCGCTTGCCCGTCGGCCTCGGCACGCTCACGTGCGCCCGCGCCTTCGGCGTCGGGCGCACCCGCGGCTGCTCGATCTCCGCCTGCCGCTTCCGCATCTCTTGCAGCCGGGTCAGCAGGCCGCGGTCGAGCGTGCTGTCCATCTTCTTCTTCCCGTTGTAAAGCCGGTACAACGCGTCGCCCGCCGGCGTCCCTCTTTCGAAGGTCCGGTAGGCTTCTTGCATTGTGTCGCGGGCGGGTTCCGGGTGGCGCCCCTTAGTTTCGGGGGTTCTTTTCTTTTGGGTGGGCGAGCTGCGGTGAAAGATGCCTGACTTGCGCTTCGGGGGTTCGCCCCTCGTATGGTAACTCCTGCATGCCGGCACTGCATGGGGATGCCGCTGCCGACGATGCCAAGAATTTCGAAGGTCTTGTTTGTGCGCACTAGCGGAACTCACCTGCTTTGGTAAGTTTCACGCAGTACGCTGCCAACTACTAATTGTTAGTACCAACACTGCTTTGTTAACACAAAAAACGTAGTTCGGAGGGGAACAATCTCGGGCCGCCCACGATAAAGCCGTAAAGCAGCCTCTGCCGGCTTATCCCGCGACACTTTTGTGCCGCACGCGAACGTGTCCGACGCGGTCGGCCGCTTGCCCGTCGGCCTCGGCACGCTCACGCGCGCCCGCGCCTTCGGCGTCGGGCGCACCCGCGGCTGCTCGATCTCCGCCTGCCGCTTCCGCATCTTTTGCACAGGCCGCGGTCGAGCGTGCTGTTGTAAAGCCGGTACAACGCGTCGCCCGCCGGCGTCCCTCTTTCGAAGGTCCGGTAGGCTTCTTGCATCGTCGCGGGCGGGTTTCGGGTGGCGCCCCTTTGTTTCGGGCGTTTCCTTTTGGGTGGGCGAGCTGCGGTGAAAGATGCCAGTCGGATGTGCACAAAGGACCTGACTTGCGCTTCGGGGGTTCGCCCCTCATGTGGTAACTCCAGCATGCCGGCAATGCATGGGGACACCGAGCCGCTACGATGCTGACGATGCCAGGAAATTCGAAGGTCTTGTTCGTGCGCACTAGGAACTCACCTGCTTTGGTAAGTTTCACGCAGTACGCTGCCAACTACTAACTATTAGTATCAACACTACGTTAACTCTAAAAAAAACGTAGTTCAGTGGTGAGGGGAACAATCTCGGGGCCGCCCACGTGAATAGCAGCGTCTGCCGGCTTATCCCGTGACGCTTTTTTACAGGTAGTTGGATTTTGTGAATCAACTACTGCGTGGAAAGAGTAGTGTTGGTCCCCCTTCTGCGAAGTTCTATCGTAGCTCGCGGTTGTCGGGCGCAGTCAGCGGCACAACGAGGACAGGAACAACACAGCAGGTGTCGGTATAACCCGAACAGCGCGTGTCCTCCGTTCTGTTGTTGCTAATATGGTGGTGCTGACCTTCGGATGCACGTGCCAACGCGTTGGACGAACGAAAAGAAGATTATTGAGGAACCTGTCGGCGGCGAGGGAAAAGGCTAGCAAAGGACGGAAAGGGCGATGGCTCAACTCGAGCTGGGGAGGCGCCTCTTGAGACCGCTCGAGCCTTCAGCATCTCTCTGCAACCGAGACATGGCGGAAACGCTCGTTCACTCGGGGGGCGGATGAGGCTTCGAAATGATGATGAAGTCAACGACTACGCATGAACTGGGTGCTTCCCAGATTGCTGCAACCGGGGGTTTGATTCGTATGTTTGTGTCGTCTGGCTACTGAGTGAGCTCAACCGGCCACTAAGCTGAAAAAGTCGCTTGAAAGGGGGATAGGGTAGAAACCCTCGAGGGCACGACCACACGGATGGCATTCGGTCATGGCTACGTGATTTCAACTTGACTGAGGTTGCGCTGCCTTCGCTTCGTCTTCGGCCGACACCACTTCGCGTGGCGCGCTGCCTGCCAGCTGCTGCAGAGGCGCCCACCCGCGACGCCAGGACGGCTTCCTCGTCCTGCAACTCGGACAGCCGCGTGGCGAGCTGGCCCTTCGCTTTTTCGGCTCGGCTCACCGCCCACAGGAGCTCCGCCGCCGACGGGCCTGCCGTCGCCACGTGGTACGGTGTACTGCAGACCATCTACAAGATGCTTTGCATTCTAACCCGAATTGTACTCGTGGAATGCAGATGATACTTTGCATTGTAACCCTGGTGGATTGTAGACAAACGCTACAAAATGCTTTGCATTCTAACCCGAAAAGGTACGGATCGAATGCAGACCATCGCTACTTTGCATTCTAACCCAAAAAGGTACTACGTTGTCGGTGTCACGAGATGCAACACATCGACGGCCGGCGGGTCTCCCGCTGCTGCCTCCTCTGCTCCGCCAACTGGAGGACGGACACCCGCTGCTGCAGCGCGCGGACGCTCTGGTGCCAGCGCGGGAGGACGCTGGAAGTGAACTCGTCCCACGACTCGCCGTGCTCCGTCAGAATGCGGCCGACCCGCTCCTTCGCTTCTTCTTCGACCGACGCCACTTCGCGCGGCGCGCTGCCTGCCAGCTGCTGCAGCGAGGCGCCCACCCGCGACGCCAGGACGGCGTCCTCCTTCTGCAACTCGGTCAGCCGCGAGGCGAGCTGGGCCTTCGTTTTTTCGGCTTGGTTCAACGCCCGCAAGAGCTCCGCCGCTGACGGGCCAGCTTTTGCCAGCCAAAGGTCTTTAATCCGGTTCTTCTGCTCTTCGCGGGCGGTGGTGACGGGGATGACGACACCGCTGGCCAGTCGGTTGATGAGCCGCGCGTGCTCCGCCTGCAGAATCGCGAGCTCCGCGTAGAAGTCGAGCTTCGCCTGCAGGGACGCGATTTCGCTGTGGATCGAGTCTGCGTCCGCCATCGAGACGATGGCCATCATCTGCTCGTCGAGCCTGTCATCGTCAGGCACCTTCGCTTTCAGCCCCGCCGACGCCGGGACTGCTGCCATCACAAGCTGCCGACACCCCGCACCCTGTCCCTGGTTTATTTTAGCTCGTCCGAGGGGATGCTGGTAGTCTGTCGCCAATATGCCAACGGAGAATGGTTTCAATTCGCGGGTCGATGCGTTGCACAAGGCAATGCAATTCCTCGCAGCTGGCCTGAGAAACTTTGGGAAAGACGGCCATATGTGCTAAGATTTGCGTTTAGTCCTGAGCAAGATGGTCGCTGGTTGGGGCAAGGTCAGTGTCGGCTACCCGCCACTCGCTCTGTATGCTCGCATTGGCCTCAAGGGCAGGTGGATGTTGGAGCCAGGGTTCGTCACTTGGGGACGGGGTTTCGCAGGATACAACGAATACGGCCTGACGAGAGTTCCACTCACTGCCATCGATAGGAACCGGTTAGTTCGTAGCAATTCGGGTCGGCGATCCTTCCTGCCGTCGACTCATGAGGAAGAGCATTGGGAATCCGGTGGTGTGTGACTGGTTCACTCCGAAGTTTCCCTCAGGATAGCTGGAACCAAAACAGGAGGTACGCCAGGTAAAGCGAATGATTGGAGGCATTGGGGAAATCGCTTCCTCGACCTATGCTCAAACTTTAAATGGGCGTGAGCTCGGGGTTACTTCATTGAACCCTGACGTAGAATCCTGGTTCTAAGTGGGCCACTTCTGGTAAGCAGGACTGGCGACGCGGGATGAACCGAGAGCTGACTTAAGGTGTCCGAGTGATCGCTCATCAGATCCCACAACGGGTGTCGGTTCATCTTGACAGCAGGACTGACACAGCGCATCGGACAATCCCGCGCTTGTAACCAAGACTACGAAAGTAATGGATTCTTCGAGCCAGAGAGGCAATGAAAGGGCAAGTGGTTTAAGGGTTGTGTAAATGAGCGCAGTGTCCGCCTGGTGACCGACGGGCCTGCGAGGGGTCGATGCCAGTTCCGGGGCAGTGAGGTTGTACCTGCAAAACAGGCACGGTATTACCCGGTATCCCGTGTAGCTGCTGGCAGCTATTTCTCGGGCAATGCTGCATATAAGTCCAATTATGAGAGCAGGCCCTCCGGAGACAGGCCCATCACACCGCGGGAAGCACAGTCGCCTAGCCACTCAGGAACCAGGTGGTTGGGGAGTACCGTTGGACGGGAGGAGATATAGAGAGAGTTCTCTCCCTCTCACGTCTCTTTTCAAGAATGGAAAACGCGATTGTTACCATTAAACAAACGGGTACGGCTAGACCGACCCGGTTCCGCCGGTTGGGAAGCCAGGTAGTGTTACGTGATTATTAGGGGGTTGCGTTGACAGGAATACCGCAGATGGGTCCAATGCAAAGCAGGGGCCACGGCGAACGGGTTCGATAGTAACCGGTGGCGGACCGTGCAACATGAGAAAGCGCCCGGACCCAAAAAGAAAAGCCAGTGTTATGAAACGCTTGCATGCTTCGCACTGAAGCCCATTCACGGCACCGGCGCGCGGCGTTCTTTGTGGTCGGAGTGTACCGGCTCGCATTGTACCGACGCTGTACATGCACGACGCTCATCGAGTTTAAGTAACCAGTTGGATTCCTCTTGCTCGTAACAGTTCCAAGCTGGCGCTTCACTGCAGGGACAACATGCGTGGAAGGCGAGGAAGAAATCGGGTGCCGTCGGGTAGCACCGGCGGCTCTCACAGAGCGCCACCCACAACCTGAGCCCGGACCTATGCGCTGACATCCCGCATGTGTCGTCAGAGCCAGTCACGGATCCTGTTTGCCGACTTCTCACGGATTTTCCAAGGGAATTTGCGAGGCTTGACGAATTTGTCTGTTCTACGGGGGAAACATTTTGTTGTTTTGTTGCAGGTGGAGTGACCCCCGCAGAGTGTCCAAAGTACCCTTGGGGTATCACCCCATCGTAAGTTGTTATTCGGATTTCTTTATTCCCTTCCTCTCATTGAACGAAAACCGCTGCTGCAATGCACAGCTGACTGCAATGTCCTACTGCAATGCCCAACACTGAGGATAGCCGATAGAGATTCCCTTGCCTTCGTTGTTAGCGGTACGTGCTCACTCTCAGAATGCATTCGCGCTGTCATTGCGATGACATTTGCGGCATCTGCAACTGGAAAACGGACGGGCCGTCCCCTGCAAACCCGGTCCGCAACCACACGTCCCCGCCACCGGTCAGGGGTCCTCTACCAACAGTGTTATGGAGTGTCCTTTCGTGCACAGCGACGCAGCGGGGTACACAAGCCCGCGGACGTCATAAAACGCGACTCCGAAGTCGTGACCGTTGCGGCTGAAAGACAGCACCCCCTCGTCGAGGTCGACGGTCTGTGGTTAGTGCGGTGCTTTTGGAGCCTTTCTGGCAAGCTGGACTGAAGAAGCTGCACGGTGGGGTCCTGCCTTTCAAGCTGGGGGCGAGAGCTTGAGTCCACCTTCTAAACAAGACGAGCAATGTTTTCAGCTCCTCTGATCCCTTTGGGTGGAAGTATCATGCAGGGTCAAAGCCTTGTGTCTTTTTAAAACGCTCCCGCGGGGCCGATGGCCCCCAAAAAAAAAAAAATTAGAAAAAAAGAATTGCTCAACTTCATCAAAAATTACTGCAGAGTTTGTTCCAAAATTTTAGAATTCAAAAAACCCAATTTTTCTTTGGAAATTTTTTTTTGGCCATTTCCAAAAAGACACAAGGTTTTGACCCTGCATGGTATGTGGATTCTCTCTCCTGCGGGGTTCTCTAGGAACTCCTGGCAAACGCTGCGAGAGCCTATCGCCCCGCTGTCCTAGGTCTTCTTGTGATTCCGATCATGTTGGCGAGCTCAGGAGCGAGCAAGAATCGCTCGTTCTGTGTTTCCGACGATCCCTTATGGTGTGTTTGTGGTGTGACAGTGGGAGGGGCTTGGGGGGGTTTTCCCTTTCGCGGGCACCGGTGTGCCTGAAGCCGCCGGTGGCACGCTGGCCAGGCTGGCGCGCCCGCGCCGACAGGACCGGTCGTCAGTTATCCAGGCGGCTAACGCGCCGGCAATGCGCCGGCCTCCAGGGAAACTGCACTGACTCCAGCTCCTCCCCAACTCGTCCCTGCGGAAAAGGAACAACAAGGTGATGGGCCAAGAAAACTGTCCCTTGGGGGGACCCCCCGTTCAAGAGGAACCTGCTTTCTCGTCACACCGTCCACCTTGTACGCTGCTTTTCTACTACTCTCTCCTTGCACCCAGCACAGCTCCTTCCTTGCGGTCAGTAGAGAACCGAAGTGAGACCTGAAATGTACAATCAAATCACAGGCGCATACCATGCCGAGCACGTCGCCAGATTCGCAGGCGCTACCATACGCGTAGCACTGGACACCGTCCCAGCGGAAGCCGTTGCCCTGAAAGCTCCAGGCGGTCTCCGTGTTGCCCAAATGTCGACCCGTCGAATAAGTGTCGACGGTGACGCCGATCATCTGTTTTGGGTTGCGACCTTTCAAAAATGATTCCGCGCTGGGGAAGGTTGGGGCACAACACGTGTCTTGCGACAAAACTGTAGAAATGGCGTGGTCGCAGAGCTGTAGGCTTCAACCATTGAGAGCACTGAATGCGAAGCTCTTGCGTGAGTCCGTAGGTCTCGTCTGGTTGTGTGAGTGTCACGTGGAGCGGTCTCTTCCGCAAGTCTGTATCTGGAATCGCGTCCTCCCGCTGGCCCTTCCCGGCTACTCCTCCGCATCTCGGCGTGCCTGTCGGCGCAAACGGGAAAGCGAAGATTCCTTTTCGGACTATGAACTTGTCAGTAGCTCACAGCAACAGATGCAACCCGACACGGGTTGCACCACGACGGACAAAAGTGACCCTTCTGGAGTCACGTAGCGAAAAGCTGGCATAGTGTGGTACTCATTGCAAATGACTCCCCACTAGCGCAACAAAATCTCGTATCTGTGAGAGGAGGTAATACGAGACCAAAGGAAGCGGGGTGACATACAACGGTGGAGGCAACGTAGGTCGAGCACTGAGCGTGGACAAGGAAGCGAAGCGCGTGCTTGCCGCGGCACAGGCCGGAGAGATGGCAGACGGTGCCCCAACCTGGGTACGCTTTGGTCGCTGTCATCCCGTCGTCGGACAGCTCGAAGGCGCCTTGGACCGGCGTTGTCCCGTAGGGCTGCGGCCGCCACCGGTGGCCGAAGCCTTGCCCGGTGACGGTGCCGCAAAACGAGCTCCCCGCCCGCGGCCAAAAAAAGTTCCGGCGCAGCTCGAGCACGTCGCCTCGCATCGACGCACGCTCCTTCTCCGCCGACACCTGCAGCGCAGCCATGTCGTCGCGCTGCTGCCTCGCTAGGTCCTGCGGCAGTCGGTATATATTATTCGTTGAGCGACATGTTTAGCACCCGATGGCGGATTTAAGACTTGATGGGGGAAGTCTCAGATTAATGTTGAGGCAGCAATGCCTACCTTGCATGCACATTTTGATGCTATCATCAAGTCTTATGCGGAGATGAAATGCGCAGTCTCATCATAAAGGGGGGGGTCGAATAATAACACTGTGTTATTATTCGATTTGTCGAATAATAAAAAAAAGTTCCGGGTGGCCGAACAGTAGCAGGATCAAATAGTGGTAGTGTTTTTAGACAACCAGACGTGTGTCAAATAACTGTTATTCTTCGACCCCCTCCCTTTACTTGTTCGTGGTCGACAACTTATTTTGTGATGTGGTGCCACGCACGTCAAAGAAATGGTAGTTTTGAAGAAGAGAAAAGAGGGCAGTGGAAACTTAGTGGTACTTTCCCTCTCAACAGGTGTGCAAGACAAAACTCACAAGGCTTCGAAGATGCAAGGGTGGGTGGGGCCGTTGTTATTGGTGCTGGTTTTGAGGGATAAGGAAACATTAGAGATCTTTTTGCGGTGGTCTCCGCTGGCCCGGTAGTTTGTGCTACCGCCAACTTCTTTTACACTCGTTCTCTTCTCTACTCATTACTGTTCGTACTCTTTCACTCTTTTTCTCACTTTGGCTAGCCAAAAAAAAAAAGGGAAACTCCTGCGACCGACACCATGAACACGTTCGCAATGAGGGTGGGTGGGCGGGGTCAAGACACAAGGTCTTCCGGGGAAATTAACTTAGTGTTGTGGATTCGTCAGATATGATAATCTTCCAAGATCTGCGATTTTACACGATACAGACCCCAGACTTTTTAGGGGACACGCGGTCTTAATGCGAAAAAGACGCAGATTGTCGCTTTGCGTGCGTAATGCGTTGATAAGGAAGAAATGTGAAATCGGGTTTTTGCCCAGAGGCTTTTCGTGTTATTTTGCAAATGCTTTGAGCTATTTTTGTGTCTGTGCTTTCAGTCGTCTTCTTAACCATGGTTAAGTGCGCAAATGGTGAAGTGAAAAATCGGCACCTTGAGTGTGGTAATCTCTTCACGCAAGCTTTCGATCGAGGAAAGCATCTCGCGGCGCTGCCGGTCGGCGTCCCGCAGGCGGCCGGACGCGGCCGCCGCTTCGGCGACGACCAGCTGCAGGTGCGGGCGCAGCTGTGTTTCGTCGTGGTCGGCCTGCGCCGCCTGCGAGACCCTTGCCGGGCACCCGACAGCGGCGAAGCCGCACGGCTGCGGCCTGTGCGCGCAGCCGGCCGCGTGCTTCGGCGCGCCGGCGGCCTCGCCCTCCCACGCGCACGGCGGGTTCGCGCACCGCACGGCCAGCCCGCCGATCTGCCTCGACGCGCGCAGGTCCCTCCGGGTGACGCACCGTGGCTTTCTACACACAGGGCACCTCTCCGCGTGGGCCAAGGCTTCGTCGATGCAGCGCTTGCAGAACAGGTGCCCGCAGTCGTCGGTGACGTGCGCGTCGCGGGCGATCTCGTGGCAGATCCCGCAGAGCAGGTCCTGCGGCGGGTCGACGAAGACGACGCCGTCCGCTTCGTCGTCTTCGCTCATGATCTCCAAGCTGCCGGCTCCTCGGCCTGGCGCCCCGCGTCCTTTGTTTTTTCGCGGGGGGGGATACCTTGTTGTTGAGTTGGATTCAAATGCAACTTCTGTGGGGCAGGTTTTCAAAAGCTTCCGCTGGAAACTCTGGCGCGTAGGTTTGTCGGCGCCGCAGCTACAGTCCGACGCCGTGCATGCATGCCACAATTCCTCTGATCGGGGTCGGACGCTGCGCTATGCCGGCCTGGATCGTCCACACCTAGCTTGTGCTCGGCGACTAAAACTTGACCTGGAAATGACCAGTTTGACCGCATCCTCATCATCAGTGACTCTCCCAACGGACGACGTCATAAAGTAACACTAGCCCGTGAACTGTGCTCGCTTGCCTTCATGGCACTTGCACTTTACAGAACGCATGCTCGGCGACTAAACAGTGGCGGTCGGAGCAGAAAGCGGTAAACGCTAACGGGCACACAGACCAAGGTTTCGCCCGAGAGCTGCTGCTGACGAAGGGGATGTTGTCTCGGGAAAACGAGACTGGGTGGTCACTTTTTCCATCACGCTGGGTGCGAGCAGTGGTGACCGAGAAAATGACGTCCCAGGTAGTCTCCTGCGTGACTGCACCAGTGGTGGTCCTGCCGCCTCCTATGACAGCGGCATCTGGTCGAGCTGAGTATTGAGCACCCGAAGGCGCGGGCAAGCACCAGAGTTGCGAACCCCGAAAAAAAATGCCGAACCGGGTAAAACCTGGGACACCCTGCATTTTTGGGGGGTGTCGCGTAGAGAAGCTCGGGTGCTTCTACCGGGGGTAGCTGCTTCTTATTGCTGCATAAGAACGACCACACAGAAGAAAAGGGAGCTTATTTGCGAAATGAAAGGGATTGTCGCCACAGTTGGAGGTAGCTTTAGGGTACAAAAAGGTTCCCACAGCCGGAGAATCACTGCCGGTGC
This sequence comes from Diplonema papillatum, assembly GCA_030068145.1. Taxonomy (NCBI): domain Eukaryota; phylum Euglenozoa; class Diplonemea; order Diplonemida; family Diplonemidae; genus Diplonema; species Diplonema papillatum. The sequence goes on along the minus strand of JAPJBO010000437.1, from coordinate 68,143 downwards.
GGTCGCCCAAGCAAAACAAAAAAACTGCAACGACAGGATCCGGCTTGTCGAAGTGAGAATCCGGTAAGAAACGCACAACCAGGGTACGCCGTAGTGGGCAATGTTGGCAACTTGCAACATGTTTTATCGGGACTATAGGTATGTTAACCCAACTCCGACCAAGCACCTACAGGTTAATTTCCACTTTTTCCTATTTTTCATTTTTATAGAGTGCCTTCGCTCTTTTGGGCATTCTGGGGCTGGAATTTTGCGATTATATCTTTCCATTGCCGCCCTTGGAAGGCGAAATTTTGACATGATGTTGCACTAGTCTGTCATCGTCTTCTCGCTTATGACCGTCTCTAATTCGTCGACAACGTTTCACCGCAGCCTTGATAATCTTTTGTTTTCTCGCGTGGTTTAGATTTCCTTCCTAGGTTGGGCTTGAGCAAAAGAGAAGAAGAAAGGCGGCAGACGTCATTTTGCGTGCGTTCCGGGGGTAGGGGGTTGGAGTGATGGCGAGATAACGGGCAAGACGCAGGAAATTGAGGTACGGGGCAGGTGGGCAGTTCACGCAACTACTGGCCACTGCAGTCACTTTCATCAGTAGACTCGGTATACGTCAGACGCACTCCTTTGAGTGTGGGAGGGCGCCCCTGCTTGCAAGGGCGGCCGCCTCGTTTCTTCAAGCGCTGGGTCCCAGGAGTTTCCGGCTCGTAGTAATGGTGGTTCTTGAGGGTGTGAAACCGGGTAAAACACGGAGCGGGACACAGAGCCACGCCACATGTTTTGCAGACATATTTCGTCTTGACCAAACGAACATGGCATTTGCACGCAACGCGGGTGTCTGTTTCCAGAATGGCATGGAACTTGCCATCCAGGCGCGACGGGTGGTCGCTAGCCCGAGGTGTGCGCGTTCCGGGGCTGAAGTCCTCAGTACTGCGGTTGTCAGCAAGTAACCCGCGGATGAGCTCTTTTCTGAAGTCCTTGAAGGGTAAGGACCCGCGATTCTTACCAAGACGCTTGTACAAGATAAAACTGTTCAACGCAGACACTTCGAGCAAATAAAAGAAGACTTTCATATACCATCGTGCGCCCTGCATGAATCGTGTCGCCCGGGCAAGGTACTGGTCGCAGCGATCTACCCCCCCCATGTGTTTGTTGTAAGCAACCACGATGTCTGGCTTACTGACCTTCAACCGCTTTCCCCCCTTGCAGCGACGCTCAAGCTCGGTCATTGTTGTTGCAATGGGGAGTGTTGACAACATGCGGACTTCACGCTTGTCAACCCACTCCAAGAACGTGATCGGCGAACTTTGGCGATACTGGCAATGGCCGCGTTTCGGGGCCGCAGCCTTATCCGCTTGGGATGGGCGGCCGCGCTTCTTTTGGGACTTGCTAAAAAGTGGGATCCCGTTCCGATTTTTGCGGACAGTTCCGGCCGCGTGGAATCCCAAGGTGTATAAAGCCAGAACAAAACACTTCAAACCGAATCGATGCCGTTTCATGGGCATGTATTGCTTGAAGCTGACACGACCTTTGTACTTGATGATCGACTCATCAAAGCTAAGTTCTTTATCGGGAGCATAGACATCCCGCCATTGGAGAGACACAAGCTGGAAAATATCTCTTATCTTGATGAGTCGGTCCGGGTGTTCCTTCTTTCCACTGAGGGGGTCTGTGAAGTGCAGCGTCCTGTGAATATCGTGCCACCTTTTCCTGGACATGGTTTCAGAAAAAAACGCGGATTGTTCGATAGGGTCCACGGACCAGTACGAGTAGAGATCCTGTTTCACGGACAACCCCATCGCGTATGTGACAGCACACCAGCGAAGAAATTCCGCAATATCGGGTGCTTCGTACGAGATACCCTCTTTCCCTGCAGCATACACACTCATGTGCCCAATGATCTGGGTGACCACCAGGTCGGTGAACATGCATCTGAAGATGTCAGTGGGGGAGGAATCCTCATCAAGGTCGTAGGACGGATTCGGTCCGGTCTTCTTGGCGTTGAAAGGGAATTCGAGGTTGGGCTCGACTTTGCTGCTCCACGACAAGGACTTGATCGCTGCACCTGCTGCCTTGACCGCAGCGCTCTCAGTATTCGGTGGGCGGCCTCGCGGTGCTGGGTTTGCGGGGGGCTTCTGTGCCGGTCCTTTTCGTGGTCGGCCGGGGCGCTTCGGTGCAGGCTTTGCGGAGGGCTTCGGCGCCTGTTCTTTTGGTGGCCGGCCGGGGCGCTTCGGTGCAGGCTTTGCGGAGGACTTCGGCGCCTGTTCTTTTGGTGGCTCGCCAAAAAAAATGTTCATAAAGTGGCCGAGATCACCGCTCTGAACCCGCGGGTTGGCCAGGAACACGACGTTGGCCGGGTGGGGTCGGTCTTCGCCTCGCTCGACTGAGCCGGTTCCTCTCAGCACGGCCCAGTTGTACAGCGCTGTGTACACTGTCTCCGGATTGGGCTGGAATCCGATACCGTGTTGGAGGCAGAAGCTCGATACCTGATAAGTGTCCAGCTCCGGTAAGCGTGCCACACTCCTGCAACGCACGTCGAAATGTTCGCGGGCGAAGCTGAGAATGTTCAATGCCGATGGCATCGCAAAACTTCCCTCCATCGCTCGCATGAGTGCGATGTACCCGCACTCCACCCCGCTCTGCTCGTCACGCAGCTGCAGTGTCACACCCCGGATACCGCCGAACTCACGTCGCGACCGTTGCCTGTCCCAGTTCCCGCAAGAGTCGACCACTGTCACCCGCCCAAGCGCGGTGGCGTCGAGATGATGCACTTGTTCGCGCACTGTCCTTCCCGACCTGTTGTTGTCGTCATCGTCATCCTCTTCCTCTTCTTCATCCTCTTCTTCTTCCTCGTCCTCTTCCTCTTCCACCTCTGCTGCTTCCTCGTTGTCCTCTTCTTCTGTCGACCCCACACTCTCCATATCCGTGGCCGCCCGCTTCCTTCCAGACATTTTGTACTTTTCACTGCCCAAGTTCCTGGATTGTTTCGACTGTTGATGACAAGGCATTGAAAAAGCCGGTTTTCCGGGGGTTTCCCCAATCTCGCCACTTGGTTTCAATCGTCATTGCTGACGAATTTTTGACATTCGAGGGCGGCAATGAAAAGATTTGCTCGAAATGGGTGAATTCCATATTTTTGGGAATTTTTTGGCGCCCCTACAGAAAAATCCAGATTAAACCGGACATATATGTCCGGTTGGTCGGAGTTGGGTTAATAGCTCGTGTCGAGCCCCACATCCACCCACATTTTGGGGGTACGGGGACAGCACATTTTCGTAGTGTTTTTTTTTGTCAGAACTTTACACAGCTTCCAGGTTTTTCTTTTCGCTCGACATGGTCACCGTGATGGCAGTGAACGGCGCAAGCCTTCAGGGCTGGAGGTCCCCGGTTCGAACCCCGCCGAGAACCCTTTTTTGGTGCAAGGTTTTTCTTAGAGTTAAAGTTCGCTTGAAAGTCCGGGGTTTAGGGTCTCCCCCCGTGTGACCGTTCATGAATGGGTTCTTTTTTGCTTCTTGTTGGTCTTCGGTTATAAGTGCCCGATATTTTTTGTGTTTTTTGCCCAAACTCGAAGCAAACGAACTCAGGAAGGCTCGAGAATCGCCCGACAGAACTGAGCTTCGCCAGAACTTAGCATCGCCCGGACTCAGCTGTTAAGGGGTGTGGGGACGTGCCCGAACTTTACTGTTACCTCTAGTCTGCTGGGCGCCGGTCTTTAGCGGCGCACATTACCTTTTTGCCGTTATTGAGTACGCATTCAACTACCGCAGGGAACAGGTGACTCGACCTCTGGGTTTGCTAATGATGCAGTTTGGGCAAGGAATCGACAAGTGCCACTTTTGAGCAAAAGCCGGAGGCTCCGGAAGTACAACATTGAAATCTCTGGGCCCGCCTTCAAGCATCACCCTTGAACACGAGACAAAGGATAGCGGCGTCGCTGAAGAACGTCATCGGCCGTCACGTCGGAGATGGTTCTTGCGATGTTGCGGATCAGAGCATACCCCCTTCTCCCCCAACGTTGACAATAAACAAACTGTGGGAAAACCAGAAGGCTCTCCTGGTGAAAGTGTTCAAGCTTGTGATTTAGACTCATAATGCTACTGCGCCACCAGTTCTGACCAGGCAGATTATGTCCGTGAAAACGGGCCTGGACTCAACCAGTATCGGGAAACGTAGCCTGCCGGTCCAGAGAGCCGTTGCGGAGACGACCAGACCACAACCCGGAGACAACCGAGCAGGAGTAATTGTCGAACTGCCGAAGCAGCGAGGCAAGGCATTAACGTACAGAGCGGAAGACGGTTGGGCGAGGAAACTCGCCGGTAAACAAAACTATCGGAAACCGGGTGGGTGGTTTGGTTGATGCACACACACACACACAAGTGCGGGAGAGTGCGGAAGTGGAGGGCGCGAAGAGGAAGGTGGAAGGCGGGGAAGGAAGGGGGCTCCGGGATGAGAGGGGGCAAGGGAAGGAGTTGTATAATATATGCATCGAGATGCCCTACGAGAGCATGTCCCCTCAGAAGACTGCTCACAACATTCCGTCGTTCGTCGCTCGAGCGAGTAGTATGGATGGCTCGAATTGCAAGACAGTTGCACTACGAGCCGAAGTTTGACGCGTCTTCACGGATCAGGAGTCTCCTGATTTCACTGTGCACCGTGGACGTCGTGCGAATCCCCATCCCCACAGGCCACAAAGATACACAAGTCCAATATTGGGGGGTGGTCGGCAATGCGGTCCCACACTACGAGCACTAGTCCCACCCCTGGAAACCTCAGCTGAGATCGGTTGTGTTTCGAACGCAACATCAAACCCCATAAACGCTGCACGGGTGTTTTAGTTGTGCGAGTTGACCTGTGCGCGTTAAGATTAAACCGTTGTCAACGTTCCTTGATGGCTGTACCAAGTACGCTGTCTAAGGAGGCAGTTTCTGGATATTGCATAACTGAAAGGGTCGGCCGGGACTTGACCCAGGGACCTTAGTTACCCGGTTTGCCAGTTTCAGAACGGAGGGATATAAACCTCGAATCGAAAAATAATCTGGGGTTTCACCGAGTTACGGGTGTGGTTGACGCAGGAGGGAGTGTTATCAGAGGTCAGGGTGGTCTCAGGGCAGTCCAGGTAGGGTCGTGCCGCTGGGGCTGGAAGCGATTTCGAGGCCGAACTGGGGGCAGCTGTGTATCAGGTGGTGAGTAAAATGTTTGGACCAGGAAATATGCTGCGTGGATAAAGTCACTCCTTCCGCCAGAAAGGAGGGGAGTTGCTGGCCCAACGGGAAGAAAATTGAAGTACTCGTGAAAACGCGGTCTCATGCCTGGGAGGACGTATCGCCAAGCAAAAGGCTGCTTTTGTTCATGCACGCGAAATGCCCCGTGAGCAGCACCCTGGCGGCGCCGTGAAGGCGCGCGCAGCTGGAGTGTTTGTAGGCAATTCCGCACAACAGCTGCATCAGACGCGGCTTGATCCGAGAGCTCGCTACGGGAGGTGGCGCTGCTCGCCTGTCAGTCTCGCAACTGACTGCAGCCCCCTGATAGCCTTCAAAAAACACAGAACTGCCAGAGAGCGGTTTAGAAACATGACCGGGCCGGTCTTCAAGCGAACACGGCTGAGCACAGTGCTCCCGCTAACGAAAAAGTGCGAGGAATTCCTCAAAAAAAAGAGGCTGAAAAAAAGACAGGCGCTTCGTTTTGTTTGTGCGTGCCGGTTGATCGTTTTCCCACTTGTATTAACCCTGTGTGTATTCAGGTAAGGAATTCTGATCAACCACCAAAACACGCTGCCTACGTCTTTTTAGCCTGCACAATACATTGAAGGGCAACCCACAAGATTGTTAGTACTAAAAAGAGGGTGAGGAATTCCTCACGTTCGCCGGGGGGGCGGAGCCCCCCCGGACCCCCCCATTTGGAAGACCCCCTGCAACTGAAGCTAACAGGCTGCACCAAACGCGAGAGCCTAGCGGGGGAGAAAAAAAAGCCTCACCCAGGTTTTTGGGTTTCCTCACTAAAAGGAGGTTAGCGGGAGCACTGGTTGAGCACGTAAAAAAAACTCCGGACAATTTTGGAAGTCTCTCGAGACCGCCCGTTTCGCACCTCGGCTCGAGGTGTTGTTGAATTATGTTGTGTTGTGTTGGTTTTCTTGTGGTGCGTGTGTAGCTCCCGTTCGATAGGTACTGCACGCACGCTGCCAACTGTAAATGATGGCAAACGCCGCCGTAAAAAATGAACGGCGGGTGGAAAACGATGACGCCAATGCGGGTGCAAGACCCGTATCATCTACCCTGCACGTGGTATGATGAGACTCTGGCTCAAGGTAGGTGGAATTCATGTGGGATAAAGGCTGGAAACATTGTCAATAGCCATACAATGCATTCCGACAGATTGTGCCGGGTTCACACGGAATCAAAATACGTTTCGTAATACAGCCGGGTTCCATGTGATTCCGCGTGGATTCGTGTGGAAGCTGTTGGAGTAAAAGACCAAAACTAAAGCATGCGCGGATTCCGTCGGAATGCAATGTATGAATACCTGGGTGAACAAGAATTGCAGAGTTGACACTCCCAGCAGAAAGTGCGCTGCGTATTAAAAGTCAACAAGCTGTGTATGTGCGTCGCGGAGGACGAAGAGTTCGCCACAATTTCCACTCGCACTTGTGCGCTGCTACCGGCCGGGCCTGAAGGCCGAAGGGCAAAAGCCGAAACATTGAGTAACCCCCACCAGCAGTTTTCAGCGTGGGAACGGGTAGTTTTTTTGTGTTTCCGGCGATATTCGCTCAGTCAGTTGCCTGTGACGGCGTTCATTGAGTTTTTTTTTTTTTTTTTTTGCTTTGGTCACGTATCACAGGGCCTTATATCAGTCATTCTCCTGGTGACCGTTCAAAAACGACCACCCTATTGCAGCGCATGCAGTCACCAAAGGTGTCACTAAATCGACCAATCTTTGATGCTATAAACGCAGGTGTCCCCGGTCTTTCTGTTCCCGGGGGTTTAGAAAAAAGGATGACCCCCCTTGGACGAGTTCAGCCCGATCTAATTATACTTAGATTATACCGGGAGCGCGCGTGATATGTGCCTGTTGCCCCCGAGAGGCATGGCCCCTCCACTTCACCAGGCAATTTCCATCACCCTATAAACGCACTTCAGAACTGGGATAGCAGACGCGAAGTGCATTCGACAACGACTGCAGCGGCAGCAACCACGACTGCAAGGTGCAAGGCGGAGGGTCCTCGTCGAGGCGCCTTCAAGCTGCCCGAATTGGAGGGTCATGGTGAATGCTCCTTTCTGCACGCCCCCCAGAAGTCTCTGCATCGGATGCTACAAAGCGTGTCTTTCAGCGGAGCAGAGCCCCCTGCCCCTCGATACCCTCTGGAAGGCAAATTCGGGCAAAGTGTCGACTGACCACGACAATTTCACACGCATTCTTCAACGAGGTCGCCCGACAATGCCAGCTGTTTTTCTCTGCATGGTTTGCAAGCTCGTGACATGGAATACAATGAGCAGAAAATCAATGCAGCGTTTTGCGATTCAAGAATCCGGATGCAGTTGCAGAGAATTCTTCAGGTGGCTTCTGACAGCCATCAAAACTCGGCCGTACGAGGAATACAGCATCTTCGTCCAAGGCCAGCATCAGAAATAGCCGGCGCAGATAGTGCGATCGGAGATGGAGCAACTCCCGTCTTGCTTCTCTGGGCCCTCCAGGCTTACGACAGAATCTCGTCTTCCTGAGCAATAGGTGCCCTGGATAAAGAGCCTAAGCCCACAGGGTCTAGGCCCTCGTGGTGCCCCTAGTGGTATAGTACGGTGACACAGGGGAAAGCTGTTGCAGCCCATACACCCACCATCCCCGCCTCTAATTTGGCCAATCAAAGATGATTTTAATCCGGAGCATGCCTGAAAACTCTGTTCCCGGGGTGCTCCCAAAAAAAACTGGCCACCCCCTCGATGGCAAAACATGAAAATGCGTTTTTCGCAAAACCTAAATTTGGGATCTAGCCCGCCAGATATCGAGCTTCGAAGCCCACCGAGGGTCGGAATGAAAAGATCGGATTCAAAACAGTTCAAAAACGCCCTCGGACCAAAGAATTGACGAGGGGTTGACCTCCAGATGGTTTCTTCCATATTTGAACGGTCGCCAGGAGAATGACTGTTGAAGCAACGTGCAGCCTCAATTTTGGAACCTGCGACTGGCCCAATAGCTTGAAAAAAAAATTCGCGCCTGCGGCGCTAGTATTTTTGGCTTGCGTATTGTTTCATGACGTGTTGCCAAGAAAGCGAAGACCGTGGCTGTCCGCCCTGCTGTTGCAGATTACTGCTAAGCGTTCTTGAATGATCCCGGCACACTGCTACAGTACCCAAACACTCGCCTTCTTCGCATGGCTCTTTTGCTTCCGAAGGACAGTCTCTGTGGTGGACAGTAGTGACAGCCACAAAGAGGTGCACCCTGTCGGATACATAAACGTGCAGTTGTGCCGCAACTGGGATTTTTAGTAACTCCGAGCAACTTATGGACAGTTACGTGGGAGGAATTTTTATACCGTATTTCTAAAAATGTTGGCCGGAAACAAACCTGGCGCCCCCCCAAAAACCGGGCAAAACCGCCAGGTTTATTTCCGGCCAACATGTTTGCAGGTTTTTTGGGTACTTAGCAGATTTCCCCCCCTCAACCACCACCCCACCCCGCACATCCAGGATGGCTGTAACCTTCGCGCACACCGTCCTCCTCCCCTGGAACGCAACGCACGCGGAAGATAACCCGCCTCCCCGAAGCCAATATCTGGCTTTCTTTGTGATGCTAGAATCGCTCGCCGTCCCTACTCGGTACCCAGCTGGTGGTGGACATGAGGCTTGCGGTCGTGTCTTTGATGAACGTCTGACATGTCCCGGTCTATGCATCCTTCTCTGTTCGCAGCTGTCTCGGCGCACAACACAGTTGGGGCATGGCGTACGCTTGTGCAACATGTTGGTGGGAACGCGAGAGCAGGACAAAGGAAGAAGTTCCTCTTTGATATGTTGAGTGTGCTGTAGCCGCTGTTGGATCCGGGCTCCTCCCAGATGCCAAGTCCAGAACTTCTTTCATTGGAGGTGGCAGCAACCCACGTGGAACCATCTCGTGCTAAACCCTCGTTAACATTTCCCTGTAACATTTCCCTGCTCTCATCTCTCGGTGCAAAGAAGTCACTGCAAGCACCAAGTATCCTGCTGAGAATCGCTCCCTTCTCAACGAGGTGCACAGCACGTGGTCGTCGCGGCACCGCTCCATATGCTTGACCTGCAGTCGTGATGAGGTACTTTGCTGGTTTGTAGACATTCAAGTGTACCGGACCCCCGTCTTGCCTACCTTGCCGATGCTGTTGCGAATCTTCTTGGTCTTCTTCGTGCGGCTGGTCATCCTCAAATTACCCAACCGTAGCCCTGAAAACCGTAGGCTGAAAAGCGACAGTTCGGGAGCAGGAATTCTTGGAATACAGGAGCTGAAGGAAATGAGGAACAGCGGGTCGCAGGATACCAGTCTTGTGGTGAAGGAAAGTAGCACAGATGGCCAAATACCGTGTTCCCGGCCACTTCCGTAGGTCCAAAGTACCCCTTTTCGAAAGTCTTTTCCCTGGAGAGTATAGGCATGCAATATTTTTTGATCGATCAACGCAATCGCTCGCGGGAGCGAGGTCGGGGTGGGTCCTTCCACCGTGGCAAAAGGCGGCAGAGCCGACGAAACTCGAGTCGACCATGAGCATCATCACGGTAAGTCGGCAACGACGTGGCTCCTCAACCGGATTCCCGCTCTTACTCTTCAAGACCTAAGCGAAAAGCTCCACTTTGGGTGGCTTGGGATGGCCCTGGGAGGCTAAGAAGTCGTCGGTGATGGCGATCATGACGGCCCGTGTATCTAAGCCGTCGGCGATCCCAGCAAACCCTTGCGCTATCCCTGTAGCGCGGGAGAACAGCTTCCGGTGAAGGCCCTGCCTGACTAGGTGTAGTATGAAATCTGCCAAGTACAACTTGCTTTTACCAAAAAATGTTGGTTGGAAAAAATGTTGGCCGGAAATAAACCTGGCGCCCCCCCAAAACCGCCAGGTTTATTTCCGGCCAACATTTTTTCCGGCCAACTTTTTGAGGGGCCAACATTTTTAGAAATACGGCAGGCCCTGTTTATCCCTCTCAAGAAAAAAAATTCTTTGCGCGACCTCCGTGCGCGGACTAGTTACTATTTCACTACCGCCCTCCGGACAAAACGACGGATATTTTAACCGCGGAAGTCGGCTGAGCCGGGAGCTACCGGAGAAGGTGCGTATGTGCTCAATAAAAAAATATAGACATTTTGCTTGGTGTGCCGATTTGCAGAAGCTGGCGGTATGGTTGCAGCCCATAAACCGGGGGGCTCTCGGTAGAACCGTCTTCGTCGTCGGTGCTCTCCCTCGCACTCATGCTCCGGGTCGAGTAGATTGAGTGGAGCTCTGGGGTTGTGCCAAGCATTCACGTAGTAACGTCTTTCTTTTCTGCGCATACTGTGTGACCAGGGTCACAGAGGTGACTGTGCTCCGGTGATGACCACTGTTGCCCGGGCAACTGTAGCAGATACCTCCACCAGGAGCACCCCAACCTCCCGAGTATACGTGTGAAATGACAACGCCGCTACGCGGGGTAAGTGCCTTTTGGGCCCAGTTGGATAACCAGGGCAACTCCATCGCTAATTCATGTCCGAAGAATCCAACTCGAATTAACTCCGTGGCCTTAAACCCGCGGGGTCGAGGTGGATACATGACCGAGATAAGAACCAACGCTAGCAACAGTGCAGGTACCCGCCGCCTCCCACAGCCGGATCTGTCGAGGCCAGTTGAGGTGGTTGTCGGATTACGTCTAGCTCCGAGGGCGCGCCCAGTTAAAAAGCATCACTCTTCGGTGTCGATTTATCCGGGATCGTCGGAACGCTTTTCTTTCGGGCTTGTCAGGGCGCTATGAGCGCCGGTGTTGATGCTCGTGTGTTTCGTGGGTTGTCCGGCAGGTCTCGGGACACGCGGTCAGTATCTGACTGTAATGTGCTCCAAGACGGTTGCGTCCTCGATTCTGTCGACGAGCTCCAGGTAATCGCTCGTTCTGTTTTCTTGGGACACCTTCGAACACAATGCCAACGCTTTGCTGGCTTCGCCGTCCAAGTACAACCGGACGATCTCGTTGTACGCCAAGGCGGGCGACGCGCTCTCGTCGACTGCGTACATCCACTCTTGCTCCGTTTCGGGTAGTTCGAAAGGGTTGATCGAGTAAAGTCGGGTGGGCTGTCGATCCTTCTTCTTCTCGATCGTGACCAGGAGGGGGAGCATGCGCATGTCGAAGAACATCCAGACGTCGGTTTGGACGGGCTGGTCGCAGATGATGGCCAGGTCCCGCGCCCTGCCCTGGCGCTCGTACGCGTTGGCGAGCAGCGGAGCGCTCCCGAAGATGACGGGGCGGCGCATCTCGCCGCACCCGGCGACGCCGCAGGCGGCCTTCCCCGACGCAATCGCCACGTTCAAGCTCAACTCGCCGGGCTGGCGGATCGCGGAGCAAACCGCGCGGCACGCCGCCACTGCATACGAATGGCACGGGCGAAAGGCGTTGAAAGAAGCCGTGATGTGATCGCCCAACAGCGAATCCGAGACGCCCCTGTTCTGCACCACTGCGTCGATAAAGATCGCGAGGGTGGCTTCGAACGCGCGCAGAAAGCCGTTCTCGTCCCTTCCCCAAGCGACGAGAGAGTCGCGGATGTTGGCGGTTACACAGGCCACGCCTGCGCATCGCGCCATCCGATATTGAGTACTTAATTTTGACATTCGCATGGCCTCGGAGCCCTCTTCATTAACACTCACCACGGACGTCGAGGATGGCTCGGTTCCATCCACATAGCAGGGGAGGCAGGAGTGCGGGAGGTACGGTTGGTACGTTTGCAAATTGCCGAGAAGCGTCTCGAGCACAACGCGGAACTCATTCGGCAGGTGCCCTGCCTGCTCAGCTGCGATGAGCTCTTTCTCGGCGAAGCCTAAGTCGAAGTCAGCCAAGGCCCTGGCGATGTCCCTCGCGACGGAAATGGACCGACGCATCCTACTCTTCTCCTCCTGCACTTGCAACGCGAAGCCCCGGGTCAGGAGGAAGTCGAGTACAAGGACGACTGCCGCATTGAAACACCTACTGAGCGCCTCGCCGACCTTCAACGGGCAGGGTAACATATCACATTCGACGAGCTTCCGCTCTGACTGAGGCACCGTCAACCCCGGGATGTCATAAAGCCCGAAACGAGTAAAGTCTTCTAAGGCCGTGAGTAACATCCAGCTGCACGCTATGACGACGAACAGCGTAATGACGTTGGTATGGGTGCGACACACGATCAACGTGTCCAGTACGAGGACAAAACAAGGATACAGCCGGAACTGAGACGTCCCTTTGCTCGCCACGGCCAGATCCAGCAGGGAAACGGATATCGTGCAGCCCGCTGCAAAGAAGACTGCAAGCCAGGGTGGAGCGCGCTTGGAAGTAACGATATACATAAAGCTGAACAAGATGGAAATCACGACCGGGCTGAACGCGGTGATGGTGGTGAGCTCGATGCCGTTCATCATGCGGACAGCAGGCAGCAGCAGCGTCAAAGGGCCAAGGACCACGAACAATCTCTTGCGCAGACGCTGGTCGCCATTTTCACCAACCACATCCAGCCAGCGAAACCAAGCGTCGAGCTTGGACACTTCTTCAACCGCCACGAACGAGCTTTTGCTCCGCTCCATTTTGCGGGTTGATATTGTCCCCCCCCGCCCCCGACCTCAGGCAATGATTCCCTGGCAGGATGTTGTCGGTTCGGTTGTGCGATTTGACCTGAGCGCGTTCAGGTTACCGCTGTCAACGTTCCTTTTTAGCTGTAACAAGTATGCTCACGAAGGAGGGTATCGCACAAACTTCCTTCTCGTTCCTTAAGAAACCACCCGTCTTGCGGCATTTGTTCCCCGACGGCTACCCTGGCGATCTGCAGTGTATTCGTGCCCTGGGCGAGGCTGGGGCAGTGCTGTGCCGCCGAACGTACTACCACATAAGCCTCTGAACCTGGAACTCTTCGATTGATTGCCTTCTGAGCCAAACCTCATGCACTTTTATTCATTTTTCTCAGCCGGGTACTGCAGAGCCGGTCAAGTGGCTACCGACTTTCCAAACTAAAGCATCAAGGCGTGGCGCACCTGGGGGCTTGGCGCTTGCGCTGAACACAAGCTCGTACGGTCAGCCACAGGGCAGAGCGGACGGGGTTGTAGCACCGTGCTGCCTCCGACTCAAGCCTTGCAAGCTGTGGTTGACCGTCACGTTCCTGGACCAGGAGCGGCCTTTTTATTCTTCTTTTCTTTTTCTTTGTGCCAGGGCATTAGCTTGGTCTCCGGTCAATTTTCCAATTTTGGACCGATAACGGCGTTTTGTGTTTCCACTGTTTTTCAGCGGTTTCTGCACTTAGGGTGCTCACCTGCCAGTGTTGCACGTCTCCTCCTCTCCGGCCTCAACCTCCAGTCGCGGTGGTACGCAACAGCAGGACTGCCGACCGGAATCCCCGGTACCGCGACACCTTGTCTTTCAGTAAAGTATAGAATGGAGGTACACTTAAATGGGTGTATCATGGTGGGTGGCCCTCTAATTTAGTGGAGTTACACTTAAATGGGTGTATCATGGTGTGTGGCCCTCTAATTTAGTGGAGTTACACTTAAATGGGTGTATCATGGTGTGTGTCCCTCTAATTTAGTGGAGTTACACTTAAATGGGTGTATCATGGTGTGTGGCCCTCTAATTTAGTGGAGTTACACTTAAATGGGTGTATCATGGTGTGTGGCCCTCTAATTTAGTGGAGTTACACTTAAATGGGTGTATCATGGTGTGTGGCCCTCTAATTTAGTGGAGTTACACTTAAATGGGTGTATCATGGTGTGTGGCCCTCTAATTTAGTGGAGTTACACTTAAATGGGTGTATCATGGTGTGTGGCCCTCTAATTTAGTGGAGTTACACTTAAATGGGTGTATCATGGTGTGTGGCCCTCTAATTTAGTGGAGTTACACTTAAATGGGTGTATCATGGTGTGTGGCCCTCTAATTTAGTGGAGTTACACTTAAATGGGTGTATCATGGTGTGTGGCCCTCTAATTTAGTGGAGTTACACTTAAATGGGTGTATCATGGTGTGTGGCCCTCTAATTTAGTGGAGTTACACTTAAATGGGTGTATCATGGTGTGTGGCCCTCTAATTTAGTGGAGTTACACTTAAATGGGTGTATCATGGTGTGTGGCCCTCTAATTTAGTGGAGTTACACTTAAATGGGTGTATCATGGTGTGTGGCCCTCTAATTTAGTGGAGTTACACTTAAATGGGTGTATCATGGTGTGTGGCCCTCTAATTTAGTGGAGTTACACTTAAATGGGTGTATCATGGTGTGTGGCCCTCTAATTTAGTGGAGTTACACTTAAATGGGTGTATCATGGTGTGTGGCCCTCTAATTTAGTGGAGTTACACTTAAATGGGTGTATCATGGTGTGTGGCCCTCTAATTTAGTGGAGTTACACTTAAATGGGTGTATCATGGTGTGTGGCCCTCTAATTTAGTGGAGTTACACTTAAATGGGTGTATCATGGTGTGTGGCCCTCTAATTTAGTGGAGTTACACTTAAATGGGTGTATCATGGTGTGTGGCCCTCTAATTTAGTGGAGTTACACTTAAATGGGTGTATCATGGTGTGTGGCCCTCTAATTTAGTGGAGTTACACTTAAATGGGTGTATCATGGTGTGTGGCCCTCTAATTTAGTGGAGTTACACTTAAATGGGTGTATCATGGTGTGTGGCCCTCTAATTTAGTGGAGTTACACTTAAATGGGTGTATCATGGTGTGTGGCCCTCTAATTTAGTGGAGTTACACTTAAATGGGTGTATCATGGTGTGTGGCCCTCTAATTTAGTGGAGTTACACTTAAATGGGTGTATCATGGTGTGTGGCCCTCTAATTTAGTGGAGTTACACTTAAATGGGTGTATCATGGTGTGTGGCCCTCTAATTTAGTGGAGTTACACTTAAATGGGTGTATCATGGTGTGTGGCCCTCTAATTTAGTGGAGTTACACTTAAATGGGTGTATCATGGTGTGTGGCCCTCTAATTTAGTGGAGTTACACTTAAATGGGTGTATCATGGTGTGTGGCCCTCTAATTTAGTGGAGTTACACTTAAATGGGTGTATCATGGTGTGTGGCCCTCTAATTTAGTGGAGTTACACTTAAATGGGTGTATCATGGTGTGTGGCCCTCTAATTTAGTGGAGTTACACTTAAATGGGTGTATCATGGTGTGTGGCCCTCTAATTTAGTGGAGTTACACTTAAATGGGTGTATCATGGTGTGTGGCCCTCTAATTTAGTGGAGTTACACTTAAATGGGTGTATCATGGTGTGTGGCCCTCTAATTTAGTGGAGTTACACTTAAATGGGTGTATCATGGTGTGTGGCCCTCTAATTTAGTGGAGTTACACTTAAATGGGTGTATCATGGTGTGTGGCCCTCTAATTTAGTGGAGTTACACTTAAATGGGTGTATCATGGTGTGTGGCCCTCTAATTTAGTGGAGTTACACTTAAATGGGTGTATCATGGTGTGTGGCCCTCTAATTTAGTGGAGTTACACTTAAATGGGTGTATCATGGTGTGTGGCCCTCTAATTTAGTGGAGTTACACTTAAATGGGTGTATCATGGTGTGTGGCCCTCTAATTTAGTGGAGTTACACTTAAATGGGTGTATCATGGTGTGTGGCCCTCTAATTTAGTGGAGTTACACTTAAATGGGTGTATCATGGTGTGTGGCCCTCTAATTTAGTGGAGTTACACTTAAATGGGTGTATCATGGTGTGTGGCCCTCTAATTTAGTGGAGTTACACTTAAATGGGTGTATCATGGTGTGTGGCCCTCTAATTTAGTGGAGTTACACTTAAATGGGTGTATCATGGTGTGTGGCCCTCTAATTTAGTGGAGTTACACTTAAATGGGTGTATCATGGTGTGTGGCCCTCTAATTTAGTGGAGTTACACTTAAATGGGTGTATCATGGTGTGTGGCCCTCTAATTTAGTGGAGTTACACTTAAATGGGTGTATCATGGTGTGTGGCCCTCTAATTTAGTGGAGTTACACTTAAATGGGTGTATCATGGTGTGTGGCCCTCTAATTTAGTGGAGTTACACTTAAATGGGTGTATCATGGTGTGTGGCCCTCTAATTTAGTGGAGTTACACTTAAATGGGTGTATCATGGTGTGTGGCCCTCTAATTTAGTGGAGTTACACTTAAATGGGTGTATCATGGTGTGTGGCCCTCTAATTTAGTGGAGTTACACTTAAATGGGTGTATCATGGTGTGTGGCCCTCTAATTTAGTGGAGTTACACTTAAATGGGTGTATCATGGTGTGTGGCCCTCTAATTTAGTGGAGTTACACTTAAATGGGTGTATCATGGTGTGTGGCCCTCTAATTTAGTGGAGTTACACTTAAATGGGTGTATCATGGTGTGTGGCCCTCTAATTTCAGTGTTCTTCAAATGCAAATAAGCCATTTTCCTGGCTCGCGTAGCGAGCCGCGAAAAAACTGTACACCAATCTCCCGGCTCGCATAGGCCCGAAGAAACGGGTTTGTCCATCATGTGCAGACATCCAAGCTAGCTTGCCCTCCTCACCACCTGTCGCGAAGGCACAGTGCGAACAGAAGCTGCCTCACACCCCCCCGACCCATTCGATACGTTGTGTTCGCCGAATTCTTCGAAAAGACCTGCAGCCCAGGAAAGGGCTCAATACAGTGCGACGCGACGTATCTTCACGACAAGGCTGGACCCTGAGAGGCCCTCGAATTGCACTTGGCTACCTCTGCCGGGGTCTGGGTGGTGGTGTGGTGCCATTTTTTTTTCTTTTTTTCTCGGCGGCCTTTCCAAATTTGGACTGACAGTCCAAACGTGGATATAGAAGCTAATCCGCTGATTGACAACTTGTACCCCGGAAAGATTAGTACGGCGCGTTCTTTTGTTTGTGCGCACTAGCGGAACTCACCTGCTTTGGTAAGTTTCATGTAGTACGCTGCCAACTACTAATTTTTAGTGCCAGCAATGCATTGTTAACACAAGAAAATGCTTTACGCACGACCCCCGTGGACTAAGCGGAGAGTGTGGGACTACGTTCATGGAGCTATGGTGGTCGAACGCTACCCACTAAAACAACCGGGGACCTCAGAGACTGCTGCTGAGAGGCCATCCCCCGTGAGGGGGGCTTGTCAGGCCGAGTCACGACAGCATCAGGGAGAGTGAGGTCAACCATCTCTCCCTGCTCCGCTCCTGCTCCTGGGGTGTTTGTTTGTTTTTGCTACCGCTGATCTGATGTGCTGATGATGATGCTGCGCTCCGAGCTACCCCTGTCAAGGGCTGACTTGCTCTCTGGCTCTTTTGCGCACTTTTTCTTTTCTTCTTTTCTTCTTCTCAGCTGGGTATGATCCCCGTTCGTCAATGACCAACGATCGTCAACGTGAGACTCTTCACGCTCCTGAGGGAAGAGGGTTTCCCTTCTGGATCAGAATTCGGCGATATTATCGCGCGTTGAACTCGGGTTACGTGGCCAGCACATGGAACCACCGCTTTCGGATGTGCTTTGACCGCAAGCTCTCGGACCAAACGACGAGGGCTTCGCTTGCGACAGTTCAATCAGGTTGTCATGTGACTTCAAGAGAATCAGATTGCGGTGTTGACATATTTTGTTAAATTCATCATATCTGAGACCGCCTGGAACATTCCTGCAGTCCATTGAGAGGTCAACTTACCTACCGGCATGTGCTTTTGCACCTGCGGCAAGGCCCCACTACCACCACCACCACCCACCGTCAGTCTTGTTCTTAAACTGCCGACAGTAACCGTCTATATTTTGGGGCTGCTAAAAACCCATAATACACAACTGATACGTTCGTACACCTCTCGGCAGCCAGGTGGTGTGCAGGGTTCCTCGCATTTCCCCTCCTGTGCGCGAACTGTGTGTGCCCTGAAGGCTATTTACACCCCCTGCCCGTGTTCTCGGGAGCAAAAGAACCGGCGACGCAACCCGCCGAAAGCACTTCGTTGTTCTGTGGATTCACGAGCTGGGGCACTTTGATTTCGCTCCCGAAAGCGAACACGAACAGCTTGTCATGTGACTTCATGTGAATCAGATTGCGGTGTTGACATATTTTTCAAAATTCATCACGTGAGCCTTTTTCGCAGGTCTTTAAAGAACAGGTCGGTTTTGCTTGCCCAGCTTTGGGCAACTGCCGTAGCAGCGCGTCTCTTCGTGAACTACGTTAACCGACAAATGAGGAGGTTGGACGTTCTTTGGACACCGGGTTCCCGAAACAGCTCGACAGCCTGGGGCACTCTGATTTCACTCCATGAAAGCGAACACTATCAGCTTGTCATGTGACTTCATGAGAATCAGATTGCGGTGTTGACATGTTTTGTAAATTCATCACGTGAGCTTTCTCGCGGGTTTCCAAAAAAGCGGGTCCGTAGAAGCGCGTCTTTTACCACGGTAGCCGACAAGATAATCCAACGCTTTTGAAGTATGACTCCACCGAGTCCTAATTTCCAAAACTGCACGGCATCTGGAGCACTTGGTTTCGCTCCCGAAAGCGACCACTATCAGCTTGTCATGTGACTTCATGAGAATCAGATTGCGGTGTTGACATAATTTGTATATTCATCACGTGAGCCTTTCTCGCGGGTTTCCAAAATAGAGGGTCACTGCCGTGGTTGCGCGTCTTTCACCGACAACAGATAATGCAACGCTTTTTGCAGTACGGCTTCAAGTTTCCAAAACTGCACGACATCTGGGGACTTTGATTTCGCTCTATGAAAGTGAGCACTATCAGCTTGTCATGTGACTTCATGAGAATCAGATTGCGGTGTTGACATATTTTGTAAATTCATCACGTGAGTCTTTCTTGCGGGTTTCCAAAATAGCGGGTCCGTAGAAGCGCGTCTTTTACCCCGGTAACCGACAAGATAATCCAACGCCTTTTGATATACGAATCCACCGAGTCCTAATTTCCAAAACTGCACGGCATCTGGGGCACTTGGTTTCGCTCCCGAAAGCGAACACTATCAGCTTGTCATGTGACTTCATGAGAATCAGATTGCGGTGTTGACATAATTTGTAAATTCATCACGTGAGCCTTTCTCGCGGGTTACCAAAATACGTAGAAGCGCGTCGTTTACCGCGGTAAACGACAAGATAACTCAACGCTTTTAGAAATACAACTCCACCGAGTCCTGGTTTCCAAAACTGAACGGCAGTTGGGGCACTTGGTTTCGCTCCCGAAAGCGAACAATATCAGCTTGTCATGTGACTTCATTAAAATCAGACTGCGGTGTTGACATATTTTGTAAATTCATCACACGAGCCTTCTTCGCGGGTCTTTAAAGAACAGGTCAGTTTTGCTTGCCCAGCGCTTTGCACGTAGACCGACAAATGAGGAGATCGTACGTTTTGGAACTCCGGGTTCCCGAAACAGCTCGACAGCTTGGGGCACGTTGGCTTCGCTCCATGAAAGCGAACACTATCAGCTTGTCATGTGACTTCATGAGAATCAGATTGCGGTGTTGACATAATTTGTAAATTCATCACGTGAGCCTTAATCGCGGGTTTCCAAAATAGCGGGTCACCTCCTTGCCGTAGGAGCGCGTATTTTACCACAAACCAACAAGAGAATCCAACGCTTTTTGAATTACGGCTTCAGCGAGTCCTGTTTCCAATACTGCACGGCAGCTGGGGCATTTTGGTTTCGCTCCCGAAAGCGAACGCTGTCAGCTTGTCATGTGACTTCATGAGAATCAGATTGCGGTGTTGACATAATTTGTAAATTCATCACGTGAGCTCTCGCGGGTCTTTGAAATACGGGTCAGTTTTCCTTGTCCAGCTTTGGGCATCTGCCGTAGGATCGCGTCTGTTCGTGAACCGCGTTAACCAACAAATGATGAGATTGAACGTTTTTTCCACCTGGTTCCCGAAACAGCTCGGCAGCTTTGAGGCACTTTGGCTTCGCTCCCTGAATGCGAACAGTATCAGCTTGTGACTTCATGAGAATCAGATTGCGGTGCTGACATATTTTTATCACGTGAGCGTTTCTCGCGGGTTTCCAAAATAGCGGATCACCTCCTTGCCGTAGGAGCGCGTCTTCTACCACGGTAACAAACAAGATAATCCAACGCTTTTTTGAAATACGACTCCACCGAATCCTGGTTTCCAAAACTGCACGGCATCTGGGGCACTTTGGTTTCGCCCCATGAAAGCGAACACGATCAGCTTGTCATGTGACTTCATGAGTTCAGATTGCGGTGTTGACATAATTTATAAACTCATCACGTGGGCTTGTATCGCGGGTCTTCAAAGAACGGATCAGTTTTCTGTGCCCAGTTGGCGGCGGCTATCGTAGAAGCAACCACGGTGGCAAAGGAGGTTGAAGTATGGTTCAAGATAAATCGATCGCTTTTTGAAGTACGGCGTCATCGAGTCCTGGTTCCCAAAGGTGCTCGGCAGCTGGGACGGTGGCGCCGCCGAAAGCGAACACTATCAGGTTGTCATGTGACTTCATGAGAATCAGATTGCGGTGTTGACATATTTTGTAAATTCATCACGTGGGCGCAGCCCGGCCTCGGCTTGCTTCTAGCGGGTCTTCAAGAACTTGTCGGTTGCCTGGACCTGCCCAGAATCACCTCTGGATCCTGAACGTGTCGACTCGAGGTGCGGTACCCCGTGCAGAGGTAGATATATGCAAGTGCGAAGGGTAAAAGCTGGAAGATACCGGCTGACCAACGATGACTCGGGGAATTGTGCGCTGCAAATGCAGCGGCACACGGAAGAGAACGGAAGTGAAAAAGACAACGGAGAAACGGGAGGGAGTGCCAACGGAATGACTCCTGAACTTCCTCGAGTCCGTGCCGGTACCCCAGAAATGATGCGCGCTTACTCTTCAGCTGCTTCTTCATCCAAGTGGATGTTGTAGTAGCGGAGCTGGTAGTCGTGCTTGTTGGTCGAGACGAGGCGGACGTACTCCTTCAACTTCTCCTGTCTGAGGAACTTCCTCGTCAGGAACTTCAAGTAGCGCTTCGCGAAGAGCACCTGTAGGGGGAGGTGCGCGGTGGCAAAAGCAGATCCAAAGCGTAGAGAAGGAGAGAAACGAGTTAGAGAGCAGGGGCCATCTCTCCGGGGAGTTTCCGGTCTCCTCAGAGACGCACTCGAAAGGCGGTGTGCCACTCGCTTTTTTAACTCCAGCTTTAGCTCCAGCTTCTGAGGACGCCACCGTTAGCTCCAGCTTCTGAGGACGCCACCGTTAGCTCCAGCTTCTGAGGACGCCACCGTGTAGCTCTGGGGTCGGCTACACGGCTAGGAGGTTTACTCACCGGGCAGTCGCCGATGATCTTACAAGGACCATGACAGCTGTGTCAAACACACACATATCCGAAGGGGAAGAGGGTAAGAGAAAAAGCGACCTTGAACTTCGTGATGACGATGGCCTGGTCTTCGACATTGACCTTGACCTTGTCGCCGAGCTGGCCGGTCTTACCCTCGATCTTGATGTGCTCGCTGAGGAACGTCGCGTACTTGTTGAGCAGGTCTGTGTCGATGAGGCCGTCCGTCGTGGGGATGCTGCAGTCAATCTTGTAGATCAGCTTGCCGGCCTCGGCTCTGCGGACACGCGAGTCCACCTTCACGTTGGCTTTTGCGACCTTCGGCATTTTGTTCTTCTTCTGCTTCCCCTTTTCTTTCTTTTCAAAGTAGCGTGGGACTATCCCGGCGCACGTGTTGCTAGTGCTCGTTTCTAAGAGGGAAGCAAGAACGTGCCAGGAATGGTGCGCACTGCACCGGTCCTATCCGCACCAGTGTTTCGGTCATTTGCCAACTGGGGTGGTTTGCAAGAACGTGCTTGGAATGGGTATGTGCTCAACACCGCACTGCTCCCGTCTGCGCCGTGTTTCGGTCCTTTAAGCCACGCACACATAAGGCGGACCATCATCAGCGTGGAACCTGAGTGTCTGCAGACAGGACTGCGGTGTGAGTCTGGTTTGTCAGGCGGCTGTTCGTAGCTCGTCACAGCCAGGACCACCCGTGCTACTAGAGCACAGGCGAATCCGTCACGGGGAGAAGGCCCCTACAGCCGTGTCTGAGCAATCAGTTAAAAACGGGTTTGCCAACTGGGGTGGGGGGTGTTACAATAGCATGAGGGTTCGGGACTTCAACCAAAGACAACCAAAAAGCAAAATTTAAAAGAAATTATATGCCTTCGCTCTTTCGCTATCCTTTCAAAAACTGTTGCGTGTCAGGCGCGCCGCTTTCGTGATGAGCTGCTCGTTCCTCAGAATATCGCTGAACTGAATGTAGCTTCCCAGGGTTTATCCGTGGTTTGGCCCGTGGTTTGCCCGTGCCAGCAGGCCCCACGCGACCGTCTCGTGCTGCCGGTGGATTCTGCGTCCAAAAGATTTACCCAATTTTAGCTCTACCGAGCATACCCATTTTTTACGGGCAAATCTGGGGGTGACCTCAACCAGTGTGTTTATCTAGCGCCAAAAAACGCAGTCGTTTCATTCCTCGCATACGGGCTTCAGCCCGAGCTTCATTTGAGTACCCAAATCCAATGGTTTGGCATGCACTTTCGCACGGGCTACATTATTTTATGACGTCGTCGTTGCCTGCCATTGCGTCGTCAAGATCGAGTACTTGCGGTGCTGGCGGGCTAGGACTTCTCAAGAATATTGAGAAATCCCAACTTGCTTAGATCACAGGTCACCGACGCCTATTTGCTGCTGGCGTCGTTGGCGAAAAAGAAGCTGCAACGAGAGAAACGGTCTTAGCCTTCTCAGCGCCGCGATACGTACCTGAGGCGAGCGAAGCATGTTCGGAAAAGAAGGCAAAACATGAGGAAAGTAGGGGAATACCATCAGCATGTTGTGTGTCCCCACCGCCGCCTTTGAGAAGCAAAGCGGGGCGGCTGTGTTCGTTCACAAACAAGGGACCTGCGGACCCCGTAGATTTGGCGAGAAACGAAGACACAGTCGTCGGCCCCTTGTCTCAAAGATGACGGGACGAAGCCAACGCAAACGTGGCAAGTTCCGAGCAGGAGCTGGCAAGAGCTCTCAGATCGGCTGATGGCTTCCTTTGAGTTCGTTGGGGGGGGCACATTCGCTGGATCCTTTCGGTGGATGCAAGGCCTGTCGGCACCAGATCCGGCCGTATCGAAATACATCTGAGCTTCCGGGGTTTTTCTGCAGCGCAGAGGGACTCTCCTGCACGCTCGTTTTTGGCGGGTTCCATAAGGAACGCCGGAACTGTGAAATACGAGGAGGTTACGATTTCCTCCGTAGCTGCTCCAGGGAGCGCGGCTGCGGATGTTTGGGGCAAGCCTCTCATTTTGAAGTGTTCGGCTCTCCGGACCTGATCAAGCGCCGGTGCAAGCTTGCGGAGAACAAACCTCGTCCGCTATCATGCCTGGCTTTCCGGACATCAAGATCTTCGAGGGGCGGAGAAGGGCCGGTGAACCGTGGTCCGTCTAATCAGGTTAATCGGGCTCAACCACTGAATCGCTATTGCGTCACCAGGATTTGGATGTTTTCTTCGTATTCACAAGTGTCCTTGTCTGATAGCGCGGCGCACGTATGCAGTTCAGTGGCCCCACGGAGTAACAAATAAGTTGAACAGGTTTGGCGCTGGGCCCAAACACAACGGCGACGACACAACACAACAATTCCTGAGGTGTGGAAAGAACATCACAACATGGGCCCGCATCGAACCGAGGTCCGAGCGACTTACGCCGAAGCGATGGTGAGCGAGACGCGTAGAACACTCGGCTGAAGACCTGGCGTTCAGGACCAGTGTCTACGTTGGAATGAAGCAGTCACGAGCGAAATGGCCTTCGATACGGAAGAATGTCAACCTCCCTTGCACACCAAAGATCTTCGACTTTTCCCCCCACCACCACCGTTTCGCATCGTCCGGCCACTGCTCGAGGCAAAAGTTCCAGAAAGAGTTGCTCGGGGCACCCGAAAATGACGCGAAGCCTGCTCTCCGAGGGCCCTCTCCGGCCCATCGGTGAAACACACTTTCTGGGTCACTGAAGGTTCATTTAACACCCCCCACTGAATTAGGGCCCGTTTTAGGCCACAGAAGAGGTGTGGGTGCGCAAATGTGGTGGAACGTGGGGTGTAGATCTCGGAAAGAATTTGGAGTGCAAAGTTTGGGTGGCACCGCGTCATATGATTGCTCAGCGCAGAACGCACAACATGCAGCAATGAATTCCGGCCGCGACAAAAATTGATTGAGAAAAGCACATTGAGAAATTGATCCTCCCTTGGCAGGAAGACGAAGGAGTATCCTAACAAGCTGGCGCACCTTCTGCAGACAATACGTTTCCTAAATGGCGGTCGTGGTAACTACTGGTTCTGCCACGCCTGGGGGGCAGTTGCTCAATATTAACTCCCGAACGAGAACTTCCGAAAGGAACCAAGAGTTTCCCTGTATGCAGTCGATACAGCACCTTGTCCGTCATATTGCCCACTGGAGGGAAGAGGGGCGTGCAGCCTGGTAGAACCGAGGTCGGAAGAGCCTCGAAACAGTTATGAACACCCAGCACTGGCATGCCTGTGCCACCAAGTCACAAAATAAGGATTGAAACTAGATAGGGAAGCTCGAAGACAAATGCTAGCAGCCCCTCGCGGAGAGATGGATGACACCCCGTTACGAGTTTTGGTGTGAGGCTTTTGAGCCAATGCGGCCATTCCCGATTGCAGTCTTCTCTCAACCCTGTGAAGGCCAAGCAGCCCCCTACCAACTAAACTGAGGGAAGCAAGGAATATTCTGTAGGCGCATGGACAAGGATTAGAGGGCGGGTTCAGACACATACACACGTACACTACAGTAAACCAGTCAACCTTTTCTCCAATGTACTTTTTCGGTTTGCCCTGAACAGGCTGACCCGGCTGGGCGGGTTGCCTGCTGGGCTACGCCTCTGCGTTCTCCCCTCTTGCTTTCTCCTCTCTTCTAAATTGTACTCGGTTTGCTTGTCTCTTTCGGGGGTTTTCACAGGTTCTAAAAGCTTGTTTCTTTAGTCTTTTCGTTTTTGAGGGGCGTAAACGCCGGTGTAGTGGACTAGCGAAAGAGGGAAGCTGTCCCACTGCGTCGATTACAGCGCCGGCCCTTTGAAAGAGGGTGCTAGAATGAAACGATTATTCCCTGGCACCAGCCTTTTCATTTGACAGATAGAGATGTCATCCTTTTCTGCATCCGAAATAATTTGAGGTTTTGAAAGGCCGAGTTTCTTCCCTGAATCGGCAGTATTGCGGGGAAATTGCGTAGTGCTGCCTTGTGTGGTAGTTGTTTCTCAGGCCTGGCGGATGATACGTGATGTCAACCGCGGCTAATACAAAGAGGATGACGACGTGAAGAAAAAGCTGGGTTTCGTTGAACGCGGTGCCCGACCGTTTTTACGCTGAGTTATAATCAGAACACAAGTGAAAGCCTATTTCTTGGCCATTGCACGTTCGGTAAAAAGAAAATGCGGAATTGCCTTTGCATGATACGAACAAAAAGAATCTGGATTCGCTTAACGGAATCAGGTAGGACTGGTTTAGACGGAACAAAACTGATAATGGGAACAGGCGATGGAGAAAACAAAAGCAAGTGGTGATGCTATAAGCGATGTTCGGAGACATCTTGGCCGGAAACTTGCGAGCAGAAGTAAGATGGGCGAATCGTGGACAACTTGAACACAGCGGAAGCGAATTCGAAAGCTTTGATCACAGGGCGTTGTCAGAATCGAAGCGGTTGAATACACTACACAGTAGTTCAAAGATGGGACACGCGGATTCCGGTGAGTACTCCACGGGAGTCCGACAGGCGAGAGCAGAACTAAAAGCTAGTTCGATGCATGATCATCAGTACCGATGATCGATGGAAAGCATGAAGCGAAGATGCGGTCTCGCTTCATAAACCTCCAGCTTTGAGGTTACAAGAACAGGGTTCGATGCCGAACGTGCACGAAATACTGCATTACGGCTGTTCTTGTCCTTTCGATGCCGTAGCGTAGAGGCTGTGGAGATTGCGTGTCGGTTCTGATTGATTTGATACCTTGTTTCCGAATAGACTGTGTATCACGATGTTTTTTACCTGCTGCGGTACTTTTTCTCCCTCCTACACGAGAAAAGCCGGGCAAAAA
The DNA here is from genome assembly GCA_030068145.1 of Diplonema papillatum. Lineage (NCBI taxonomy): Eukaryota > Euglenozoa > Diplonemea > Diplonemida > Diplonemidae > Diplonema > Diplonema papillatum. The sequence continues at coordinate 41,939 of JAPJBO010000437.1, read as the reverse complement.
GAATCACTTTTTCTCCCGGGTTTCACTTTTTCTCCCGGGTTTTTTTCCCGGATACTTCAATTTCACCAAAGGGCGAAACAAGGGCGGGAGGATCAGAAAATGCCGAAGAGAAAGCGTTCCCCGAGCGAAAGCAGCTCAGCGAGTGCCTCAGACGAACCCGAGCTACTTCCGGAGGCATCTAAAGAGCGCTATGTTCAGGTTTTCGCAGCGTTCTTGGAGCATGCGAACATAAAGCGACGCAAGAACGGCCGCCTGAGCCGCCGAGCACAAGAGAAGGACTTCATCGGCTTCCTTGCATCAAAGCAAAAGGAAGGCTTCAAGAATTCGACCCTGTGGAGTTACTATTCCATGATCGGGGCATGCGCCCAGACAGAATGGAACATGGTGCTGAAAACAGAGTTCCCCCGCCTTTCAAAGCTGTTGAAAAAGTGGGACAAGTCGTATGTTCGGAAGAAGGCCAAGACGTTCACAGAAGCAGATCTGAACCTTCTTTCCCCCCCCCCCGTTCAACCGTACCGTGAAGCCCAGGAACAGCACAGCAAGTCGGGAACAAAAGTACCTTGCAGCAGGTAAAAAAATAGCGTTTTACTAGTAAATAAGGTGCGTGTCCCTCAAACAAGTTTTTCTCCCTCGGTTGGGTTTTTCTCCCTCGCCTTCGGCTCGGGAGAAAAACCAACCTCGGGAGAAAAACTTGTTTTCGGGACACGTTTTCCCCCTCAGTTGAGTTTGCTCCCTCGCCTGACGGCTCGGGAGCAAAATCAACTTCGCGGGAAAAAAGCACTCTTATTTACTAGTAAAAAATAGCTTTTTCCCTACCGGACGAGGTTGTTGAGAGCGAAAAGCAATGAATTGCACAATACCTGCCGTCGTACTGCTCTTGAGACTTCTGCAGTGTCACAGGCGTCAGTCGGGACTTCGTACGTTGTCGCTTCATGAACTTCTCATTCGTGATCTCAATCTCAACGTGCTGTGTGTGGGATGGCGAATGGTATCCTCTGGCGACACTGGCCAAAGCTTCGGATTAATAAAAGCTTCGTGTTTTTGACAGCGCGCAAAGGCACAAACATGCTTCAGAACAATTGGCATGGTGCAGTGATCCTTGTGAGCCCCGGCAGTCGGTGATCATACAGCACAGTCTGGCCAGGAGGAGGTGGACCGGCTTGCGCCAATGTAAGCAACCCTATACCTCGACTTCCAAAAGAAAAGAACGCCTGTTTGGCGGCATCGTCGCCGGAAACCACAAATCAAGCTCCGAACACACACAGGGCCAGCGTCCAATATTTATGAAATGACGTCAGACTATAACTCAAACGCAAGGCACACCGCAAACAAAGACAAAAGGCATACCTGCCGTCGCTCAGCGGCTGCATACATAGCGAGGAGTCCGCCGATGATGGCGAGGATCATGCCGGGTATGGTGACGACGGAGCCAAACCCGCCGATAATGTGAACGCCGTCGAAGAGGTATTCGGACCAGAACGTGCTGATCAAGGCTGACATGGCGAGGGCGACCGAGACTGCCAGAGGGTGGAGGTAGCGGAGGGCATGCATGAAGCAAAGTTGCTGTGCTGCGTGCACGCAGAGGAGGGCGATCCACCACTTGACAGAAGACGCGGACTGTGCCCACCCGAAAACTCCTTCCGAGCCGAACGTGTCGTGGATCGCGTCGTCCGCGAAGGCGATGCCCAGCAGGAACAAGCAAGACAGCACCGACGACGGAAACAGCACCACCGCCGCCGGCAGCTGGGCCGCGAGGTGGTTCGCGCACACCAGGAAGATCGCCGTGAAGAACGCGGACGCCGCCGCGTACCCGTCGGAGGCGCCCCACTCCCGCCAGCTGTGCTCGTGGAACGGACCTGCCACCAGCGACATGCCCGCGGCCACCAGCAGGAGCCCGAGCAGCTCGCCCATGAACACGGGCTGTCTACTGAACGTGCGCATCAGCGCGATGTAAATCGGGTGCAACCCGTGCAGAACGATGCCCTGAATAGTCGGACCGACGCAGCCGTCGTGGTCGGACTCCACGTTGTTGGTGGCCATCGCCCAGAAGATGGCAAGGCCAGCCCAGCCGGCGGAGAGGATGAAAATGAGAAGGATGCCTCCGGTCCATTCTTTGAGCAGGCCGGTTTCCGTCGGCCTCCAGTGGTGGATTGAGCAGGTGAAGAGAAACAGGAGCGAGAAGCTCACCACGTCGGCCTGGGACCACCACAGAGCGGCGAGAGAGGGCCTGGACGCGAAGATGTTGAGATGCGTAACAAGCGGTTGCACAACGGAAGCAGAGATGGTGCCCACCGCAAGCACGAGCCACGCCCACGCAGGGCGCGAAAGCTCAACGGAGATGACAATCGAGGCGAGGCTGCTCGAGGGGTAGGTGCACGCATCGCAGTACAATGTCACGCTCAAAATTTCACTGGGCAGGTGAGAGTATAACCTCGCCTCCAACGACTCACTCGCTGTCAGGCTCGCGGTGTAGGGCACCGCAAACACCCACTGCAGAGCACCTGTCTTAGCAGCCGTCGGATCCAGCAACAACACCGCCTCGTACTCCCAGTCCACTCTCTCCGGTGGCATTTCGACCGACACAGACACCCGGTTGTCGCGGTCCACTTTCGTTGGCGCGTTTGCTAACCAATCCATGAAAGCATCCCGTTTCTCCATGTTCGTGGGTGTTGACCCGCCAGATGACGTCGAGACGCGCTGCGTGTGGGCCATGGACGGTGAAAGCAACAGCCCGAACCCGGTGTAGTGGCACGCGGACTCCACAAGGTGTTGCACGGTGCCGTTGCCATTACTTTGCGCCGGTGAGTTTGTGTCTATCGTAGCAAGGTCGTCGACTGCAGGGACTTCCTCCGTGAATGATACGTCCATATAGGTCTTCGTCCTGCTAGCGGTAGGGCTGTTCGCAGAACCCCCTCCCGACAGCAGGGCCTCGTGTTCGTTGCCGGATTCCCCTTCTGTATCTCGCTCGGTGTCAACCTCCGGCGACCGGCCACTGGATGATGCTTCCACGATGTCGTAGTTCATCGTGGCAGGATCTGTGGCCGTGCGAAACCGGACTTCTCGCCTGTCGCCAGAGTCCTCCAAGGCCTTAAGCAGCGCATCAACAGAAAGGCGAGCTCGGCGAGCAATCTTCAGCATGTTAATACGTTGGATGCCGTCGCCTTCGGCGGTCATATCCACACGCCGCGTGGAGCCCATCCTGCGTCTTGTGATCAACGCTCCCCGTTTCGGAGTGTCGCACTCAGCATACAGCTTTACAACCTTCCGAACGGCACCCTGCGGTGCGCTGTCGTTCAACCCGCGCCCATCCCCATTCATTGCGATGAGACACGGGCGGCTTCCCACCTTCCCCCTAAGGCAATCCCCCAGCCCGTCCTCCGCCTTCGCGTTTGTTGTGCCTTTGACTTCTCCAGGAACAGTAGTTTGACCAGTCTGTTTATCGGTTACTTGACGAATAAAAGGACGGCAGAACTTGTAGCCGGGACGTTCATCTTCCACTTGCCGTCACCCAGCTGTGCTCTCCGAGGGGAAGGAACCCTTAGTCCAATGCTTAGAGAACACTGCCTCTCGTGCATTGATGCTAGCACCAAGTCTTTTTCGAAGAAGCTGGTGTATAGAAAAGGAATGCAAGCCGGAGGAAGGTACATCCACAAGTCCTGGTGGTTGGCATTATTAGCACAAGCCCACCAGAACCTTCAGAGTGAAAGTCCGCTTTTTCCGCTGCTGAACCAACAGGCTTTTTGACGGGTCTGTACTATGTATCGGCTGAGCATTTTGCTCTTGTTTGCCACAGGTTCGTACTCCTGCGATGCAGAACACCAACGAACCCAAGGGACGTTATCCTAAATCATGAGACTCTGCAAGCTTGTCTTCGCCCATTCGCTGCATACGCCAAGGAGAAGCCATTTGCACTGGTGGCCACCGATGGCCCAGCAACCGGCGTGAGCTAAAACGCTTTGTCGCATCCTAACAAATGAACTGTTCTCTTCGGTAATACTGCGGTCGAAAGAAAACGTCCCCCCGTCCAGTGAAGAACGCTGTCGAAAACGCCCGTCGGTATGCGGTGTCAAGGCCAAACGCTCAAGTCCCCTGAGGATTCCCGAAGCGTGAGAAGGACGTGATTCCGGTCAAATGCACACACCGATGGTGTGTAGTCGACGCTAGAAAACATACCGTAAATGGAAATATATTGGACCGGACAAATATTGGACCGGACTTAAGTTGGACCGGACAAATCTTGGGACTTTGGCCAGAAATTGGCAACTTGGGACTTTTGTCCGGTCCAACATATATCCTATTCGGCACACAACACAATGCAAAGTTTGACTGGAAACCCACAAAAACAGAAGGAAAATAAAGGGAAAAAAAGAGCAATGTTGCGGTACGTCGTAAAGCGTGAACCGTTTGCTGTCGTTTCGGCAGAGGTCAAGAAGGAAGCCCGCGCTGATGCTGTTGCCAAGGAGGTAGTTGCGAGCGCGCCTCGCAAGGGCCAAGAGACATACAAGGCTTGGGCAGCAGATACAAAGCTTGAGATAGCCAAGTTGGTCGCAGATCTCGGGCTCACCAAGGCAGTTGCCACGTGGAATGACAGGCCGAATGCTCGGAAGGTAACGAAGGGCTCGGCCGGACGATTCTATGACGCATACAAAGACGAGCTGAAAAAAACCGTGAACAAGAAGAGGCTGTACGACGACGAAAGAGACGAGAGAGGCATTGCCCTTCCCGTGGCTAAACGAGGACGTCCGAGGTTGCTTGCAGAAGAAGAACAGGAAGAGCTGTTCAGGATACTGAAGGCGATGCGAGAGGCAGGCGGGGTGTGCTCAGGTTGTATCGAGTGTTGCGAGGGGTATTGTGAAGACTTCCAGAAGGTCGCCCTCAGGTACGAATGTCGTCCGCGAGAACGTGGCAGCCATCGCACTGGTGGGCAACGTCAGGACTCTCCTACAGAGTGTTTCCCATCCTGGGATGTGATACCACCAGATCCGGACCAAGCAAGAACCAAGAAGGCCAAAACTCGAAAATTGCTAAGTACGCAAAAGCCTCCCGAAAAATGTTGGGCCGGACAAATCTTGGGACTTTCGGCCAAAAAGTGGCAACTTGGGACCTTTGTCCGGTCCAACATATTTCCATTTACGGTATCATAATTAACGTATACACAAGATATTGTGTGCAGGGGTGGGTGTACCAACCTCCTAGAGTTCGGTGTGCGCGATGCTCAAACCTTCGACGCCTTGCTTCGTCAGGGTGAGGTACAGATTCTCGTCGCAGCCACCGGCTTGCGTGTAGGTTGCATAGCCCGCTTTGCTGCAATCGGCAGGTTCGATCTGTGTACCCTCGCCCCACTCGTTGAAAGACGTGATGCTTACAGCTGCGAGATCTTGCAGCTGGCGCACCACTTTCCACTGCTCCTCGTAATACGCGCCGTCTCGCCTGCTCTTGGTGCTGCCCTCGTTCCATGGCCGAATGGACGTGTCATTGTATCCGGGCCCCACAGACGGGACGAAAATCAAACGATGCTGTGAACACCACTGCGAGATGGCTTGCCAGTTCGCGGGTGTCGATGCGTGCGTGAAGCCTGCAGAAGAAAAATAGTTGTAGGCCCCGTCGAAGTGACCAGTGATCAAGTGCTGATCCCGCGCAGAGTTCCCAGAGTCAAGAATGAGGCCGATGAAAACACCATCGAGCCGTGTCCCGCGCACGGTCATGTCCCCTGTGGGTGACAACAGACGCGCCCACTCCTCTCCTGCCAAATGGTAAGAGTCGAATACGAAAAACCATGGCTTTCCGTGTCTGTTTTCGTCTCGGTATAACCACTCAGCGGAACCCACACGGGCGACCAGGTGTTCCAAATCTCTCCGAATCGACTCCACGGACCTGCCTTCATATGGCTCTAAGTGCATCACCACTTGCACCCCTTGCGCTTTTTTACTGAAAGCCTCGGCCCACGAAACGAAGAGATCGTTCGTCCTTATCGATTCTCCCGACGCACCGGATACTCCGTGCCAGGATACGGCAACCGCACTCACGCCAGCGTAAGCCAGCCATTGGGCCTGCTTCTCAAGGACGAGTGGCTCGTGCACTGAGTACGGTCCTTCTTTCGGCCAGTATGCTGCGCCAATTGATTCAGGGGGCTCGTACCGCTGGCCCACAGTCGGGTGACGTGCGGTGACTTCTGGCCTCCAATGCGGCAACACGCGGTGCGCCCACTGCATCCAATCACCGTTCCGCTCTGGTGTGCCGTACCACAGGTAATAGAAAGCGAACACGACCGGCACAACTGGTGCCATTCAGTCTTGCCGTGGTACTCTTGTGGTTTATTTCTCTGTCGCCTTTTCTTCTGTTTCGGTGACCAGCGGGACCCGTAAACAAATAAGGACGTTTTTTTACGGGTTTGCGGGCACGTGTTCGTGGTAGGGAACATTTTGTGCTGGGCCAGTAGTTCCTTTCGGACCCAAACAAAATTGGGTACGGGGCAGGCATAGGCCATTCTATGAACGAAGGAGAATTGGCAAGCACGCGGGTTTGCACGGCGGCTCGGGTCTTGTCACCCCCCGCCCCCCATCACAGCTGCTCGCCACCCGCGCTGGTTTTCGCACAAGACCTCTTCACTGGGACGTATCACACGCATACGGATGATAGTCGCATCGCTGGTCGATTTGTATACATGTGATACGTCCCGGTGAAGAGGTCTTATCAAGGCACCATTGCCACCGTTCAGAGAGCACAGTTCTCGATGCGAGGGGCGTACCCGGGGCTCTGAACACCGCGGAGGCGTTGGTCCACTGAATAACTCAGGCAAAAAGCAACCAATAGATGGCTTGTCTTGCCTACAGCGACGACCCAACACCCCTGACTTGACGACACTGCTTTGACTGCCGTGGGCACTTCCGATTCAGACTATTGCAGTTGGCAAGCATAATGATGGCAGCTCGTGAGCGTTTCCCTGGAACAATCATCTTGAACGGTCTAAGAGAGAAAGGGGCGCAAAGTCAGTCGGAGGGGCACGCGCCCGAAACGTTTTTTTTTTTGTGGTAACTGATTTACTTTCCGTTTTCCTATTGCGCGAAACGAGGCCTTGAGTTGCAAGAGCTCAGCATCACCCCAAAGGCGATGAAACACGTAAATGATCGAGCAAGAGAGAAGACGACACGTGATTGACTAGGCCCCAGCGCCCGTCCTCCCTTCTGAGCAACTGTAGAGCCGTCCCAGTTGGAGAGAGGAGGCGAGCCACGAACAAGAAAGTCGGACTCGAGATTTCTCTTTCGAGCAACTGGAAAGCCATCCAGTGATAGAGGAGGCGCGAACAAAAATGTCGGACTGAAAAGCTTGTTGGGGCGTGGGGAGATCGGTCTGGGAGGCTCGGGGTTTCAACAACACAATCTACACTGTGTTGCAGGCTCTGCGGCAATGAAGTTGGTTGGCTCATAAAATACACAATGCTGATCCGAACCTGCCGCAGCCGTCTTTGACGAGAGGTGGCCAAGGATGTCTATTCTCCAAGCGCAGATACCAAACAGTACGTCCAGTCGGTGACTGAAGTAAGATAAATGATGGGCGGATGCTGCTTCAATAGACGCAAAAGTACAACCCAGATACTCCCCCACGCGCATTCGCGTATCGCAAGCGTGGGTCGTTACCAGGCCATGTACTAGGCACGCTATGGGCCCCCAAAAAAGAGGAAAGGGTGGTTTTGCTCTGGCTAGGAAAGAGAATAGCTAGAGCCAAGCCAATACGCACTTCCAGTGTGGCAGCTGTTCAGGCCACCAAAAGTGCAGCGAAGAAGGACTCGGGCAGCATTCACACCTCAGGGACAGGAGCAACCACAGTTCCGCAGCAGCGACAGAACAAAGCGTCTCGCGGAGTGCGGGAAGGGGTGGCTACTGCACGGAACCGGTCTTAGTTCCTTGGCTAAGGGTCGCGAGAGGGTGTGAAGTCATCGTTCGACGAAGGACGTACGGTATTCTGCATAATCAACGGCTTTCTTTCCACGACACCAATTTTTTCGGTGCCATATTGCCGTTAAGAATTCATGTGCTCTCTTTCGTGGTGACGACTCGGCTTCCGGGTGGAAGTGGTGAGAAAGAATGCGGACTTGGGGGGCGGATGGACAAGATTTGGACTTCGCCGCCGATCTGGGTACGGGATGAGACCCGTGTTCAACAGAGGCGAGGGGGCGATGGCGGTTGCTGAAGTCACATGTAGCAATGCAGGAAGGAGGGCTAAGACCGAAGGCCGATTACTAAGTTGCAGCAGCTCTGCGGACCCTCGGTCAGGTCCTACAGGTTATTATGAGGCACAGCCAGCAGACTGGCTGCACATATTCGGCCGGGGGCATTCGTTTTGCCTCAACGCAGGCAGTTGAACGTCACCCGCCGATTGACGTGCAGCTGAGTTAACAGCGGTACCTGAGCAGCGGTAAATACCACGTAGCCAAAAGATCGCAGCTTCGGTTTAGAGGACAGGACTACTAGAGAGCCTTGTCAGGTCGATGCTACAGTATCACGGAGCCCCGTCTCGGAGATCATGCGTTGTGCTTTCTGCATAACAATCATAGCGGCACCATTGCGCGAAAAGACGCTGATGGTCCCAGGCAGGATTCCTCGATATAGTCCGGTAAAGCCTCCGAGGTACTGGATGCGCTGCCTGATTGTCGGCTTTGCGATTCCCTCTGTTAGGTTCGTTTTATTTTCTTCACGGTCAGACGGGTTCTAGACATAGACATGCGAAGGTTTCCGAAGGGAACTACATACCCCCCCTCGTACTATTTAGGCAGTCGTAATATTACGAATTTAAAAGTTTTAAGGGGTGCCCCCAGCCGCAACGACTTTTAAGTTTTAGGTCCGGCTAAGAGCGCTCACTGAACAGGTCCCTTCCCCGTTTTCTCTTTGATGAAGAGCGTGTCCAGGTCCATCATCACTGATGTATCAAGGTTCACCACCTCTACTGCATCAGCAATGCGAGAGCTGCTGCGAGCTCAGTGTGTTTAGTCCTTCTGAGCCCATTAGACAGTCACTGGTCACTTAGAGTGAGCCTCACTCTACGTGACACCCATGCACTTTTGTCCACTGTGACTGAAAAGTGCGGCTTCAGCGTCACTTAGAAGAATTAGAAAAACGGAAGATTTCGTAGCACTTAGAGTGAGCATGCAGCATCACTTGGAGTGAGACCTCATGAGGCTCTCTCTACACAGGTTGAATGGTAGTTGAATTGTGGTTAAATAGTGGCTAAATAGTACGACTCACTCTGGGGTGTACTTTTAGCTTTTTCAGGGAAAATCTGATGGTTTTCACCTAAATAGTACGAGGGAGGGGGGGGGTTGCAAGAGGGATGACTCTGGAAAATCATCCAACTTCCCAGTGATGCGCTACGCTTTCTTAGAAAACGTGCTTTCGAGTGAGAGTTCGCTTGAAGATCCAGGATTTTAAAGTCTCCGGGGGTGACAATCGTAGAATATCATCGTTCTCTGTGGCCGACTAGAGCGAGAGAGTGTTTTAGAGATTGCACACCTATTTCGGTTCCAGCTTGTACCTGGTTTTTGAGTGTTTCGAGTGGCCATATAACCCAGAAGCCCAGAGCAGCCGAGCCGCCGCTAGCAATAAATTGCCCCCAGAACGAGTCCATGAGTGTCGTGTGCCGACGGATGCTGTCGATGCTGACAAAGTAGAGAGTCAGCAGGGGACACGTTCGCACGTACTGCAGCAGGAAGCCGTCGTACACGTTGCGCAGCTGCCACGAGTGCCCCGTTTGGCGACGAACCTTGGCGTACTCAACGGGAGACTCGATGAATGCGCGCGAAGAAGCACCGCAAAATCCAGCGACCACCGTTTTGATCTGCAAGCCCCCCGTGAAGGGGATGGTGTTGTCGGCTCGCGTGTTCGTCAACTTCGTGTACACGGATTCGAACACTGAGAACTGAATGGATCGGTACACCACACTCCCCCACATCGGCGGCACCACTCCACGGTAGAAACCCATCAGACCTTCACGCCGAAACACGGTTCTGATGGTATCGATCATGCCACCCCCACCGTGCCCCTTCAGAAAGCCGGACTGTGCTTGCATCTTGCATTTGACGGTGTCCATCGGGTGCCCGGTCAGGGTGTTGGTCGCTCCGTACAGCGTGCCCGTTGCCAGGGAGATCAAGCCTTCTTTCCACCATTCTTGCCGCTCGTGGTTGTGAGTCATCCCTCTGCCGCTACACGGGGGGTATTTGCACAGCCCTTGATAAATTGAGTCTACACACCCCCCACACCCTCCCTCCCAGGGCAGTAAGCCTTCAATGTGTTGAATGTAAGTTGATGCCGTCTTATGTGGTAGTTGTAACAATGCACTTCTCGGTGACTTGATTAACGATCATTCGAACAGGTCGATTCACGGCTCCTCCTTTCGCTACTCTAGTGCCTTTGCCGGGTCTGTTAGCGAATCGAGCTACAAGGTTAGAGGGACTCTCAAATGCATTTGAGGAGATGTGATCATGTCGTCAGAGAAGTCACTTGGAAAACGAAGCCGACACAACAAGAGAAGAGGTCCGGTCATGATGTGAGCGCTAGAATGTGAAAGCAGTGTTTCGTCATCTCGAAGCTTACAAAGAGAAGATATCCTGGCTTTCTAAGGCCGGTAGACCATTGCTTCGTTCTCATAGGCACAGTTTTTTTGAGCCTTCATGCCTCTCTTTGACTGCTGCGTTACACAGCAGCTCATAGGTTGCGAGCATTGCATGCCGTTCACGAAGTGCTCCGAATCGTCAGAAAGGCATGGCAAGCCGCTTCTTTTTCTCCGGGACTGGCCCCGTTTCGTTTCCGTCTTGAAGACTGAAAGAGCCTCAGCTGCCACCACAAACCGTTTACGAAGAGCTCCGAGTCGTCGGAAAGGTGTGGCAAGCCGCTTTTTTTCCTCCGGGACTGGCCCCGTTTCGCTTCCGTCTTGAAGACTGAAAGAGCCTCAGCCGCCGCCGGGCTGCGGGTGTGTGCGAAGACACGTCGTGAAGGTTGTCGGCTACGTTTGTTTGTGTCCATCGCCGGAAGATTTTTCATCAGGTATCGTAATGCTCGTCGGCTTGACCTCTGTACGAAGGACCGTATCCGGGGCACGCCGGTGTACGGTATACTCTTTTTCGTTCCATCTGTGATCACTGCCGGGGTTTGTAAGGTCGTCGACCCAGCCGTGGTTGGCTTCAGGGTGGCTGTCACAGAATGGGAGGTACGGTTTGATATCAAGGATAGGTGTGCCGTGCAGGAGGTCATGGTCTCTGATGGTCAGCACTTTTCCGGCGACGTTCAACAACTTGCAGCAGGATAGACCAATTGGGTTTGGGCGGTGAGGGGAGCGCGTGGCGAAAAGCCCACGGAGGGCCGTGTCTCGGGGTGGTACGATCATGCTCTTCCAGCCAGAGAAGAAGTCGGCTTCTACTTGAGCCGCAGCTTCACTGGGATCCGCCGGTTGTCTCTTGCTCCTGTTTGTCTCACCGGCGTACGAGAATTGGAACAAGACCCAGATCCTGTCAAACTTGTTCAGGTCCCTCACCAGGTTTTCCAAACCATCTCGAAGTACGATTACGCCAGTTTCCTTTTTGACGGTTTCGTTCGCGGAAGGCTGCCGTGGAGCTTGGTAGTGGGCACGAAAGTTCGTGTACGCGACGCCGACGGGGGTCACTGGAAACGGGATCATTGCTTCCGGGGTCAGTATTGCCCGGCTCTGCGCATTAGCGATGAGAACTGCAGTCCTGTACTCGCTTTCGTAGGAGGTCACGTCGTATCGGTTCGCCATCAGCCTGTACCGAAGACTGCGGTCCAACTCGTTTTCCGTGCGCAATCTGTCGAAAAACGTAATGTCTTTCCCGTTGCTCCACACCACAGCTTCCGGGTTCTCCGGCCCCGAGAATTTGCCGAAGTTGAAGAGCCTACACGGCAACGGGTTCTTCTTCGTCTTTTTATCTTGGTGCTTCGTGGCAAGAACTGACGTTTTGGACAGCAACTCGCCCGGCCAATTCGGATACCCTCGCATCTTTACCCAAACGAGGTCTCCTACAGCGTGGTTGAACTCTGTGAGCAACGGGGTGCCAAAGTGTTCCGGAAGTTCAAAGCTCGCCAGCGAGACGAAGTCATCGGACGGCAGCGGACAGTCAGGATTGTGGGCTGTTTTCTGCCGCTTTTGCCTCGTTTCCTCAGTAAAGCAGTCGATAGACGGGAGCTCATTCGAATCGTCGTTGGGATCATAAAAGTGAGCGAACGTCCGAGCGGCACCGGCCGAGGCAGTGGTCGGGCGCTTCGAAGAGGCAGAAGCTGTGGTCATGGGTGCCGGAAGTTCGGAAATCGGACTCTCTTCCTTCGTGGCTGTCGGCTGGTCATTGAGTGAAGCCTTCCCCACAACCTCTCCCAGGCGGCGGAGCATTCTCGTGGCTTCTTCTCTATCGCCATCCCCGAGTGTCGACGCGGCAACCAGCCGGCCGAGCCCCTCTATGTGTTCCATGATATCTCCTTGTGTTTTCAGTTCATTTGTGAAAGAGGTTTTAGGAAGTCTCCCAGAAGTGGTACTGTCGTTCTTGCCCAGTTGGTGGTCACTAGCCAGCGTCGAATGAAATCTGTTTGTCTGAATTTGAGTCCGTCTCTTGGACTTCTTCTTTTATCTGGCCGCTGCTGTTTTTTGTATCGCTCCGCCCTTAATTGACGGCTCGAGTGCTACGAGCAACACGGGAGTCCAGAATGCGGTCCGTACAACGCGCTTGATAACTGGGGTCAAAAGAGAAGTGGGAACTGAGGCGGACCAGTCGGATGCTGCTTTTCAACAGCAGTATAGATAGACATACAACTTCATTTGGACACAGGCCTTGTGTAAACGAGTACCTAGAAGTCTCTTCGAAGGCACAAAGTTCTGTTGTCCCTAAATTGGTGATTGTGCTAGTACAAACGAGCACCGTAACATACTAGCTGGTGTTCTCACGTTTCGACGGAGTGGAAGTCAGAGAACAAGAGCCTACTGAGTCTGTATCTAATAAAAAGCATCTATTTCGGAGGGTCTTTACGAAAGTCACTTCTTCACTTCATTGGTACGAATGCTCACAAGCCGAAACTGAAGTCTTGAAGAACAAGATAAGCCCACTGCTTCGGATGAACAGCCCTCCCAATTCGGCAAGATAACCTTCGCTTATTCATCTCGGTGTCGGTGTTGGCTCTTCAGGAGCCCCGAGGGGCTGCAAACTTCCCTACTTGCCAAGAAGGGATGTTAGAGCTCAATAAGGACTCGGGTCTAGGTTGGTGAATGCGTTGGAAAGGATTCAGTCTGCCTCAGGAATCGGAGTCCCTACACGTCAGAGTCGAAAAGATGCCAAAGCTAGGTGTCTCTAGGCGTATGCTTGCACGATCTCTTTTCTTCCGGCGGAGTTTGCGATAGGCATCGTGCACCTTCTTGTTGCGGAAGAGCGGGCCGATAGCATACCTCAGGTGCGGGTACATCTAGCTTGTCTGGAGCTCTGCCTCCGCCTGTGTTCGTGATAATAAGCAGGGGTTTTTCAGGATTTGGGGGTTTCGTACGCGGGGAGACGTTGGTTTTCTTCCTAAAAAGACTGACATGGAAAACAGGGGCGTGCCAAAACTGTTTTCACCTAATTTCTTTTAAAATGAAGGTCCTCAGCTGGCTGTAGCGTGGGCTCAAGAAGGTCTAACAGCGGCATGGGGCCTCGCAGTGTCCGTTTGCGCCGAAGCTGACACCTTTCGGCACGACTCCTGCCTCGTCTCTGTCTGATCACCCGCAGGCAGTAAATGTAGCAACATATGGACAAATACTGCCAGACTTCTCTGATATAAGCTGCGCATTGCTGGATAAACCGTCGCCATCGGGCTCCCCACTTTCACTCTTCTAGGACTTCCAAAAGCGTATTGAGCCCTCTCACACTATATCTTCAATATGTCATTGCATTCATTCAGCAAGCGACCTTGTGCTGAGGATTCCAACAAGGGGGAAGACTGTCGGCGTGGGGAAGGTCCGAGCAGGGTGCTGCGATATTATTGGATACCGTACGTTAAACTGCCGACTTTTGTACCCATGGAAATCGACGTCACGCCGACGCGGTATCAGTTTATCTTTGCTTTCTTCGTGACCGAGTTTTACAGGGAAAAGCGTGTAAATTCGGTCAGATGGCCGAGTTTGAAGCTAATTCCCTGAATCACTGGGTTCGTTGAGGTGTTGCCACCCTGTGTTACCGATCCGCTCCCGCGTTCTTGCCGGACCTTAAAGCGCCCTGGTCGTTGGCGGCACACGACCAGGCTGTGGTCGCATGGGGTGCGCGCAATCTGCGCAACAAGATGAAACGGGAAACACAGATCAAGGCACGAGTAAGAAGGCGATGGAGTGAGTGAGACTGGAGCTCTGTGGTCCGACGCCGCGAGGAGGCTTCTAAGGAGGCTAGCGGCCTTTCTTTCCCTAGAATACCCCAAGTGTGCTGCATCTGAGGATGAGACATCTCTGCTAAGTCACTCCCAGTTTCTTCTGAGCATGCGGCCCCGTCCCCCCGCTAAAAGCCCCCCTGTGCTAAGTCGACTACAATAAAGTGGATTGGGCGGCGTGTCACAGTCTGTGACTGGTGCAGAACAAGATACGAAGGAAGAGCACAAGCGGAACATACCTCGGCGCGTGTCTGCCACATGCGGTACCGTTCGGGCCACAGCAACGGGAACATGCCGATGATGCACCCGATGGTCATACCGACTGCTGTGCCAGCGTACTTGTAAAAGATGACTGAAGAGTGGCGCAGCTGCGCGGCGGACATACCGTGTCCCTTGATCCCCGTATTTCGCGTGATTGCCTCAATAGGGCCCGCAGTGGCAACACCGGCTATGTCGGATATTATGTTGCCGCACCCTGCGGCAAAGAGGGTTGTGAGCCCCATGCTGACACAAAGGGTTGTATCAATATAATCCCCTGCACAGATCATCACGGCATTGTCCATGAACCCGAACCCAACCATTGGCATGCCCGCCAACAGCGCGAGACGGACCTTCTGCTCCCAGGTGGGCTGGGTGAACTGCTGACGCTTTGTCTGCTTCCAATGCTGCACTACCATCTCTCTCGTTGCCCTAGGTAGCGTTGCAAATACTGCTTTTGTCGCTTCTGGGCTGTCGTGCATCTGCTCCAACACCTCGGACAACACCGCGTCTTCTTCAACTGACAAGTCGGCTACTCCTCGCGTGCCGCCAGGCGATTTGGGCAGCGTTTGCAGCCGCTTCGTCGTCGAGAACTGCCTCCGGCTAAGCGCGTGCAGTACCTTCCGACATCCAGCCCGCCCCATACCGGACACGACTCTTCTAAGACTCCCAGTTTTCAGCGCCATTTAGAGTGGAAAGGGGGCGACCCAAATGGGTCTCAAAATGCTTAGATTTCGACTTCCTCCTAAGGTTTTGCTATTCTTAACAATTCTTTGATTTCTCCGGTGCGGGAGGTAGACCGTGTGCTCGTGGACGACTGCTTCACATCGACGGGATGTTCGTAAGAATAAACGATTGGACAACTTGCATAGTGTGGTACTCATTTGCTTGCGAATGACTCCCCACTAACGCAACAAGAAGGGCGACGATGGCGGGAGTCTGGTCCGGAGGTCTACGGCGAAGCGACGCAGTTGTACTGACTGTGCTGTGCCGAGGCCATCGGTTGGACCCAGCATCCGTAATTTTGCATCGACGGCTGCTCGCTCGGGCACCAGTTAAGTAGACAGCCGAGACTCAGGCGGTTAGCAGAGGAGGTACGGGCGGAGAGGAGAGAAAGAGAGGAACGAGGCGAGCTCCATGTCAAAAAGAAGGGGCCTAGCTCTGTTTCAAGAGGCTGTTGAACAGGTGGGATGGACATGGACAGAGCTTGGACTTGTACGAGACCCGGCGCACCAAGGGAACTGGAACCTCTTTTGCGACAACGACGCAGAGGACGGGAGCGCAAGGAGACGAGCGGCAGTGGCGAAAGACGAATTTCAACATGCGGTAAGGGAGGCCGTCCGCACACACAGGTACTCGAAGGTCGCGCGAGGACAGCTCGAGGGAATCGAACACGGCATAGACGGACCGGCAACCCGACGATTGCTGACGGAAGGTGGGCTGACAGGGTACCAGCAAGGGCTGGTGCGAGCAGTCATCGCCAACGCAGTTTCGACGGGGAAGAGGCTCGGACACGAAATCTGCAAGTACTGCAATGCAGGAGTACCCGAAGACGAGCAGCACATGTGGTGGGAATGCACCAGATGGGCCGCAGTGAGGAGCGAATATTCACACCTTCTCGCAAGCCGCCCGAACATGCCAAAATGTCTTGCTCTCTGTGGCGTCGTGCCGAAGCAGACACACCAAGACGGGGAAGCAGACATGGCAGGCCCGATCCAGCTTATGTGTGCGCGCATAATGCTTGAGCGACAACGGGTGGAGGGATTGGTTGAGAAGAACTGCCGGCGAAAAGAATTTCGTGTCGACGACTACCCGTGGGGGTGGAACCCGAAGCCCCCGACGGCCGTGTACCCAATCGACGTGCAGAGAACCCGACCGAGCATTACGGCCGACTCCCACGAGATGCTGTTGGCGATGGCAAAGTGGAGCTCTTCGAAGCGATGGGCGGAACAAGGAGGCGATGTCTCGACGACATTTTTTGAGCTTGCGATCGACTTCGAGCTGTTCAGCGGGCTGACGCTGACACCTGTCAAAACTCGGCGGCGAGAGAAACGCAACCCGGGAGAGAAGGAGAAACGGTGGGTGGCGAGGGACGAACTACCATCGCCGCAGACGGCAGTCTTCTTCGACGGCGGCTCGGAACAACGGGACGCGAGGGGCCGTATCGGGTGCAGGAGCTGTGTACTACCTCGAGGGAAAGAAACAGTGGGAAATCTGCGCCCCGATCGAGGAGCGAGCGACGAACAACATCGCAGAGTACACGGCTCTAGTCAAGGCACTGCACCGACTGCAGGACCAACCGGGGCTGAGCGGAGAGCTGGTAGTACGGGGGGACAGCGAACTTGTCGTTTCCCAAATGACAGGGAACGCGCGCTGCTCCGAAGCGTTACGCCCACACAAGGCGAGAGCGCAGGCGGAGGAAGCGGAGCTGCGGCAGAAGGGCGTCTTCGTGAAGTTAGAGCACGTGCCACGCGAGCAGAACGTAGACGCCGACGCTCTGTCGAACCGCGCGATGGACGAGGTTCAAAGACGAGCGACGGCGGAATATCGCGACTCGGTGACCGCGAAGTCATACGCGATGAAGAGCGCGATGCGACGCCTGGCAAAGATTGTACAGAAGCCAGTGCATCCGGCACTCGAGATGCACGTCAACGTCCTGACATCTCTTGGAGGCGGAAACATGGCCGGCCTCAATAAGAGGCCGCAGATGTCGAACCAGCAGGCCTTCGAAGACGTGATGCGCGCGTATGAGGCAGCCGCACGAGAGCAGACGGCGAAGAAGGCCGGCGACAAGGTGCGAGCCGTACCGCAAGCAGGACTCCGCAAGGCTGCGACGCTGAACGGCAGCTTTCGTCCCCAGAGGCATTACCCGTCGGGATGGGAACGCAAGCAGACCCGATGGAAACACGAAGTCAAGCAGGAGAGACGAGCAGCGCAGAATGAGCGCAAGACGGGCGCCAAGAACAGATCAGGACGCTGGGGCCGTGTCCCAAGCCGAAGAAGGAGTCCAAAAGCGAAGCAACAACACCAACACGGAGACGCAAACCGAAGGCAGCCAAGCAGACCTCCCAGGGCAGGGGGGAACCTGCGGCGGTGAAGTAACGAAGCTCATCCGAGTGTCCGATGAGACCCCTTGTCATAATAGGGACGAAATCTTTTGTGAATTTGCGAGATCTCCAAATAGGGACAATGCCTCGACCCTTTCGCATCTGTCTGGTCAGCATACCAATGTTTTTTTTCTGATTGCATCCAGGGGGTTTTCCGCTTAGCCAGTAATATTAGTAGTATGTGTCGTCTGCCGAAGCAGCCGGAGACAGCAGGTGCAGGGGGCAGGTCTTGCGTTACTTTTCTCTTCTTCATGGAGACCCGCCCCCGGCATCCCGACTGTCCAATCACTGTCGAGAAAGGTTTGCGCCTATTGTGATGAGGTGGTTGACCCGGCCCCCACGAAGCCTTATACACAACACGGGGACGCATCCCTGCTTAGATGTGCACTCAGCCATCAGGCCATTGGCTGCTAAGCACCGCCCGACCGGTCGATTTGCCAATTTTGTGGCCCTCTATTCGCCGGGCGGTGCTGTCAGCACTTGTTCGGCGTCGCAATCGGCGACCGCGACTCAATTAAGGTGCGGTCAAAAGTGTCGCCTCATGAAGGCCCCTACAAAATAAAGCCCCCCCCCTCGTACTATTTAGGCAGTCGTACTATTTAGGTAAATAGTACGAGTGTTGTTTTTTAAAAGTTTTAAGTGGTGCCCCCAGCTGCAACGACTTTTAAGTTTTAATTCCGGCTAAGAGCTCACGCTCGTCCTTTCCCCGTTCTCTTTGATGCAGGTGAAGGACAGGTATCAGCATGCAGATCCAGCACAGAGAGCGCGTCCAGGTCCATCCTGATTCGTCAAGGTTCACCACCTCTACTGCATCAGCAATACGAGAGCTGCTGTGAACAGTGTGTGTTTAGTCCTTCTGAGCCCATAGACAGTTGGGGCACGTAGAGTGAGGCTCACTCTAAGTGACACTCATGCATTTTTGCCCACTGTGACTGAAAAATGCAGCTTCAGTGTCACTTAGAAGAATTAGAAAAACGGAAGGTTTCGGCGGAAACCCAGTAAGCTAACCTTTAGTGACTTCAGCGTCGTTAAAGAGTAGAGCATTCAGCATCACTTAGAGTGAGACCTCACTCTAAATGACGCCGAGCCCCGATTCTCTCGGTTCTCTATGGTGGTTCAATAGTGGTTAAACAGTGGTTAAATAGTGGCTAAATAGTACGAGTCACCCTGAAAGTTTGGGGGGTGTACTTTTAGCTTTTTCAGGAAATATCTGCTGATTTTCACCTAAATAGTACGAGGGGGGGGGGCTTTAAGATTGGCTGGCTAAAAAGTTTTCACGATTCACAAAAAGAGGTCAAAAAAAATTCTCTATCTTCTTGCCCCGAGAAGTTGTTTTCTTGCACTTGAGTTTTCCAGATTGCCACTCGAGCCCTACGCACTGCGAACACGTGGGTGGGACGAGATGGTTGGGGTGGTGCACCGCTCGTCAGCGCAGAGGAAGACGGGTTGGCGGACTATACAAAATAGGCAGAATAAGGAATCGAGGCATAGCTTTCAGCATAACTGCGGGAAACGAAGCCAGGCTCGCTACACTCTGCACTTCCACTATTCCACGTACCCTTACTTGCTGCCACCACTGGTCGTGCCACGCTGTGCTTGAACTTCGACGCGCACGATCCACCCTTGCGGCCGACGATCGGGCTTTCCTCGGGGTTCCGAGTACCTTCTTCTGCAGCGTTGGTCGTTCGCCGGTGCTGGCCTTGGAGGCGGTCTCTTGATTGTCCGTATGTAGGGCACTCGTCCGAGACGTACCCGCAGTGGAGATGTGTTGTCGGCACCATCGAAGCGCGGATGATGGCCAGCCGCTAGCCACGTTGCAGTACACATTGGGCGAAAAGACGAACGTGCTAGCTGGCGGTTCATGCTAATCCACGCAGTTTGTATGCCAACGCACGCTCGTTCAGTATTGTCACCGACAAAACAAGTTTTGGTAGGAAGTAGAAGCTGGAATTGTGTCAATTTGCTACAGTGACATGCGCATATGTGGTTTCCGCTGTGGCGAGCAAGAGGTAGTGAAGCAAGTTTACTTGCGATGTGTAATGGGAGTGGAGCAAGGAAGCTAGGAGATGAGCAAAGAAAAATGCCGAGTTGTCCTCTGAGGTCTATCTTTGTTCAGAAGAAGAAAGGAGATCGCTCCTAGGCAAGAACGCGACTGTCTTCACAGCTTGCATAACCTGAGTCGCAGTTAGCAGGGGACAGGTCTTGCTTCAATTGTATGTGCAAGTTTTGATGCTTCCGACGGTGTGGGTCAGTCTGCTGTTTTGCGACCTATAGGTGCATTGTTCTCTTCGTTGTTCCTCCCACGACAACAGGCAGACCATTGGCGGGTCCCAAAAAGGTGAGGCTGCCGTTTTTTGCTCTGTGGATGCAGTATTGAGGGGGGTGTGGATGTGGAGGGGTGAGGCCTCCCCTTGGGTCTCAGGAGGAACGTTGTGAGCGCATCCGCCGCCCAAACCCGTACTTCCAGCCTCCTGGCCCTGTATACCTGGCAGGTAAACCTGACCATTCTGACCCACTCCAGCTCTGCTTGGGTGTGATGAGATCTTCGGCACGACAAAGCACAGCCCTGCTATGGTGTGCAGTCAGCACTTAACCCGACACAGCTCCCAAACATGAGGGTATGTGGCATTCTCATAACAGCTGCACCCAGATGGCACAACGGGAAAACACCATCTCCAGACCGAGTTTACTGGTGGACCACCTGTCGAGCTGCAAAAAGCCCGGTGCCTGCCGCGTGGCCGTTCTCGCCGAGACAACTGTTATAGTGCGAGCAGGCAGGACGCAGCCCGTTAACGGTGGCGTAAAGCCTGAGTGCTGACGATACGGAGTCCCAAGATATGCTACATGCATTGATAACACTTGCTCTTTCCTTCGACTCCGCTAACGTCAGCTCGCTCAGCGCTCCCCATATTTCCAAAGCCGCGCACTCTTCTCGAACTCGCATAACCTGAGAAATGTGATTCGAGTGTAATATTTGCATCGGAGAAGCAACCCTAATCAAGAAAGGTCTTCTACACACTGAAAGGTATCTTATCCACGCTGTCTTGGTGTAGCCAGTTTGGATCCCTTGCCAGCCACGCAGCCCAGCTCACCGTTACACTTGTGTTACCATACTTGTGCGTCTACACGTGCAGACGGGATACTATGATGTTGTGTTGTGGTCGTCGAATGAGCGAAGCCACTGAAGGATGGAGGTTCTGTGCCGGACAGTTCTTTGAACATGTAGTCTGCATATATTCAATGATCCGGAACGGATGGCGATGACGAACGGTCCTCCACTTGCATGTGGGCTCGGCAGTCGATTGGCGCATGCTCGATAAGTTGTCCACAATGTCGACTCTCACGAATGACAACTACGTTCCAAATGCCTGCAGACTCCTTCTGGACCGAATAGCGTCGAACAAAAAGTTGGGTCCGCACTTTTTTCAACACACTGCTGCCAGTATGTCATACGCAAGAAGTGTGCTGCCCGTGACCCCCAAGTCTTTGGTGAAAGCCCCACTTGCTCCTAAAGAATCCCGTACAGGATCAAGAAGTCCACGAAGATTGCGGTGCGGTGTGAACAGACTAAAACAACTGGGATACGAGAGCAGCAAAAGAGTAAGACTTTGGTCAGAGCCGGACCCCTCAATCCAGAATCCGAGAAAAGTAGCCCTGCGACCAGTTGAAGTGCGCATGTGTAAGCTCGTGTTTGTGATGCAAAAGATTGGAAGCCTACCTGCTCATCTCGGGATGCTTGTGCTCTTGCCTCAGCATTAACCGCGAGGCGAGAATATTTCTCGTGAAGGGCAGCCAAGCCTTCTTTTTGGACAACAACGACGGTGTCGCGCATGCGCTCTTCGCTGCATTCTAGCCGCCACCTTTCGTTCTCAAACTTTCGCTTTACTTCGAGGAGCAGGATCTCACTAATTTCAGCTTTCTCGACGACTACGATTTTCTCTCGGCCAGTGAACTCCTGTCGTGCGAGGTTTTTACGCAGCAGCCGTGGATCGGGGCAAGCGCACTCTGACATGATTCGCTCGAGGTATGCAACAGCCGTCATACTTTTGAAGCACTCGTACTCGTCAGCACCGACTAGCTCGCGCTCTCGCGCTTCTGAACAGGGCAGTTCGTCAAGAGATATTGCTAAAAGACCCCAGCACTCCTCAAGGTAGTTTACATGACATTCCGTGCGCTCCGCGGTTTGTCGCGAGAGAATAAGGTACCGCTTGTATTGCTCCTCATCCTCAACACCGGATACGGCGGTTCTTAACTCTTCCCGTCGCTTGATTGCTCCATCTCGGACGGTATGAGTTTGAAGAACCAGACTAAGCTCACGTCGTTTTTGAACAAGCGACCATTCCACTTCTTCCTGTTCAAGAACCGCCTCACGGCGGATATCCTCTCGACTGAGGAGAATTGTTCGTAAAGTACTCTCATCCATGGTTCAAAGCCCTGTACCCCGGCCTTTGTAGGATGCTCGTTGTGTTACCTGCGCAAGGTTAGCAGAAGTGAAGTCCACGGTATACAATTGAAAAATACTGGCTAAATTCTCTTTGAGTGGCTCATGTCAACTTAACCTATGTTTTATGACAGACTCCCATTCTTCCAAACAGGGGTTTCAGCCAACTGGTTATACTTCCTTTAACTGGTTGGCAGAGCATTGGGGCGCGAGCCATCAGGCGAGGCGGCCGCGTACGCGGCGTTCTGCGCGCTGCTACGTTTCGCAAACTGCTTGGTGATCAGGCACGTGCAGTTTGACAGGCTGGTTCGCCACAGGTAGCTTTTCGAGCGCAGTGTTACCTCGGACGTTTTCGGGAACCTTTGGGTTCGTTCCCGACCTGAAGCTCGCAGTCAATCAGGGAAGCCAAAACCAGAACTGTCGATGGGAAAAGGGGGGCGGTTGAAAGGAGACTCGACGCCTGGTCGCCGGCGAAGGAGACAACGGATGACCGCAGGTGCCCAGACCCTGTCCTTCTGACGACTAGAGGCGCCACGATAAGGGTCAGAGCGAGGCTACCTAAGACCTGGTGTCAGCTCTTTCTCCTGCATCGCCTTGGCGGCGACTCGTGACTCACCGGGGACGCAACGCTCGAACCTATATGATATGTCTGCCGGGATTGTAGAATGGCACCGCCTCTACGCAATCCGGCTCCTAGAAGCTTTTGCTAGAGTGACGGGTCATCGACTTCGTAGCCCAGTCGCTAATGTCCTGCAAAGCCGGAAGATTGAGGCCCGACTCTAGGAGCGTACAGCATCCTCCTCCCCTGGCACTGGGTGCGGGGGGGGTCTGCGGCTGCGCTGCGACGGTGTTCCTCGCTCAGCGTCTCGAGGATGTACCTCGTTCCTGCCCCTCCGATCAACGCCTTGTAAAAGGACGGGTAACTCGTGTACAGGAGCTCTTTGCCCGGATGACTCTGACCGGGCAGTTCTGTACGAGGCGTCCCCGCTGACTCCTGCGGGCACCTTGGGCAGGGAGATGGTAGGAGCCAGTTCTATCTCGTCGAACTCGAAGATTGCATGCTCGAGGTGCGAAACAAGCGCGAGCAGCTGGAGCCCCGCGTTGAGTCGGCCTTCGGTCTCCATCTCCAAGAAGACCACTCTCCATTTAGCCAGGCCCAAGGGCTCCCCCCGTTCGGGGTTTAGGAGACTCTTCTGCAGGGCGGCGACGCCCTACAACGGGTCACTGAGCGCGTGGCCTCCGAATGGTTCCCGCCAGGATAGCCCCCCACGTTGTACGGAGCCCTGAAGCCGTCCTCTTCCTCTGTCTGAGTCAAGCGAAGTAACCAGCGAAGTCCTCAACCCTCGAGACTTCCACCGGATACGGCCTCACCTCCATTCCCGAGCACGGTTCCCTGAACACCTGGGGTCCTGGAGGCGTAGGCCGCCCCATAAAACTTCCATTGTGAGAGAAAAAAAGTCTCCCACTGGTCAAAATGTGGTCGGAAATTGGGGGAAAATCCCCACTGTGCGTTTGTTTCTTGTTTTTCGGGTTTCGGGGGCCTTTCCGAGGTCCCTCGGGGGTGGAAAAGGCCTCTCGGCAGGGAAAACGGTCGCCACTCGGGACCCCTTCGGGGCCTCGTGGCGACCGTTTTCCCTGCCTCGAGCCGGGACCTCTACAAGGCCCCCTCAACCCAAAAAACAAAAACTCACTGCAGTGGGTTTTCCCCAATTTCTCCCACTTTGACCAGTGAGAGAACGTATATATTTTTACCGGCTGGCGGACTTTTCTTCCCTCGTACAGCAAAGTTGCAGGGAAATAAGGCCCGTTATTTCCCTACCAGGTAAATAAGGGAATTTTTTTCCCTGGAACTCAAAATCTGACTAACATGCAGGGTCAAAACCTTGTGTCCTTTTAAAACGCTCCCGCAGGGCTGATGGACCCCAAAAAAAAAAGTTGGAAAAAAAAAATTGCTCAACTTCCTCAAAAATTACTGCAGAGTTTGTTCCAAACTTTTAAAATTCAAAAACCCCAATTTTGTTCCGGAAATTTTTTTTTTGCCATTTCCAAAAATGGCACAAGGTTTTGACCCTGCATGCTAAGTACAATAGCAGGAGACCCTAGGAGGAGCAAACCCAAGCAGAACCACCACTAAAACCTATCTTCAGGACGAAAAACAACAAAAATGCCATGACATACACAGCACAGAAACACGTTCAAGGTAGCACAGCGAAGCGCATCACGAGCCAGGTCATGAACAGCACGCGTTCTCGGGAATAAAAGTCCGCCAGCCGGTAAAAAAATACCATTCCTCGGGGAAATACTCCCGGCTCGGGAGAAAAACATCCCTCGGGCCATTTTTTCCCCCTCAGTGGTTTTTTCTCCCTCGCCTCCCGGCTCGGGAGAAAAAACCACTTGAATTTTAAAAGTTTGGAGCAAACTCTGCAGTAATTTTTGAGGAAGTTGAGCAAAAATTTTTTTTTCCGAAAAATTTTTTAGGGCTCCATCAGCCCTGCAGGAGCGTTTTAAAAAGACACAAGGTTTCGACCCTGCATGATAAACGATATTTATTGGGAAAAATAAATTCCCTCTGGTGGAAATGGCTTGCGGGAATCGAGCTATCCTCCGAGTTTAGCCGGTGCTACCACATGAAGAATGGAAAGCAAGAAGACGAAAAAGGCGTGCGTGAAACCAAGAAAACGGAAAACAAACACTGTGGGAAACGAAAAAGCCTTGCCGAAGACAAGGTCACAGGGGGATGGGTGGGCGGAATCGTCTTCCCTGCGCTTTCAGCCACGTAGAAATAAGAAGGCAAATGAGAAACAAGCTCAGGATACGTTGTGGAAGAAACAAGAAAGCCTTGTGGAGAACAAGGTCCTATGCCGCCTCCACTACGCCAGTCCCGAGAAAACCCTCCTCACCGCCAGTGATACCTCCTTCTCGTTGTCCTCTGACATTTTTGCTGGATGAACCCGTGAAGGCAGATCCGCCGGATTGGATGCTGATTTCACCCACTGAAGGGAGAACACACCTTCGATCCTTTAACAGTTGCAACGCACCAACGACCGAATCGTTTAATGACTTGCTTTTGGCGCAATGTTTCTTTCTCGTTGCGCCCACTACTGTCGTGTTGTCGACAAAAATACTGATCGAACAACCAGCAGCCTGACATGGTAGTACCTGCAAAACACAAAACAAGGCACGTGCTTCCAACTCATTAATATGGCGTGTTTTGAAATAGGGCGACCATTCTTCACCATGAATAAAAACTTCGATTGTGTCATTGTTCACGATGACACCTCCCCATCCTTTCAAGCTAGCATCCAAAAACAGTGAACGCTGATTTGGCTTTTCTGGGGACTTTTCTTTCCTGCTGTGCTTCCCGCCGCCATCTTGTTAACATGAAGGGTCAAAACCTTGTGTCTTTTTAAAACGCTCCTGCGGGGCCGATGGCCTCCAAAAAAAAAATGGAAAAAAAAGAATTTGCTCAACGTCATCAAAAATTTCTGCAGAGTTTGTTCCAAACTTTTAAAATTCAAAAAGCCCAATTTTTTTCCGGAATTTTTTTTTTTTGCCATTTTCAAAAAGACACAAGGTTTTGACCCTCCCTCGTCCACAGGATGAATCTCTGACACAGACCGCTCTCTTTCTAGTGTTTCTCTTCAAGAACAGTGAAAGGGATATTTTGATACGGTCCTGGCCCTTCGGCTTTTGAAACGATGCCGCGTTCAAAGAGTGTTACAGCGTGTGATCTTGTGAACATCGATGGTCGATCGTAAAAGCTCTGTGTGGCATTCTTGAAGTCCTGAGAGAAAAAGGTCAAGCGCCATACTTTGGCGGGTGTCAGATTTTGCAAACGCGAAATCTCAGATTTTGCAAACCTGAAAATCTCAGATTTTGCAAACCTGAAATCTCAGATTTTGCAAATCTCAGATTTTGCAAAATGGGCCAATCTCAGATTTTGCAAAATCTGAGATTTTAGACCCATTTCAGCGTGTTCATGATTCGTTTGCAACACTAAACAGCCGTCTGTTTTACTCACCCACTCACCCCACCCACACACCTCACACCACTCTCACCCAATCTGAGATTGGTGAACCCAGAAATTTTTTTGCTGGGCCAAATCTCAGATTTTGCAAACCTGAAAATCTCAGATTTTGCAAAATCGAAAATCTCAGATTTTGCAAATCTCAGATGTTGCAAAACGGGCCAATCTCAGATTTTGCGTATTTTGCCAAAATCTCAGATTTTGCAAATCTCAGATTTTGCAAAATCTGAGATTTTCGATTTTGCAAAATCTGACACCCGCCAGAAAGCTCCACACCGCAAGTGTAACCTTCTCCTTGTTTTCCTTTGTCATCCTCGTTGGAGGAATCCGTGATGGCAAGTCGGCGGGATTGGATCCTGACTTTACCCACTCGAGTGAGAATGCACATCTTCGGTCTTGCAAACGTTCTTTAACATGCAGGGTCAAAACCTTGTGTTTTTTTAAAACGCTCCTGCGGGGCCGATGGAGCCCTAAAAAAAATTTTGGGAAAAAAAAAAAATTGCTCAACTTCCTCAAAAATTACTGCAGAGTTTGTTCCAAACTTTTAAAATTCAAAAAACCGAATTTTTTTCCGGAATTTTTTTTTTGCCATTTCCAAAAAGACACAAGGTTGGCGGCGGTCCCGATACCGTCTCATGAGACCTTATCGATACCTTTTTTGCCCATTTCTGGGTTGCGCCCTTATCTCGACCTTTTTGGCCCGTTTTTGGGTTGCGCCCTTATCTCTACCTTTTTGAGATGCGCCCTTATCTCTACCTTTTTGGCCCGTTTTTGGCTTGTTCCCTTATCTCGACCTTTTTTGGGGGTTGTTCCCTTATCTCGACCTTTTTTGAGGGTTGCGCCCTTATCTCGACCTTTTTTGGGGGTTGCGCCCTTATCTCGACCTTTTTTGGGGGTTGCGCCCTTATCTCTACCTTTTTTGGGATTGTGACCAAATTTTCCCGAAATATTTTCAGGCCAAAAAAAAAATCCGAAAATTTTCCAAAAAAAAATTTCGAAAAAAATTCCGAAAATTTTTTGGGCCGAAAAAAAAAATCCGAAAAATTTCCGAAAAATTTTGGGCCAAAAAAAAAAATCCGAAAAAATTTCCGAAAAATTTTGGGCCAAAAAAAAAATCCGAAAAATTTCCGAAAATTTTTGGGCCAAAAAAAAACCGAAACCACCCAATCCAACTATGTACACATGAAACAGAGAT
This sequence comes from Diplonema papillatum, assembly GCA_030068145.1. Taxonomy (NCBI): domain Eukaryota; phylum Euglenozoa; class Diplonemea; order Diplonemida; family Diplonemidae; genus Diplonema; species Diplonema papillatum. The sequence goes on along the minus strand of JAPJBO010000437.1, from coordinate 14,530 downwards.
CTTACGATTCAGCGAAAAAGCGAGCAAAAAAGAGTGTTTACAAACCCTGGAGGAAGTCGGGAAAAACAGTCGGCGAAAAACTTGGAAAAAAGACGGGAAAAAGACCTTCAAGTGCTCCAAGGCCAGACGATTGTAGTGTTGCAAACGAATCACAGACTTTGTACACACGAAACAGAGATCTTATGAATCAACGAAAAGCGAGCGAAAAAGAGCGTGAAAAACCCGGTAAAAGACGGAAAGACAGTCGGCGAAAAACTAGGAAAAAGACGGGAAAATACGACCTTCAAGTGCTCCAAGGCCAGACGACTGTATAGTGTTGCAAACGAATCGCAAACACGCTGAAGTTGGGACCCCCACACACTGAAATCAAGTGCTCCTAGGCAGACGAACTGTTAGTGTTGCGAACGAATCGCAAACACGCTGAGATCGGGACCCCACACACTGAAATCGACTGAGAACAACCTGAGCGATCTCTCTTGATAAAAGATTCAAGCGCCGAAGGCGCAACCACCCAATCCAACTATGTACACACGAAACAGAGATCTTATGAATCAACGAAAAGCGAGCGAAAAAGAGCGTGTAAAACCCGGGAAAAGTCGGAAAGACAGTCGGCGAAAAACTAGGAAAAAGACGGGAAAATACGACCTTCAAGTGCTCCAAGGCCAGACGACTGTATAGTGTTGCAAACGAATCGCAAACACGCTGAAGTTGGGACTCCCACACACTGAAATCAAGTGCTCCTAGGCAGACGAACTGTTAGTGTTGCGAACGAATCGCAAACACGCTGAGATCGGGACCCCACACACTGAAATCGACTGAGAAGAACCTGAGCGATCTCTCTTAATAAAAGAGTCAAGCGCCGAAGGCGCAAGCACCCAATCTGACTTTGTACACACAAAACAGAGATCTTATGAATCAACGAAAAGCGAGCGAAAAAGAGCGTGAAAACCCCGGGAAAAGTCGGAAAGACAGTCGGCGAAAAACTTGGAAAAAAGACGGGAAAATACGACCTTCAAGTGCTCCATGCAAACGAATCGCAAACACGCTGAAGTTGGGACCCCCACACACTGAAATCAAGTGCTCCTAGGCAGACGAACTGTTAGTGTTGCGAACGAATCGCAAACACGCTGAGATCGGGACCCCACACACTGAAATCGACTGAGAAGAACCTGAGTGATCTCTAGCGTTATTTGTGGATTAGAAGGTCGGTATTTTAAAGTCTCCGGTTGACCGTAGAGGCTTGGGTATGGCGGGGGGTTGAGAAAAGTAAAAGAGTGCGACTCGTTTCGGGTGTTGTGTCACTCCGTTGTGAAACCTTGTGAAGTCCCCTAACGCGTTTAGAGGGTGCTTGGGTTTGGGTAGGGTGTGGTCGTTCTGCTGCGGCGTGAAAAGCCAGGAAGTTTCGACGCTAATCTTCGACTCTTGATTAAGTTCACCGGGTTGCGTGCTCGTCAGGAAGATCCCGGTGCCTGGCTTTTCTTCTGGGTGGTTTCGTGTTGATCGGCGGCTGTGTGTTACGAGGCACGGATTAGGGGATGAAAAAAGGAAAAAGAAATGGGGGAGAAAAAGAAGGGGGGGAGAGGGGGAGAGGGGAAGTTGGGGTTTTGAGGGTTGTCCTCGGGGTACGGGGGGGGGTGGTTGGAGGGTTTGAGTGACAGAGGTTACGCTTGCGCTGTTCGCATGAAGGCTCGTTGGCTCGAAGAAGTGGAAGTAGCGTTGGTTATTGTTCGATGTTATTCTTACAGTCGTAAGATGTGATAAAAAAATTTATTTTAAAAAAACCTCATTTGACTGTTTGTTGTCCTCCACAGTCGGGGTTCTCTAGCTGCACGAGGCAGCCGTGGATGATGAAATTAAGTTCCTCGCTTACTTTGCTTATTCTTTTTCGTAGCCTTGAGCGTGTGCGATACCGCTGGGTTTCTCTTGCATTTTGAGATATGGTGGCGTAGACTTTTGAAGCGCGCTTTCCCTGCGGTCCGTCCGTCGTTGTTGCAGTATGGGCATTTGCGTTTTCCGAGGGCTTTCTGTGCCGCCTTTCGTACTGGGCTTGTTGCTAGAGTCATCTCTTTGCAGTGAAGCATGTGTGTACGGAGGCCTTTGGCGCCTTTGAACTTGTTGCCTGCGTCCGTGGTAGTTGCTTTGCAGGCTGGGCATGCCCAAATCAGCGTTCCTTCATGCTGTGTTGTTTCTTCGGATGAGGTCTCGTCGTCTGAGGTAGGGGTGTCCCCTCGCAATTCTTCGAGCAGTTCGAGTGTTTGTGTAGGGTCTGTGTCGGTGGTGTCTTCTTTCGTGTACAGGAACATGTACGTGGCGTTGTCTGTGTACGTAGGTTCCCGGGAGTGTGAGGTGGTTTCGTTGTTGTAATGTGTCCAGTTTTGGTCTGTGAAAGGGGTGCGGTTACGTTTGTGGATGGTGTAGTGGCCGGCGTTCTCTCTTCCTGTGTGTGTTATAACGGCTTGGAGTTCGTATTTGTGTTCGTGGTCCGGAATGTTGAGGGTGGGATCAGCTGCCACCGGGGTTCGATTTTCGTTTGCGAACTCGTTCCGTCTAAGACACAGTAGTAATGTGTCTTGTGCTGCTCGGATACTGGTTTGCGTTTCTGCTGTCTTTGTCTTTTTGCACTTGTCACATCTGTAATCTTTGGGGGTGCTTTTCTTGCAGAAACTGTCCAGACATCCTTGAGCGGTGCTGGCCTGTATTGCGAGGATTGTCATGCTGTAGGGTTGATCTTCTGTTTTGATGTAGCCGCAGTTGTTGCAATGGATTGTTGTCGTCTGTAGGTGTAATAATTCGTTGAAGGCGTCGCTGCAGTTTGGTTGGCACGTGCGGTGTTCTTCGTTTTCGTTCGCTATCGCAGCGAGTAGTTGAAGTAAGGCTTCTTCTAGGTCGTGTTGTTCTCCGTCGCCGAGGTGTGTGCCCATGTGCTCGAAGAGCCTTTGGACGACGTTTTGGGTTTTCCTGCCGCTTATCCATTCGTTCACGTCTTGTGTGCATGGGCCTGTTTGGTGTTGTGGACAGTCGTTGTACTTGCGTATTTGATTTGACAAGTGTGTCGCTGCTATGAGGTTTAGCGACGCTTGCAGGAAGCAAGAGTTTCTTGTCGTGTATTTGTGAAGTTGCTGTGGGTGTTTCCGCTTCGTTTTGGCTGCTACTGCTGCGGCGATGGTGATGGTTGCAACGAGGCTGGCTACTCGTTCCGTGACGGTTAATTCGGGTGTGGGTTGTGATGGAGAGTCAACGGAGGATGGTGATTCGCTCGGTAAGTGGGCCGGGAAGAAGTTGGTTGGCCTGTGTTTGCCGGCGAACTCCGGTTCGTTGATGCGTGGTTGGCGTTTTTTGTGCCGGGCTACGCAGAATCCAAGGAACGGCTTGAGCTGGCTGTGGAGTCGTGGCAGGTTGCCGAATTCCTCTGTGAGCCATGCGTTCCAGGGTGCGTATAGTACCCGTGGGTTGTGACCTCTGTCGATCATGGCATATACGCTCCTCTGTATTTCTACACGCAGGTCTTGTAGGTGGTTCGTTTGTCGGATTGCTCGTATCAGCGAGCCCTTGAAAATCCCGCTCGCTTGCGCCTTGGGAGCCGTTGTTAAATGGTGGGTATAGCGGGTCCCGTAGTTTTTCGGTTGTATTGTGAGGCGGATGTGCGGTGCGTGGGGAGGATCCGGACGTTCGACGCGTATCCGGACTCCGAGAAATACTACGTCGTCGTGTGCTGTAGTTGTGTTTTTGTACCGCATGTTGTAAAGGTGCTGCGGTGGTGGTGTGGTCCCGAAGTTGAGGAAGTCGTCGATGAAGCGGTAGGTGTGTGCGTGTGCCTTCGCTTCTTCGATCTTTCCTTCATCTACGAGGCTGTCTACGTATGCTTTCTCGATCCGATAGCAGAAAAGGTTTGCTATATCCGAGCTAGCATTACCGCCCATAGGTATGCCGTCGGTCTGCCTGAGTACTTGATCGCCTTGTGCTATGTAGCTGTTACCGATAATGATTGCAAGTAGTTCTTTGACTGCTTCTCTGGAGTATGCGCGCTTCGTGTCGTTCGTCTGCCGACTGAAGGTGAAGGTTTTCTTGCCTTTCTGTTTCGCTCCACGTGTTAGGTTAGGGTTGCCGTTCTGTTCTTCGAATTCGAAAGCTTCTTCGATCGCTTCGCATACTTCTTCCACTATCTTGTCCTGAGGTAGCCTTGTGTACATGTCCTCGAAGTCGTGTGTAGTTGGGATTTTGTATCGGAGGCGGGTGAGGTTCTGCTTTATGTGCAGGGTGATGTCGTCTGGTCCTTCTGTAAACCATACACGTTTGATTCCTGTACGGCGGAAGTTGAGTTCGTCTTTTCGTTTGAGGGCTTTCATCACGCTTTTCAATAGGCCTGATAGTTCGAGGTGGGCATTTGTGAGGGTTGCTTTGGGTGCCTCGCGTTTTGTGTTGCGGTGCTTTTTGTTTTTTTCTGCGGCGACACCGGCTATCCAACGGAAAGATGGTTCTGCTTTGTGTAATTTTATGGAGCCGTAGAGGTGTGGTAGTCCCTTGTGGAACGGTAGGTCGAGCTCTGCCATTATACGTTTGTGGTTGCTCTCTACTTCTGTTTTTGTGATCGTTTGTTTCTCGTATGTTTCGTTTGCGTCGAGTTGTTGCCGTAGCGCGTGTGTGTATTGGGCTTTGCAACAGTATCCAAAATCGTGCGTTGTTTTGTCTACTGGTAAGATGACCAGGTGTTGTTTAATGACAGCTAGTTCGGCTGTGGCCTTTGTATTCAATTTCTCGTCGTCTGAAGGTGGTAGAGCCGCCATTCTTCGTGATATTTCGGCTTTGAGCTCCGTTTCGAATGAGGTTGTGTCACTGCCTGCGGGGTAGTATGTCTGTACGTACTCCTCTATTGCCTCGTGTAGCGTTTCGGTCAGAGCGTGGTGGCTCTGGTAGCATCTGTACTTTCTGCCTCTGCTGACGATTTCCGAAAGCCCGTTTTCTTTCGTAATTGCTGAGAGGAAGCCTATGGCGTGGCCGTTGATCGTTTTTCCGGAGTTGTATCTGTGACATGCGCAGTGCTCTGGTTTAGGGAGTGGTATGTCAGGCAGTTCCTTGCTGATCTGTGTTACGTTTTGTAGCCTAAGATAGAGTGGGGGGTTCAGTCGGAAAGAGATTTTGGTGCGCTGTAGTATCTCTTCTTTTGGGCAAGCGCGTTTAATCGCCGGTTGTTGTAGGATGTCGTGTAAACGTAGCGAGTTGATGTGTTCACTGCCGTGTGTGATTATGAGCCTTGCTGGTGCTCCGTCGTCTTTTATTACTTTGTTGAGTGTTATCTCCCCGAGTCGATCTTTTAGGCTTTTTTCGAGTGCTGTGACGGTAGGTGGCAAATTGGTGCGAGGTGCGTGTGCGATTAGCCAGTTAAGAAGCCGCTTGATCCGTGTGCGTCCCATAAGGTCGAAGTTGTAGCCGGTGAGGTCTTTGTCGCTGAGGTTTACCAGGTGGTGTAGTTGGCTCCTGATTGAGAATGCTCGTGCTTCGGTAGTGAGGTTGATCCGCAGTTTTCCGTCTTCCAACCATGCCCACTTTTCGACTTTTGGTGCGTTTTTCGTTCGTTCGTGGCGTTGATTGGAACGTTTTCTGCTTTTCCTGGGGCGTGTAGTGGCGTTTCTGATATGTCGTTGGACGTTGTATGTGGGTTGGAAGTGTGAAATCCACCAGTTCTCTCTCGGAAGTGCCTGTCTCCGGAATTCGTCGTTTGTGGCGTGCTCGTTGATTGGAACTTTCTCGAGCGGTATCGCGTAGAGGGGAAAGTCCCGTTTCAGAAGAGCTTTGGCGATGGGTGTGTTGTTGCGGCGTTGATACCAGTGGGATTTCAGACGATCCTCAGCGGTACCTTTGGTTTGCCCGACGTATTTGACGTTTCCGCGTTCGTCTATAAGGGCGTAGACTACTCCTTGGTCGGAGTGTGCTGGTTTGTCGGTCTGCTGGTTCTTCCATCCCTTGTGTAGCTGCTTGTGTTGTTTGGTGAAGAACACGACCTGCGCTTCTCGTCGTTTGGTGTCATACGCGGCCCAGAACTGTTTCCCGTAATTGTATTTCGCTTTAGTGCGAAAGCATGTGAGGAACGGGTTTCGCTTAAATTCTGGACGGTCTGCTTCTTTTGGGTCGATGGCGTTCTGTTTGAGCTTGTACTTCAAGTGTGTGTCGTTGAGGTGGGTGACTGGTCGGGGGTTCTCTTGTGTTGGTGTGCTGTGTTGTGTGGTCCGTACGTCTTGTGGTGGTTTGAATGTGAGGTTTTGGTGTAGTTTGTTCGGTTGTGATGTATAAGGTTGGTGTGAAGGGAGTACGAGTGTATTCAGCGTTGGTGGTGGATGTCGGAGACCGTATTGTGTGGGTGGGAGTAGGAATGCCGTAGTGGGTCGTGTGTTAGTTAGTTTCGGAGGTGTGTGGAGGGTTGGGGGAGGTATAGTTCGGAGTGTGATGGTCGGCACTGCTGGAGGGAGTGCGGATTGTTGTGGGTAGCGTCGATGAATGTCGGGTGTTGGGTAGTCGATGTGTGGTTGGTGTCGTGGCTTGTACGTTTCGTTGAGGATGGAGGTGGGACGTCTCATCGTGGCAGGGGTGGGAGACCCGTAGTACGGCATGTGTGGCCGTGGGATGTTTGGGATGCGTTCGGTGTATGAGACGTCGTGTTGGAAGTCGGCTGGGAAGTTACTACTTGTGGGGGTGGGCGCTACGTACGTTTCGTATGTTTCAACGATGCCCGGTGCTGCGTGCTGCGCTGAGTGCGGGTGTGTGATTTCGAAGTTGGGAGTAAAAGGTCGTGGGGAGTAATTGTCTTGTGAGTTGAGCAGTGGGGGTTGATCTGTGCAAGGCGATATGCTGATGACCCTTTGACAGGCGTGCGGTACGTGCGGTTGTAGTTTATATGTTTTGTCGGTACCTGGAGTTAAATGCCGCGTCCTGCTGGGGGGTGTGGTTTTGTGGTTTGGGACGTAGGGGTGTGGGTGGTAAGTGTCGTAAGAGCTGTGGGATGAGGTCTGGTCTAAGTTGGGTGAAATGCTGGTGTCTTGTGCGTGGAAGGGTGGTAAGTACGGTCGCGGTTTGTAAGTTCTTTCGGAGTTCGTGAAAGAGTGTTGGTCCGAGTGGGCGTAGTTTGAAACATATGGTTGTGGGAAGTATGTGTCGCAGGAGCTTGTGGTTGAGGGTTGCTTCGTGTAGGGTGAGATGCGGATGGTTTCTGCGCTGCTAGTTGGTAGATATGGTTGTGGTTCGTATGCTCTGTCGGTGTTCGTAGACATGTGTCGGGCTGTGCGTGCGGGTGCAGTCTTGCGGTTTGGAAGATATGGTCGTGGGAGGTACGTGTCGCTGGAGTTGATGCTTGAACGTTGGACCGTGTCGGGTGAGATGCTGATGGCTTGTGCGCGGTTAGTTGGTAGTGGTTGTGGTTCGTATGTTCTGTCGGTGTTCGTTGACGATTGTCGGGTCGTGCGCACGGGTGTAGTCTCGTGGTTTGAAAGGTATGGCCGTGGGAGGTACGTGTCACTGGAGTTGGTGCTTGAACGTTTGTCCGTGTTGGGTGATATGCTGATGGCTTGTGTGCGGCTAGTTAGTAGGTATGGTTGTGGTTCGTATGTCCTGTCGGTGTTCGTAGACGAGTGTCGGGTCGTGTGCGCGGGAGAAGTCTCGTGGTTTGAAGAATATGGTCGTGGGAGGTACGTGTCGTTGGAGTTTATGCTTGAACGTCGGTTCGTGTTGGGTGAGATGTTAATGAGGCTAGGTGGTTGGTACGGTTGTGGTTCGTATGTTTCGTCGGTGCTCGTCGAGACGTGTGGCGTGACGAGAGCATGTGTAGTTACGTATCTTGGTATGTAAGGTTGTGAGTGGTATGTATCGTGGGTGTTGATGTAAGGTTGTGGTTCGTAAGTTTCGTCGGTGTCCAGGGTGGAGTCTGCTGATGGAGGTGTGTCGAAGTACAGTGAACGTAGTGCCTGTGCGTGGTTACTGGCGGGCGTGTTCGTTGTAGCGTATGTGGTGCGGGAGCTGTGCGTCTTTTCGAGAACGAGATCTCTCTTAATAAAAGATTCAAGCGCCGAAGGCGCAAGCACCCAATCTGACTTTGTACACACGAAACAGAGATCTTACGAATCAACGAAAAGCGAGCGAAAAAGAGCGTGAAAAACCCGGGAAAAGTCGGAAAGACAGTCGGCGAAAAACTTGGAAAAAAGACGGGAAAATACGACCTTCAAGTGCTCCAAGGCCAGACGACTGCATAGTGTTGCAAACGAATCGCAAACACGCTGAAGTTGGGACTCCCACACACTGAAATCAAGTGCTCCTAGGCAGACGAACTGTTAGTGTTGCGAACGAATCGCAAACACGCTGAGATCGGGACCCCACACACTGAAATCGACTGAGAACAACCTGAGCGATCTCTCTTGATAAAAGATTCAAGCGCCGAAGGCGCAACCACCCAATCCAACTATGTACACACGAAACAGAGATCTTATGAATCAACGAAAAGCGAGCGAAAAAGAGCGTGTAAAACCCGGTAAAAGACGGAAAGACAGTCGGCGAAAAACTAGGAAAAAGACGGGAAAATACGACCTTCAAGTGCTCCAAGGCCAGACGACTGTATAGTGTTGCAAACGAATCGCAAACACGCTGAAGTTGGGACCCCCACACACTGAAATCAAGTGCTCTTAGGCAGACGAACTGTTAGTGTTGCGAACGAATCGCAAACACGCTGAGATCGGGACCCCACACACTGAAATCGACTGAGAACAACCTGAGCGATCTCTCTTGATAAAAGATTCAAGCGCCGAAGGCGCAACCACCCAATCCGACCTCCACACTGAACAGCGATCTCACAAGTGCTTTGCTGCTGGAGACCGAATGGATGTTGATGCGGTGCCCGAGTATCCGCAAGACGTATTGTTCAGCGGGAGTTGAGAGTCTCTGCCAAGGTGCTAGCCGCCGCCGTGGGCCAAGCGATCAAAAAGAACCAGCGACACAACCTGTTAACACTCGCAGGCGGTCGTACCCACCAGCCAGAACGCCCCCGGCTGCGCCATCATCGACGCAATCATCATCGTTTACGACAAGGCCGCGTCCATCCTCCAAGCGAATGGATTGGAACAGCAATTGTAGCCTACAAATCCGGTTTGTCCTGCTTCATCGCAGCTGGCTGCGCAACAAGAACAAAAGTGTGGAAAGTAAGTAACTATGTATTTCTTTGTCTCCCCATCCACCTATATGTGTGGCTGTCATCAGAGAGAGAATCATTACCATGCAGGGTCAAAACCTTGTGTCTTTTTGAAAATGGCAAAAAAAAAAATTCCAGAAAAAAAATGGGTTTTTTGAATTTTAAAAGTTTGGAACAAACTCTGCAGTAATTTTTGAGGAAGTTGAGCAATTTTTTTTTTTCCGAAAAATTTTTTAGGGCTCCATCGGCCCTGCGGGAGCGTTTTAAAAAGACACAAGGTTTTGACCCTGCATGTTACGTTGTTGGTGCCGTGCGCCTACAACGGTAAACCAACCCCAACTCCACCTCACAGGAATGTTAACAGAGAAAACACCACATCGCAAACAGCGCTGGCAAAGGAGTCTTGTGGCAGATACAGGTACTATTTTGACTTCTTCCGGTTTTTCACGCTCTTTTTCGCTCGCTTTTCGTTGATTCATAAGATCTCTGTTTCGTGTGTACAAAGTCGGTTTCGGTGGTTGCGCCTTCGGCGCTTCATTCACACACACACAATCTTTTATTAAGAGAGATCGCTCAGGTTGTTCCCAGTCGATTTCAGTGTGTGGGGTCTCAATTTCAGTGAGTTTGCGATTCGTTCGCAACACTAACAGTTCGTCTGCCTAGGAGGACTTGATTTCAGTGTGTGGGAGTCCCAACTTCAGCGTGTTTGCGATTCGTTTGCAACACTACAATCGTCTGGCCTTGGAGCACTTGTAATAAAATATTTAAGCGCCGAAGGCGCAACCACCCAATCCAACTTTGTACACACGAAACAGAGATCTTATGAATCAACGAAAAGTGAGCAAAAAGTAGCCTGTAAAACCGGAACAAGTCGGAAACCCCGTCGGGGGAAAGTACGACCTGCAAGTGCTCCAAGGCCAGACGACTGTATAGTTGCAAACGAATCGCAAACGCGCTGAAGTTGGGACTCCCACACACTGAAATCAAGTGCTCCTAGGCAGACGAACTGTTAGTGTTGCGAACGAATCGCAAACACTGAGATTGGGACCCCACACACTGAAAGCGACTGGGAACAACCTGAGCGATCTCTCTTAATAAAAGTGCCTCGTAACACACAGCCGCCGATCAACACGAAACCACCCAGAAGAAAAGCCAGGCACCGGGATCTTCCTGACGAGCACGCAACCCGGTGAACTTAATCAAGAGTCGAAGATTAGCGTCGAAACTTCCTGGCTTTTCACGCCGCAGCAGAACGACCACACCCTACCCAAACCCAAGCACCCTCTAAACGCGTTAGGGGACTTCACAAGGTTTCACAACGGAGTGACACAACACCCGAAACGAGTCGCACTCTTTTACTTTTCTCAACCCCCCGCCATACCCAAGCCTCTACGGTCAACCGGAGACTTTAAAATACCGACCTTCTAATCCACAAATAACGCTAAAAGATTGAAGCGCCGAAGGCGCAACCACCCAATCCGACTTTGTACACGACAACAGGGAATCAGCGGGAAAGTGCACGAAAAGATGCTACGGCATACCACTGATCAGCCAACAAGAACTAAGGCCGGCACGGTTTCGAGGCTGTTTCAATGTCCTGTATGGTGCTTGCATATTGTATCAGCGAAAACTGCACTTCAAAAAGTACCTGAACCTTCCACAGACTCCCATACCGCTTCTGGTGCGGCTTCTCTGCTTCCAACATTCCTGTGTGGTGATGTAGGGGGGTTGGGTTTCATCCTCCAAGCGAGTGGATGCGAACACCGCTTGTAGCCCACGAATCAGGGTTGTGCTGCCCCGACACTCAAACGACCTTCAAGTGCTTTAACATGCAGGGTCAAAACCTTGTGTCTTTTTAAAACGCTCCCGCGGGGCCGATGGAGCCCTAAAAAATTTTTCGGAAAAAAAAAAATTTGCTCAACTTCCTCAAAAATTACTGCAGAGTTTGTTCCAAACTTTTAAAATTCAAAAAACCCATTTTTTTTCCGGAAATTTTTCTTTGGCCATTTCCAAAAAGACACAAGGTTTTGACCCTGCATGTTAAGGCCAGACGACAGTTTCATGTTGCAAACGAATCACAAACACGCTGAAGTTGGCACCCCACACAGTGCTCCTAGGTAGACGAATTGTTAGTGTTGCGAGCGAATCGCAAACTAACTGATATTGGGACCCCACACACTGAAATCGACTGAGAACAACCTGAGCGATCTCTCTTAATAAAAGATTCAAGCGCCGAAGGCGCAAGCACCCAATCCGACTTTGTGTACAAAGTCGGATCGAAACAGAGATCTTATGAATCAACGAAAAGCGAGCAAAAAGTAGCCTGTAAAACCGGAACAAGTCGGAAACCCCGTCGGGGAAAGTACGACCTTCAAGTGCTCCAAGGCCAGACGACTGCATAGTGTTGCAAACGAATCGCAAACTCACTGAAATTGAGACCCCACACTGAAATCGACTCTGAGCGATCTCTCTTAATAAAACATTGAAGCGCCGAAGGCGCAACCACCCAATCCGACTTTGTACACACGAAACAGAGATTTTATGAATCAACGAAAAGCGAGCAAAAAGTAGCCTGTAAAACCGGAACAAGTCGGAAACCCCGTCGGGGGAAAGTACGACCTTCAGAGACGATTTCAGTGTGTGGGGTCCCAATCTCAGCGTGTTTGCGATTCGTTTGCAACACTAACAGTTCGTCTGCCTAGGAGCACTTGATTTCAGTGTGTGGGAGTCCCAACTTCAGCGTGTTTGCGATTCGTTTGCAACACTATACAGTCGTCTGGCCTTGGAGCACCTGCATCTCGTGCTTTCCCCTGATGGGGTTTCCGACTTGTTCCGGTTTTACAAGCTACTTTTTGCTCGCTTTTCGTTGATTCATAAGATCTCTGTTTCGTGTGTACAAAGTTGGATTGGGTGGTTGCGCCTTCGGCGCTTAAATATTTTATTATGAGAGATCGCTCAGGTTCTTCTCAGTCGATTTCAGTGTGTGGGGTCCCGATCTCAGCGTGTTTGCGATTCGTTTGCAACACTAAACAGTCGTCTGGCCTTGAAGCCCTTGAAGGTCGTTTGAGTGTCGGGGCAGCACAACCCTGATTCGTGGGCTACAAGCGGTCCCCTACCATGCAGGGTCAAAACCTTGTGTCTTTTTGAAAATGGCAAAAAAAAAAATTCCGGAAAAAAATTGGGTTTTTTGAATTTTAAAAGTTTGGAACAAACTCTGCAGTAATTTTTGAGGAAGTTGAGCAAAAAATTTTTTTTCCAAAAAATTTTTTAGGGCTCCATCGGCCCCGCGGGAGCGTTTTAAAAAGACACAAGGTTTTGACCCTGCATGCTACATCACCACACAGGAAAGTTGGAAGCAGAGAAGCCACCCCCAGAAGCGGTATCATGCAGGGTCAAAACCTTGTGTCTTTTTAAAACGCTCCCGCGGAGCCGATGGCCTCCAAAAAAAAAAATTGGGAAAAAAAAAATTTGCTCAACTTTATCAAAAATTACTGCAGAGTTTGTTCCAAACTTTTAAAATTCAAAAAACCCATTTTTTTTCTGGAAATAAATTTTTGGCCATTTCCAAAAAGACACAAGGTTTTGACCTGGGAGTCATTGCCGATCTGTGGAAGGTACAGGTACTTTTTGAAGTGCACTTTTCGCTGATACAATATGCAAAAAGGCGGGTGTCAGATTTTGCGCGTGCGAAATCTCAGATTTTGCGTGCGCCCAAATCTCAGATTTTGCGCGCGCCTGAGATTTTGGCATGAGTGCAAAATCTGAGATTTTTGCATGAGTGCAAAATCTGAGATTTTTGAAAATGCTAAAATCTGAGATTTTCGTGCGAGTGCAAAATCTGAGATTTTTGGAAGTAAATTTTTGGTTCAATTTTTTGTTCAAAATTTTGAACTGACATTTTGGGTTGCAAAATTTGGGTTGAATTTTTGGTTCAAATTTTCGTTCAAATTTTTGAACTGATTGCAAAATTTGGGTTGAGTTCAAAGGCACCGTTCCCGATGGCGTCATACTCTGACGCCATCGGTACCTTTTTTGATTCATTTCACCTGTATGACGCCATCGTACCTTTTTGATTCATTCATTCTCCGTACGCCATCGGTACCTTTTTTGATTCACATATTCTCGTACGCCATCGGTACCTTTTTTGGACCTTTTGAATCATGACGCCATCAGTACCTTTTTTGATTCATTTCACCTGTATGACGCCATCAGTACCTTTTTTCGACTAGGGGGGGTCATATGGAGGTCATATAGGGGTCATATAGGGGGTCATATAGGGGTCATATGGGGGTCATATAGGGGTCATATGGGGGTCATATAGGGGTCATATGGGGGTCATATGGGGGTCATATGGGGGTCATATGGGGGCTGAAATCGACTGCGAACTATCTGATCGATCTCTCTTAATAAAAGATTAAAGCGCCGAAGGCGCAACCACCCAATCCAACTTTGCACACGCAATTGCGACTGTTCCAAGGCAAACGGCTGTTTAGTGTTGCAAACGAATCATGAACAAGCTGAAATGGGTCTTCCATACACTGAAATCAAGTGCTCCTAAGCAGACGAACTGTGAGTGTTGCAAACGAAACGTAAATGAACTGAAATAGGGACCCCATACGCTGAAATCGACTGCGAACAATCTGATCGATCTCTCTTAATAAAAGATTAAAGCGCCGAAGGCGCAACCACCCAATCCGACTTTGCACACGCAATTGCGACTGTTCCAAGGCAGACGGCTGTTTAGTGTTGCAAACGAATCATGAACAAGCTGAAATGGGTCTTCCATACACTGAAATCAAGTGCTCCTAAGCAGACGAACTGTGAGTGTTGCAAACGAAACGTAAATGAACTGAAATAGGGACCTCATACGCTGAAATCGACTGCGAACTATCTGATCGATCTCTCTTAATAAAAGATTAAGCGCCGAAGGCGCAACCACCCAATCCGACTTTGCACACGCAATTGCGACTGTTCTAAGGCAGACGGCTGTTTAGTGTTGCAAACGAATCATGAACAAGCTGAAATGGGTCTTCCATACACTGAAATCAAGTGCTCCTAAGCAGACGAACTGTGAGTGTTGCAAACGAAACGTAAATGAACTGAAATAGGGACCCCATACGCTGAAATCGACTGCGAACAATCTGATCGATCTCTCTTAATAAAAGATTAAAGCGCCGAAGGCGCAACCACCCAATCCGACTTTGCACACGCAATTGCGACTGTTCCAAGGCAGACGGCTGTTTAGTGTTGCAAACGAAACATGAACACGCTGAAATGGGTCTTCTACACACTGAAATCAAGTGCTCCTAAGCAGACGAACTGTGAGTGTTGCAAACGAAACGTAAATGAACTGAAATAGGGACC